>OX328127.1:75153015-75753015 GCA_946811695.1 Gonocerus acuteangulatus | reverse complement strand
TTGGTTCCATAGAAGGAGCTTGTGTCAAACAGGCGTATAGTTGTACCTCTTCTTTTGGTACTCCCTGACAGACATGTAATAGGTCGTAATAGATTGTAATAATATAATTTGATGGAAATATAGCTTGTATTTTTTCATTTATTATTTTATTTTGGCTCCACTTTTTAAATTGATGGAACAAAATCTTTATCAGTAGGAATGCTGAGGACCTGGAAGATGGGAACCCTACCGAGTAGGTGATTGGGCAACCCTGGTTAAAGTGACCACCTCTTACGTCCAAAAATAGACGGCCCAAAGGCTTTCGACCCACGTACGGGCTGGACACGAGAAAATTTAGGTAGAAGGAATGGCACCGGTAAAAATGACGCTGATAGTCGAAGCAACATACTTCAGGAAAAGCTGGTTACCTAATCTCATTTCCTCCTGGTTTTAGCTATCAGCTGAACACTTGTTAATTATCTGAGGATAGACACAAGAGATGAAACATCATGAAGAGGAGATTTAGTGACCAATCATTTTGCAACAGACAATTAAGTTACCATCTTGATGCATTAGCACATAATCACCATAAAACCTAAGACTAGAGGTAGAAATTAAGTTCCATTAGGCTAGGCTTCCACTAGCGATTTATAGTCCCGGTGACAAAAAAAAAAAAAGAAGCGCTGTAGCTGATATTCTGGAAGGTCAATCCACTGCGTTGATTAAAGCAGTTGGGTTATCGTTCTTCGGCTTCGAGCGAGGAATGGAAGTCGTTACTGGGTTCATCAAACAGTAAGGCAAAGACTATTGAAAAAGCAGTTGTAAAAATTGTTTCATGATTTATTGGAGTATCCCGAGAATTTTCTACAGTATTAAAGCAACAACAGCGGGAAAATTAGGAAAGAAATAAGAAAACCAGCACAAGCCGTCTGCAGAATTGCGACTAAATTCCCGCAAGTGGGTGGCAGATCCACCGTCTAAAGCGTCGCAGCGTACATAGAACGTGTTGAAACTTTCGCTGATCGCTGCGATTATTCAGACGCAAGTGTGACGACTGAAAAATAGCGCGAAATGAAATTTCCAGTTCAAGCCTAGCCTTAATGAAGCATTTAGAATGAAGAACGGCCACATAAAAGCCATAATTCACTAAACCATTACGTAATGCATCATCAATAAAGAACACAGTTCATTCAGATGTAGTTTGAAATAAGGCTAAAACTAAAAGATTAATCGTTGAGAAGAACAGACATCTGGAAACTTTCTCTAATCGCCAATAAAAAGTATTGGGAGATTAAAAAAAAGAGGAACCAAACCGGTTTCGCTCCCCAGCTAAGAGGGGACAAGAGTTCTTACAAACTTCGACCATCCTCACTTTAGATATTAGTATCCAAGGGGATTCTAGTCTCAAAGGGGTCAGCAATAACTGGGTTAGAAATACAATCTGAAGATATTTTTTCTATAGTTAAGAATGTAAAAATTAGTTTCGCTGTATTCAAATTAGTATAGTTTTTCGTCGTCTTATTGGATGTAGTACTTCCAACTGCCTATCAACTGTGACGAAAAATAGCCATAGACAAATTGGTGGATATATTAAAACATACTAACCTATATGATAAAATAAAAATAAGAAGAAATTAATAAATAAAATAGCAAAGGAGCCCACGGGCGTGCATAAGGGGGGCTGCTGCCCCCCCCCCACCTTACCCCAAAATTTTGATGTGCCATAAAAACCTTAAAAATAAATTAAATAAGATTACTTAGTTCAGAACAAATATTTTTTTTGGGTGCAATAGCTTTTTAGTTGGCCAACTATTCCATGTTCTAGATTGTTAGTATTTCACACCCCCAAATGCTGCCAGCCCCCCCCCCCAAATTATTTCCTATACACGCCCCTGAAGGAGCCAGAACACTTCTATAGACGTGTAGTTTAAGACCAAACCACTGAAAGCGCGGAAGAACCTTGCAGTTGATTGCCTATAAATAAAAACCTTATCTCAAAAAGAGCGAATCAATAGCAGTCCGATCATTCAATCGAAACACTGTTGTTGTTTATTGTCAGGCCATTATAGGCTGTTTGCCCTAAAAACCTAATTCAACCAACTACTTTTTAGGCAAAATTCTCGAATAAAAATTGCAGCACTTTTGCAAAAATGTAATGTTATACTTAATATGGACGTCCTTAAAAGGAAAGGAACCAAACGCCATTTTTAAAGAAATTGAGTTTTTGGTGCTATCTTGTAGAGAATTAGAGAATTTATATAGTAATAAAAAACTGGCTAAAATATAATCTTGTCATTAAAGCAAGAAAAAATACCAAAAAAAAAGAGAAATGGTGTATCCAGTATGCTGTAATAAACAGAAAGGAATCAAGCACCATTTTTATCAATAACTATAAAGATAAAACCCCATTACCATAACAACAGTTTATTTTAATGAGAGAAAATAAATGAAACATTTCAGATAATAAAGGAATTTTAGATTCACAAAAAACTTTAAACCCAATTCTCTAAAGAATGAACAGATGGCACTTGCTTCCTTTCCGTTTAAAGGCGTCCATATATACATAAGATGACTGAACGATGGATTGAGTGGACGTTTTTCGAACTTTTTATATATATATATATATATATATATATATATATATATATATATGTTTTTTTTTAATTTGTTTCCTCCTTACAGTAACCCTGCAAGAAGGGAGTTTATTTTTGTCTGCAAGTCTCATGCAATAAACAGCATACCACTTGCATTTGTATATTAACATATTTTGTTTTTTTTAAACATATTATTAGTTTTAGTTAAAATTTAAAAGTTTACAAATTAAAACTATACAAAATACAACAAATGGAGAAAGATTAACAGAAGAACAGAATATAAAATGAAGTAAAACAAAAACATGAATAATAAAGAATAAATGAATGATCAACTGATGATGATAAAAGTAGAAACATTAAATTTTAGTAATACCACATAAAATGCTTAATATCACATTTTATTTGTAATAGGGATTCAATCTTCCCATTGCCATGTAAAGCTGCTCAGCAAATTCTCTTAATGCTTTATTATGGCACATAAACAGAGTTTGTTCTGGTGACGGCCAGACTCCGTTTTGTTTCATAATTGTTGTTTTTAATTTTGTCAGTTCCTGTATTAGTAGTCGGCAGTTGTATACTAAGTGTTGGTAAGTTTGTTCCGTAAGAAAGTCGCATGGACAAGTGTATCTGTTTGTGATTTTGAAACGGTGAGAGTATGAGTTACCTACTTACACCGTTATATATATATATATATATATATATATATATATATATATATATATATATATATATATATATTAAAGGCTTGGAATTGTTTGTCCCGTTACAATAAAACTCCTTTCTATTTTAAACATTAAAAATCACAACAAATATAATGATTAAGTGGAAACAAACCAAGTCGACAATTTCCAACTAAAGCAAATCTGGAGGATGTGATATAGAGTTGATGCTCTTTGCACGCTAGTCAAGTCCAACACGACAGGAGTGAGTAGTGAAAACACAGTCATTACAGATTAGAGGACAGATCATTAAATTAATCTTTACTAGTCATGCAAGAGCCTAAACATTTCCGGTTAAGGAAATAGCTTGGGGTTTTGTCTAATATTGCTTACAGAAATTTGGAGAAATAAAGGATTAATACACCTTAAAAAATATATACACATTTCATATTTATGAAACCATTATATATGATACAAAACTATTTTAAACCGCCTAGGACGTAATTGTCAAATATTTAATCTATATACATAAAAATCACGTGTCTGTTTGTTTGTTCCGTATACAAATCTACATCTTTTGACCGATTTTTACCAAACTTGGCACACAGGTAGGTCTTGATACGGGAAATCTCCTAGGATAGGTCAAAATAGTCAAATTTCAAAATTTGGTCAAAAGGTCAAAAGTTTGGCTCAAGAAAAATTGGCTACACTGAACCATTCAGATTCTGACGGCCATTTTGAATCGACAGCCATTTTGAATAATGTCTCAAATTTATTTTTTATTTTTTATTTTATATACGGTGCATCTACTGCTACTCAAATTTATTTGTTGATATTCTTGATAATTAGAATAACTCGAACGCATTGATGACTTTACATCATTACATAATCATGTAATGCAGTTTATTTCAATTTTATATCAACAGTCACTGTCTAACTAAGGAGCGCTGGCCTTTCTTTGATAAGAGCTATCTACTCGCTGGCTGTGGTGCTGGTCTCTGTCGGCTGTTTTCTAACCTGCTGTGGTGCTGGCCTCTGTTGGCTGTTTTACGAATATAAAGACAGATATAAACAAATTCACACCGTTTGGCCGATTTTGACGTAACTGGGTATACAGGTAGATCTTGATACGGGGAGAGTCATAGGCAGAAATTAGGTGTAGCATGGCACACTGGGTAACAGCTAGTTTATGATAAATTAACAAAAGCACCATGTCGTGCATCTGAACCCTTTGTTCCAATAGAATAAATAACTTGCTCTGTATGGATAATGCAGCCTTTTAGTACTTTCTATTGAGTTTGCAGTCTTGAATGAATTTTGAAAAATGTCCTCCAATATATACATATAAATATTGTCGTTTTTCAACTAACTTTTAATTGGTTGTTCTTTTCATTTAGTTTGCATTTATCTGTAAAATTGTTATTATAGTAAAAGAATACAAGAAAATAAGAAATCTTATGCTAATATTGTTTGTCTAGAGCAGGGATCTCCAAACTTTCCAGCCTTAGGGCCATACTAATTATTCCAGTAGGTTCCGAGGGCCAAAACCATATTGGTACTACTAATTTGTGTGAGAAGACCTTCTCCAAAAGGAAGTACACAAAAAATGTTTACAGATCTAAATTAACTGATGAGCATCTCAAATCTCTTTTAATAATTGGTACAAGTAAAATTAGTCCACAACTACAAACTATTGTCAGTGGAAAATCTCAATTACATAAATCTCATTAGTATTTCATATGTCATTATGCTTGTTATAAGTTATGTTTTTATTTAAAATGTATAAAATGTTAGTTGGATTCATTTCAATAATTTGTTAGTTATTATATACTGAAGTTAAATGTTCTGCATATTATACATGTCTTTACTCATTACAATTCTGTGTTTCTTTATCCAACTTATCACAAAAACAATAACAATAAGCCTACAACAATGTTATGAGTAGTTAGCCCATGACCATATCAATGTAGCTGTCATATTAGTAATTATTCAACATAAAATTAGAATACTTCAGTAAACTAAATTTAATTTGCTATAAAAAATATGTTCTCTAAAAGGAGTTCTCAAGTATGCTAGCTCTCTGCGGGCCGGACAAAATCTGTCCGCGGGCCGGATGTGGCCCTCGGGCCGTAGTTTGGAGACCCCTGGTCTAGAGCGAAGTTAGTAGGCCGGGGAATCATGTTTCTAAATGTCACTAGGAATAAGAACGTAATCGCTCTAAGATGATGCAGTTCCTGCGAGTCGGATTCTTTTTAGTCGGGCTTTTGAAATGTTACTCCCCAGAATTGAATGAAGATGGGAATACGACAGCAGATGTCTTGAGCACATGGGTTTCTGACGTCAACCGAACCAACTATTAGAGTAAGACGTAAGCAAGTAAGGTCATTTAAACACCTCAATGTGTGTTATTATAATCGTTTTTTACTTTATGAATTTTAAATATATTCTCAAATGAATAATAATTGCAATTAGTTTTTTTTTAATTTAAATTATTCTTTAATTTTATACCACATAGTCATCCAAGGTCATTAAAGCAGGGTTATTTGCGGGTCGATAACCCTTTCTCAACGTCCATGAAGCTCTTTGTATACCTAATTGCGGATGCAAGAATTATAAGCATTGTTAAACTAGAAGCTTGTACAAGCATTCTGTAGAAATATAGCTTTAACGTCGTAGCTACTTTTATTACTACGAGATTCTGGACTAATATGACGTTTTCCTATGCTATCAACCAAGAACGTTTTATAAGGTACAATCAGCAATTTAATATATCAGAAACAATGCAGACTTTATCAAAATAATCGATGGTGTGGTCATCTTGAAGAAATCTCATCTAAGTCAAACCTCACCCAAATCAACGAAAGAAACAAGTCGCAAGGATTTAATTTCTCATATCTGATGAAACCTTGCCAAATTTTCTTGGCTTTGTGCTGAGGCCTAACACACACAAGACCTTGTATTATATATATATATATATATATATATATATATATATATATATATATATATACCTAATCAACTCATAATTTCATAAATCACTCAAAGAGCAATCATTGAAATTAACTTCCTTTCAATCAAAGAACTACAATATAGAAACACAACAACCGTGTATAAAATATAAATACACCAGTCATGATTTAGAATAATTAACATATCTTCGCAGCATTATATAAGTCATTACAAATGGCGTATTTGTCAAATGAAACCTAATTACCGATTAAGAACGAAAGAATAATCGTATTAAGAGAACATGCATTCCTGCATTAAAGATTATTTTTTCATGACACCCTAATGCACTAAATAAAATAATAGCCTTTCTCAAAAAATTCGATTTATATAAAAATATATAAAGGACATATTAACCTACAAAAAAAAAATAAACTAAAAAGAAAAAATTATAAAATAATTAATGAGCTAGAAAAAAAAAAAAAAAACATGAGAGAGAAAGATAAAACATTGATACAAATTGTACAAACAACAGGCATACATCATCAAATTTAACCAAACAATAGGCGACACAAAAAAAAAAATCGGTTAATTATAACCTTGAAGTTGTTTGCCCTAAAAATCTTAACACACCAAGCCAAACCTAATGCAACCGTAGAAGTTTAAGAAAGTTAAATGTGAACGTTTTATTAAAGGACGCTCCCATTTAGAGATAACTATCAGCTTTCCCAGTTTTTCGATTGTTTTAAATTTATTTATGTACTTATACTTTCTCCATAGAGTAACTGACAGCATGGAACTTTATTATGTTTTTGAGGAATGTGAGAAGTTTTTAGAGAGGATTTGGTGTCTTGTGTTTTATTAAAGGACGCTCCCATTTAGAGATAACTATCAGCTTTCCCAGTTTTTCGATTGTTTCAAATTTATTTATGGACTTATACTTTCTCCATAGGAACTGACAGCATGGAACTTTATTATGTTTTTGAGGAATGTGAGAAGATTTTAGAGAGGATTTGGTGTCTTGTGTTTTATTAAAGGACGCTTTCGATAGTATTTTTCGAGTCGCAAGTGTCGTGCGTTATTACCTTACCTCAAATCTTAGGATCCACAGTGTTGCTGATACAGTTTCTTATATGCTGGAGTTCATTTGAGTTATTTTTCAAATATTACGATTTTTTTAGCCATACTTAAATGGGCAGAACTAATTCCCATAAAGGCGAGTTTTATTCCTCTTTTAAGACATTTTTCGAAAGCATTTTTATTGTTCCTACGTCTAGGATGGTGGTGGTTGTTAGGGTCGCTTTACGTTCGGGCGAAATTTCAATCAGAGAGTTTGATATATTCTGTCATGTGAAATTGTATTAAATTGTATTGAAATAAATTGTATTCAGGGAACAGCGCTTTTGAATTCTCTGGAGAAATCTATTTGTCCCCTGCCCGAGGTTTCCCCATAGTAATCACATATTTAAACAGCAACCGGCCACAGAGGCACAAGCATATGCACCCCCTTTCGACACATTCACCACCAGGGACCTGTTGCGGTCTCAACAACCATGACCTCCCAACTTCCAAACCCTAGACAACCTTGTAGGTTAAGGAACGAGGTAGAGAAAAACTAAAACCTACAGAAGAACAAACCCAGGAAATGGCTGATAAACTCCGAGGAAGTATTTAGGATGCGAAGGGTATAATTTCCTATTCTTCACATTAGCCCAGAAAGTACGGAACGGACTAGGAATACGCAAGTAGCCGGGAGGGTGTTTAAAGCCAGGGATTCAGGTGGGGCTGCTTCACATCCTGCATACACAATATATAGGCTTATATCGCCTTCCTGATAAATATTAAATATAGTTGCCGGATAAATCACACCGCCGAGCTTAAACTAAAGTCTTATTAAAAGGAACGTGAAGTGAATATAAACAAGTTATGATTTTGTTCTATTAATTTTTAAAGAGAATAATTCATATAAATTGGCATAATAATAGAGCATGAAAAGAAAGTCAAGTTCTAATTTCTGAATAGTAGAGTATGAATGAAAACCCAAGATGCTTTTTTCAGATTTATTTAGGAAGGTTGGAGGTGTCGATTTGGAAGCTTCTTCATTTCCTAAATCGAAGAATACATTTTTTTTTTTTTTTTTTTTTTTTTAATTTGAAATCTGTACAAATTATAAAGCGTACATGCAAATATGTTGGCACAGATATTGCTATGTACATTAACCAAAATAAATAAATATAATCAATACAAAATTTGGAAGAAGCCAACCATTGTTGGCACTTCCAGAGATATCACAATAAATAGTTTAAAATGCACTGCCAGATGCATATTTGTAACTTGTGTCAGGAGTAAACTCCACCTTCTGATAGAGCAATTTAGCATGTTAAAGTTCTCGTTCAATTGTTTGTTTTAGGACCGCTATACCCAATTTTTAGTAACGAAAAAACAAAAATTGTGCAAGATGACGTTTATAAGACATTTTTAAAAATTCTTTCACGAGTGCAACCAATAGCTGCATTCCCCATCGGAAACGTTATAAGATGGATCCACGAAGGATATTCTTTATTAATCGTACACTAACCATTTTGTTTATGTGATGATGATACTAAAACTGAGAGTAAATCTAGTAGGTGACATCACTCAGCTACACATGAGAGAATCGTGACTTCAACCCTAATTGCAAGAGGAAAGCTGAAATCCTTGACCGAGTTTTTACTTTAATCACTTGCCTTAGATAGTATATGGCTGAGAGGTTCTTCAAGGCCGGACTTCTAGTCTATCAACTTGGGAATCACTGTACTTTTCTTGAGGAAATTCTATTTTTCCCAAAGAAGAATAATTATAATTAATATACCAGTAGGGGGAAAAGGGAAGTCGGATTCCCAGGTCTCAATTCCGCTTAATTAACCTTTTAAACGATAAGCGGACGATGTTGTTACGTGTTGGAGTTTCGGAAAACCTGACCGTCGAATATAGCCTTCACATTTTTTTTTTCTTTATTGATTATTACATCCTGTAATAATCAATAAATCATATAAATACATCTCGTAATATGATATATGATACAAAATGAATGTTCTGTGCTCAAGGCCTCCCAACTTCATCCTCGATTAACGTCAGACAGACGCTCAGATGACGTTGAGAGGGGCCTACACAAGCTCCCTTCTGCTCCGACCAGTGGCTGGAGTCGAAGAGAGATCGGCGAGCCACAGAAAATTGTCGCACTTGAACAAAGAGAAAGCGCTAACACTTCACTTGGTCACTGCAGCATATCTCTAGGCCAATGTCTTTTAAGTCGCCTTGGTGGAGAGAGTGGGTGGGTGACACTTGATAGGGAGAGGACTTCGGGATTTTGATGAGTGGAAAGCTTAGGATGGAAGCGTTGGAATCTGGATTATACAAAATCTCTAACGAGTGGGATATTGAGATCGTTATGGATAGAGCCCGGATGATAGGCTTTTATTTTTGGTTAAAATAGGCAGGCAAAAAGGCACTTGAAATACTAAAAATAGGCAGTATTGTAATTAAAATAGGCATTTATTAGGAGTGAAGGCAAAGAGGAATCTCACTCATTATTAATGAAAATATGTATTTTAAATACTCATTCATTTCTTTATTATCAATTTATCACAGAATTAGTGTACTTACTCTTGCTTCCCCTTGTTACAAGCAACAACAAGATGCTTTTTCAAAGTATCAACTCTCATAGACCTTCTAAGAAAAAATGTTTTTCATTATGGAAAAACTTCCTCTGCATTATCTTATCATTTCTAAATCCGGAATACCAGGTAACTGCACCATTGTCACAGCAAAAGGGGTGTGAGGAAGGAGACGTACTTCTCTCATCCTCTCTCTTTCCTGCTTTTCATTATGCTTGTGCATCCCTTATCCTAAGGGAGGTTCTGTCATTTACGGAGGTTCAATCCATGGGTTGGGAAAATAAGCTTTCGAATTGATATTTGTGACGGCAAAATGTAATTTAATTTGTGAAACCTTTTTTGTTTAGGACGAACTGAAATCCGAAATTCGTTATGTGCTTTTTAAAATGTTTAAATCGCAGAGAAAAATTGCAGAACGAGCAAAAAAGGCAAAAAAAGGGTTTAATTCTTAAAATAGCCAAAATAGGCAAAAAAGGCAAAATAAAAATTGTCTCTACACTTCCTAAATGCAAGGAAACATATTTATTTCTATCTGATTCTTCAATATATCCATTCAGATAAAAAAGGCATTTTGCCTAACTTCCGGGCTCTAGTTATGGAGGTTGAGGTTGGAAACATAAAAAGGAGCATCGACTATTGTTCTTTGGACCTTGGATTGGAATGTTTGAATGCGTTTGATGTTTCGCAGTTCCCCATAGTTCTGAACCGTATGTCCAAATGGGTTGCAGTAGTGATTTGTAAATGATCAGTTTGTTTTCAGTATTTTTTTTTTTTTTTTTATATCGTTTATTGGTTTCAAGTTACAAACCCATAACCATTATGAGTAGTTTTCAGTACTTAAATGTGATTTGCGGTTCAACAGTCCGTCGAGTTGTCCAAATTCTGTTAAGTTCTTGTCTTTTAAGTTTTAAGTGATGCTTCCAGAGCCTTCACATTAAAGCTTTCTTTCCACATTATTAACCAATTCGAGACTCATTGAAGCCACTTTCGTGTCAGCGGGCCGGCGCACAGTGGTGCCAAACGACATTTCATGTTTCAAAAAAGGCTAAAGCCACAAAATTGAAGGCTAACCGATTTCAATGTGTATGTATATATATATATATATATATATATATATATATATATATATATATATTTTTTTTTTTTTTTTTTTTTTTTTAATGAAAGCTAATAAAATTTGGAATAACTCTATCATGCCAGATCTTTTTTTTTTGTTCCCCTTGTTTATTAAATTACGTGTAAATAACTCACGAATCTTCACTATTGAACATAAAATAATATATTATTTTTCATCTAACTTAATATCGTCGATACAAATTCAAAGTATCGAATGTAAAAAAACTCGTTTTTCATTTTAAATCTTTACTGATTGCTGTTAGACTGATGGATGGCAAACTCTCGAATGTAAGTTCACAAAGTCAAACAGACTTTCGAGATTACTTGTGGACTACTTTATTCCATAGGGAAACCAACTTTAGTTTTACTGTCTATTCTTTAGGCACTGGGTCCCTGAAAATGTACTTGGCAGCCAATGGGTCGATGAGGATAGTGGTGGTCTAGTGGGTAACGCCTTCTTCATGCGGGAGATGGTGGGTTAGAGTCCCACCGGTGGCAGAAACTTTCTCATCTCATGGCTCGCTCGAAAATTTCTCGCTGCACCAGAGATGTCGGCGCTAATGACCTAGAAGTCGATGCGCTGAAAAAAATATAGGAGTTCTATCGTTACCGGACTACAACCTAAATGGATAAATTCTCCCGCAAAATTGTAAAAAGAAAGTATGATACGTTGGGAAAGCGGCCAAGGACATTCTGTCAAGTGTTTCTATCTTCTCTCAGTAAAATAACATCATACATTTAAAATTTAAATTTGATTTGTAGACTTCATCTTTTAGATTTTAAAACCATACACATTATCTCTATATTTTTTTTTTCGTTTTTGACGGCGCATCAACTATTTGGCTATTAGCGCCGGGCTATCTACAGGTTGCCACCCTTTTATAATGCCATCTGGTCATGTGGTCGGTCACCCATTCAGGTACTGACCACGCCTGTTGCTTAACTTCGGTGATCAACGGGAACCGGTGTATTCAACGTGGCTATGGCCGTTGGCTTTATCTCTATATTATTTTATTTTTAAAGAGTATCTTCAAATAGAATGCGTAATGTGTGGGGCCACGCCCCAGATAGCGCAGTCATTACTAAATGATAAATGAATTTTTAAGATAATTTTTTTTAAAAGTATCCTTGAAGGAATATCATTAAGCAAATAGCTTTAAGAATCCACTATAATTGCATTTTATGATTTTATTTCTTACAAAAGTGTTTTAATTAAAGATTGTGGCGAATAGAAATATAAATTCATTCATACTTATAATCGGCCAGTATCAATATATCAGAATGAATCATGAAGCAAAGATTAAATGTCTATAGAAGATTGAGTAATTCAAAAAGCCGCAAAGATTACACCACAATATTGAACACCGAAGCGAATCTATAATTTCTTTTGTCTAATATTTCTTCTCATACTGCATCCTTAAAAATAAATATATTAATTAGAATTAGAATTAAGAAAAGGTGCCCGGAGAAAACCCGGAAAGAACTGCACCGAGGCCTACAAGGCCTATTGTGCAGACATTATAGACGACCCTAGAAGGTTACCTGAATTGAACCTTAGGACTCTTTTAAGGTTCATGACTGATAAGGACCTGTTGGTGTAACAGGCAGGCTTCTCGGGTGGCGACGCTAAATGTCGTCACCTTAGCGCGTTTACATATCATTCTTTCCCTAGTGACATTTAGAAAGTTTTGAATAGATATAGCCAATCTACTCGATCTAGTGGCGGAAATTAGGCAATTGGCCTCTTGGAAATCCGCTCGGAAAGCAATAAAAAATTGTTTCTCAGTTCACGTAGCTTGTTTTGCTGGTGAATGTTTTTTTAGTTCTAAAATCAAATACAAAAATAGCAATCAGTAAAAACGGACTCTAAGGAACCGTTCAAACAACGAAGCCATCACTTTTTATGTTTTAAGCACGATGTTTCTACGACGGAAATCTTTAAACTGCTCATACATGTTAATATTCTTTTTTCCTAATACTTCCTTTATATCTGAGTTCGGATGTAAGTCTAACGCCTGGATCTTGTACAACTGAACCAATCGTTCCCAAATCCTAAACCGAAACTAACTTAGGGATACTAGATAAACCACTTAGGTTCCACAATGGTTATATTCGTTCTCCTATATTAGAAAAAGTTGTACCTTTTAGCATATTAACGCGAAAACTCTTTCTTTTTGTGCCCGAATTTCGCACAAAAAACATGTTCTGCTAGTTAACGAACTGACTTGGAGAAGGGATTTTTGTACTAATTGTTAAGAAAATCGTACCAATTTTGGAGGAGTTTATTTATATTATTTTTTGTAACATTTCTGTGAGATGCGGTTGATAAAAAAAAAAAAATCTATTTACAAGAGAACGTGTTTAAAATGGACATGTTTAGCGTAGAATAAGATTGAGAGTAGGTCTGGTGCCATTGAACTGGCGATAGTTATTCAAACAGGATTTGAAGCCTTATAATAGCTACGAAACAGGCTGTTCTTCATGTAAGGCAGTCGGTGTAAATAAATTAATGTTAAGTGATAATCAATCTAGCAATTTCTAGAGGTAATCTATAGATGAAGTCACTTAGTTTGGGCAGCTAAAGAAAAATTGCATTTATTTTCAGAAGGACTTTAGCTATTTATGTATTTGAATTTAAACGTCTTTTTATTAATAATAGATTTTTGAGGCAGTTAATCTACACCACCCTTTTCTACTCATGCTTTTAGCACTTTCCTCCGAAGGAAAGTAGCTATTGAGGTTGGACTCATGACGGAATTTTTGAAAAATTTCTTCAAATCTTTATCGATCCTACCTAGTTTTTTTTTTTTTTTTTTTTTTTTTTTTTTTTTTACGGCGCATCGACATAAATCTTGGCCATTAGCGCCGCCTACCTAGTAGACAGCGAAAATGACCCCCGTTAAAATTTATATATATCTCTATATATATATATATATATATATATATGCATATATATATATATATATATATATATATATATATATATATATATATATATATATATATATATATATATATATATGTCTGTTAACACGATAGCGGCCAGAGTTTTTGTTTTTTCGTCACGAAACTTGGTATATAGCATTCAATTAGCAAACGATTGAACGAGTTCGTTAACCACCAAAATCGGTCCACCGGAAGGGGGGTTTACCCCGAACCCAAAACACTAATTTGACCATTTCAGCCGTAATATTTGTTATATTTCAACGAAACTTGGTATTCGTAGTGGTAATATAGAGAGAAAAGTGAGATATAAAAATGAACTAAATCGGTTCATAAGGAGGGGGGGGTTTACTCCGGACCGACAATACCAATTCGCCACTACCAGCCGTGATTTTTGGTATATTTCGACGAAACTCGGTATTCATAGTGGTAATCTACAGGTAAATATGTGTTGTAAAAATAAACTAAATCGGTTCATTAGGAGGGGGGGGGGTTTACTCCAGACCCACAATACCAATTCGCCACTACCAACCGTGATTTTTGCTATATTTCGACGAAACTCGGTATTCGTAGTGGTAATCTACAGGTAAATATGTGTTGTAAAAATAAACTAAATCGGTTCTTTAGGAGGGGGGGTTTACTCCGGACCCAAATTACTAATATACTCATACTGGTCGTAATTTCTGCTTTATTGTAACGAAACGCGGTATACGTCGTGGGTAACTCATGAGAAAGAAGTGTTGTAAAAATGAGCTGAATTGGTCAATCGGAAAGGGGGGTTTACTTTGTAATATATTTCAATAGAAATGCCAGCCAGACATAGGTTCGCAAAGGCGCCGCAAGGAGCGCTAGAGGGACTGTATCCGGTTCCTGCGTTAGATCAAAATACGATAATATGAGGTTTTTTGTATTTATTACGTAGTGTAGTAGGTACCATGTGTAAACATAACTCTGGAAGCAAATTAATAATTTATCAGTTACTCATTACAAAATTAAAAGAGAACTATTCATGTTTTTATTTTATTTATGTAGGATATTTTAAGCAAATTGTTCTGGAAAGCAGTCTACACTACCCAAATTCTGAGGAAAGTGCTTAGTTATGCAGCTCCTGCGTGACGGACTTTTACTTTCTTAGACAGAAAAGCACACCCACAGTGGATAAGTAACCCAAAATCCCAGGAACGGAGCGTAAACGCCTCAACACTTGTAGCTTTCGGGTCTCCGAATGTAAAAAGAATTTCTGAAAATAGTCTTAAAATCTTTATTGTTTCGAACTTTATATGTTACTAGCTGTTACCCAGTGTGCCATGCTACACCTAATTTCTATCTATGACTCTACCCGTATCAAGATCTACTTGATACCCAGTTACGAAAATCGGTCAAACGATGTGAATTTGTTTTAGTTCATAATGATACCCGGCAGAGGCCAGGACAACAGCACTTCATCAAACAGCCGACAGAGGCCAGTAGTTGTCGATTCAAAATGGCCGTCTGAATGGTTCAGTGTAGCCAATTTTTCTTGAACAAAACTTTTGACCTTTTGACCAAATTTTGAAATTTGACTATTTTGACCTAGCATAGGAGATTTCTCGTATCAAGACCTACCTGTGTGCCAAGTTTGGCCAAAATCCAACTAGATTTGTATAAGGAACAAACAATTAAATAAACAGATAAAGAGAAAAACATACAGATCGACATATAGATGTCAGCAAATCATAATGTGTAGGTGTCTGTGTCCAAAAACGATGGATGCAACCATTTTTATTCATTCGCCAAGTAACAGGGTAAGAACTAATTACCATAAAAACTGATTCAATGAGTTCGTTAACCAGTATAATCGGTCCATCAGAAGGTTTTTGGTCCGGTTATTCAATTTTTTGTTTGCTTTCAAGTTACAATATAGTATCTCTTATATAATATCGTTAGTTTTCTATGGTAATAAATGAAAGTGAGAGAAAACAAAATTTAATCTTGGATTTTATTTACATTAAATTTTACACTTATTTATATATTAATTACAAGTAATATACCTATAACTGTGCATACAGATATCGTTAAAAAAAAAAAAAAAAAAAAAAAAAAAAAAAAAAAAAAAAAAAAAAAAAAAAAAAAAAAAAAAAAAAAGGATACGTTCACTAAGTCTGAGTTTCTTTGTGAACTGTGTAAGAAATTCATGCGCTTCATTGGGTGGATGTTCCGGTTATTATTATTATTTTAATAGTAACTACGTTTATCCTTATTTGATTTATAATTCCCTGTTGACGGGGATATACTCTTGGGATTCAAAGTACTCCAGACAGTTTACTTGCATAGAAATAAGACATAACTATAGATGATGTAAGTTACGCCACAATGGACCCATGAATAAAGATTGTGTATTAAAACGAAAGTAAGATAATGAAAATTTATGTGTAATAATAATATTCCAACATAATAATTTTGATTTAGTACAATTTATGCATTCAATCAAAAAGAAATTGGTGCACAGACAATGCATAATGGTGAGATATATTAAACAAAGATTTATTTTCTATTTCTAGTCATCAATATTAAAAAATCCCTAAACAAGTTCACAAGGTATTGATTATTATAATTCCTTCAAATTAAAAAGAAACGAACATTTTAATTTCTCCATAGCAAACCACATTTATATTTTTCTAAGAGAATAAGTTTTCATAAAATAAATAAAAGGTGAATTAAAGAGATAGTTCTTCTGTTGAAATTAATATCAATATTAACAACTTCTAGCTGGTCTATAAGAGTACACTTTTCTTGCAAGGTTAGTCAAATTAATGAACATTGGGCTCTAGTAAATAATTACAAAAAAAAAGTAAATAACATAAAACTTGTCTGAAAAGTAAGTGGATGTAGGTTAATGATGAAGTATACAGGAGAGAGGAGCTATGAATAGTATATGACATCAGGATAACGAGCCAGCGTCTCGAGGGGTGTTATCTCATTCGCCATTCTGGACGCCTCAAGGAGGCTGTGTTCAGCAGTAGATGGATAATCTCTGGCTATCTTGGAAGGCTTTCTGCGGGGCATTCTTAGGAAGGCTGTTCTCAGCGGAAATTCAACGATTCATACTTCAACGTTCTGGGCGGGTCAATGCAAGCCTTTCTTGTACAGGCTGTACTCTGCGCGGTATGCTTCTCACTCGACCTTTCTGGACGCATCTCGAGGGGTGTTATATTATTCTCCGTTCTGGACGCCTCAAGGAGGCTGTGTTCAGCAGTCGATGGATAATCTCTGACTATCTTGGAAGGCTTTCTGCGGGGCACTCTTAGGAAGGCTGTTCTCAGCAGAAATTCAACGATTCATACTTCATCAACCTTTCTGGAAGCATCTCTGAGTCTTTCTGAGTCTATTTGCAGCCTTTGTTTTTGTGGCAATTGCTGAGCAGCAACACAATTTTCGCTGAACCATTCTGGACACCTCACAGTAAAGCACCTTTTCCAGGCGGTATTCAGCAGAAGGCTTCACCTTTCTGGAAAAATAACAGCAACCATTCTTTGGCAACGTTTCCAGAACGATTTACACTATACCGCAGGTATCTGAGGAATGCTCAAAAACGTATGCTTGGTATCCATACGCTGTACCTATCCAAAGCCACCTTTGGAGCCCTAACTCCACCCCCCCCCCTCCCACTATGCAACTGCACTTGAAGAATATTTCATCGTTCCAAACGCCATTCAGTGGGTCTTTCTCTGAATTTCTGTACTAATCAACTGCAAGACGACACATTCCATCGTTCCAAACTCTTTTCAGAACATTTATCTGAATGTCTGTATTAAACAACTGTACGTTGACACAATTCATCGCTCCAAACCCCATTTAGCAAACCCTAATTTGAATGTCTGTACTTATCAACTCTTCGCCGACACACTCCATCATTCCAAACACCAGCAGGGCTTCCAAGGCTCGCCTTTACTAAGCAAATGTTCGTCGACGTACACTCTATAGTTATCAAAATCTCAAGGTGATATAACGCAGAATGAGAGCTCATCTAGACTGACAACAATAACAATCAAACAAAAAAAGTATTTGTTCCCAATGCCATCCAGTTGAAGTCTAAGAGCACTTAGAGATAGATATAAAATGGGAGAGAGAAATGTTAGAGAGATGGAGTGGAAAACGCTATCGGAGAGGAAGAGAAGGGAACAGTGTAAATGTCAGGAGTACCCCCCCCCCCCCATGGAGAAAGGTCGGCTTCTAGCTATTCACAGCCATGTCAACATTACTCCATTCCACCTCATCATCTAGGTCAGTCTACGATTCCAGTTAGGAACACCTTTCATTACTCACATAAATAAATAAAAGACTATGTAAGTTAAAATGTTCATTTAACGAAAAATGGCCAAGATGGAAATGCACGAATAAGTGAAAGGGTATTAAGGTCCTAAAGCTTTCCCCAATTCTATGATATCATAAATTTCATAGGCTATCTGTTTTTGGGAGGGCTCTGGAACTTGTGCTCTTTTATTCCTACAAAATTTGAAGTCTCTAGCTTTTCGGGAAGCGCCTGATAATTTTTATGAGTGAGTGAGTCAGTGAGTCGTATGAATTCCGATTTCCATCTCTTACATCTCAAAAACGCTTTAAGGTGGAATTATGAATCTTCTATTATTGTAATACCCCTGTAAAATTTAATATGTTTATCGTTAACCAGTTGAAAGTTATGAGAGGGTAAAAATCGGCTCTAATACTTCGTGTAATATACACAGTGTGCGTAGGCCGGAACTTAGCACTACCGTGGGCCTAGATATAAGTTTGATGTCCTAAGTCTAGTTACTGGGTTTTCTCCTTCGCCTTGAAAAGGCGAAGGAGAAAAAAACAGTTTGTAAATTTTTATCTCAAGATCATTCTAAAAGAAAGATGAACTGTCACTTTTTTTTTGGGGGGGGGGGCTCTTCAAGTAAATCATTCTAAAAGCAAAAAGTGAACAGTCGTTTTTTGTGAAGAAAAGTTTATTACCAGAGAAATAAAGAGCAGCAAGTTAGCACGGAGGACAGTTCATTGATTACATGCCAAACCAAGATATCGAGTTGATTAACTTGTTATACAGGCAGACTCGCAGGAACTTCGCCATCATAGCGTCCTTCCGTAAAATATTTATGTATGGTGTGATTTGGAATAGAAGCTGTTAATATTTCGCCTTTAACGGGACGAAATAACATTTTCGAAAACTTCATCATAATTTTTAGGAAACTTTTAATTTTTATTTCGGTCCTTGTTTGAAACGTCTACATTCGGACGGCGGGGTAAAAATTGACCAGACGTTGAGTTCGCCCTTCGTATCTGCAACGCCTCGATTCTTCTTACTTTGACGCTCCAAAAATTTCCCACTATTCTTCTTTAAGCTCTTGTAACGTTTCAGAGATGATTGTCAAACAATCTTCATTCCAAACTGAATTGCTATTCCCTAACGTATTATCTCAAGACCGAAGCTGTGGCTTTTCCGATTTGACCGACCTCTTCTACTAATTGGTCCTCCTTCCACTTCTAGTTCAGACCAACATTGTGGTGAACAGGGACCGACATTAAACAAATTGTCAGCGCAAGTAAACAGGTTTCGACCATTCGTTGAGGTTCAATGTTCAACTGCCTTTAAAAGCTCATTGAGTCTGTTATAATTAAGAACTTTGAGGTAAACTTCTAGATATAGCCTTATCTAGACGACCGACGAATAAATGTCTTGTGAATTTGAAGAAGGCGTTCTGTGGGAGGTGGGGAAATGCAGTATTTCCTGCTAATCCTCACATCCCCATTATAGAGAGCTCGGCCCCCACGCGGTCACATAGCCATGTCTCTCAGCTCTGTTATAATTAAGAACTTTGAGGTAAACTTCTAGGAATAGC
Source organism: Gonocerus acuteangulatus (assembly GCA_946811695.1). Classification (NCBI taxonomy): domain Eukaryota; kingdom Metazoa; phylum Arthropoda; class Insecta; order Hemiptera; family Coreidae; genus Gonocerus; species Gonocerus acuteangulatus. The sequence goes on along the minus strand of OX328127.1, from coordinate 75,733,264 downwards.
CTTATCTAGACGACCGACGAATAAATGTCTTGTGAATTTGAAGAAGGCGTTCTGTGGGAGACGGGGAAATGCAGTATTTCCTGCTAATCCTCACATCCCCATTATAGAGAGCTCGGCCCCCACGCGGTCACATAGCCATGTCTCTCAGCTCTGTTATAATTAAGAACTTTGAGGTAAACTTCTAGGAATAGCCTTATCTAGACGACCGACGAATAAATGTCTTGTGAATTTGAAGAAGGCGTTCTGTGGGAGACGGGGAAATGCAGTATTTCCTGCTAATCCTCACATCCCCATTATAGAGAGCTCGGCCCCCACGCGGTCACATAGCCATGTCTCTCAGCTCTGTTATAATTAAGAACTTTGAGGTAAACTTCTAGGAATAGCCTTATCTAGACGACCGACGAATAAATGTCTTGTGAATTTGAAGAAGGCGTTCTGTGGGAGACGGGGAAATGCAGTATTTCCTGCTAATCCTCACATCCCCATTATAGAGAGCTCGGCCCCCACGCGGTCACATAGCCATTTCTCTCAGCTCTGTTATAATTAAGAACTTTGAGGTAAACTTCTAGGAATAGCCTTATCTAGACGACCGACGAATAAATGTCTTGTGAATTTGAAGAAGGCGTTCTGTAGGAGGTGGGGAAATGCAGTATTTCCTGCTAATCCTCACATCCCCATTATAGAGAGCTCCGCCCCCACGCGGTCACATAGCCATGTCTCTCAGCTCTGTTATAATTAAGAACTTTGAGGTAAACTTCTAGGAATAGCCTTATCTAGACGACCGACGAATAAATGTCTTGTGAATTTGAAGAAGGCGTTCTGTGGGAGACGGGGAAATGCAGTATTTCCTGCTAATCCTCACATCCCCATTATAGAGAGCTCGGCCCCCACGCGGTCACATAGCCATTTCTCTCAGCTCTGTTATAATTAACAACTTTGAGGTAAACTTCTAGGAATAGCCTTATCTAGACGACCGACGAATAAATGTCTTGTGAATTTGAAGAAGGCGTTCTGTAGGAGGTGGGGAAATGCAGTATTTCCTGCTAATCCTCACATCCCCATTATAGAGAGCTCCGCCCCCACGCGGTCACATAGCCATGTCTCTCAGCTCTGTTATAATTAAGAACTTTGAGGTAAACTTCTAGGAATAGCCTTATCTAGACGACCGACGAATAAATGCCTTGTGAATTTGAAGAAGGCGTTCTGTAGGAGGCGGGGAAATGCAGTATTTCCTGCTAATCCTCACATCCCCATTATAGAGAGCTCGGCCCCCACGCGGTCACATAGCCATTTCTCTCAGCTCTGTTATAATTAAGAACTTTGAGGTAAACTTCTAGGAATAGCCTTATCTAGACGACCGACGAATAAATGTCTTGTGAATTTGAAGAAGGCGTTCTGTAGGAGGTGGGGAAATGCAGTATTTCCTGCTAATCCTCACATCCCCATTATAGAGAGCTCGGCCCCCACGCGGTCACATAGCCATGTCTCTCAGCTCTGTTATAATTAAGAACTTTGAGGTAAACTTCTAGGAATAGCCTTATCTAGACGACCGACGAATAAATGTCTTGTGAATTTGAAGAAGGCGTTCTGTAGGAGGTGGGGAAATGCAGTATTTCCAGCTAATCCTCACATCCCCATTATAGAGAGCTCGGCCCCCACGCGGTCACATAGCCATTTCTCTCAGCTCTGTTATAATTAAGAACTTTGAGGTAAACTTCTAGGAATAGCCTTATCTAGACGACCGACGAATAAATGCCTTGTGAATTTGAAGAAGGCGTTCTGTAGGAGGCGGGGAAATGCAGTATTTCCTGCTAATCCTCACATCCCCATTATAGAGAGCTCGGCCCCCACGCGGTCACATAGCCATTTCTCTCAGCTCTGTTATAATTAAGAACTTTGAGGTAAACTTCTAGGAATAGCCTTATCTAGACGACCGACGAATAAATGTCTTGTGAATTTGAAGAAGGCGTTCTGTAGGAGGTGGGGAAATGCAGTATTTCCTGCTAATCCTCACATCCCCATTATAGAGAGCTCGGCCCCCACGCGGTCACATAGCCATTTCTCTCAGCTCTGTTATAATTAAGAACTTTGAGGTAAACTTCTAGGAATAGCCTTATCTAGACGACCGACGAATAAATGTCTTGTGAATTTGAAGAAGGCGTTCTGTAGGAGGTGGGGAAATGCAGTATTTCCTGCTAATCCTCACATCCCCATTATAGAGAGCTCGGCCCCCACGCGGTCACATAGCCATTTCTCTCAGCTCTGTTATAATTAAGAACTTTGAGGTAAACTTCTAGGAATAGCCTTATCTAGACGACCGACGAATAAATGTCTTGTGAATTTGAAGAAGGCGTTCTGTAGGAGGTGGGGAAATGCAGTATTTCCTGCTAATCCTCACATCCCCATTATGATGTTGATGTACGTCATTACGTAATGGCACTTCACTTACATTTAAACGAAAATTAAAAAAAAAAAACAAAAAAAAAAAAAAAAACAAAAAAAAAAACGCATTTAAAAACAGTATAATTATCTTCGGTGCAATCGGCAAGATAATGGACAAGGTTACCGAGGGAAGAAGAGAAAAGTATGCAAATGTTCGACTCCAAACAAGTTAATAATAATTTCAATTAGCGGCTCCTAGAGAATATTCTAGTCAAAAATAATTCATTTTTTAATAAATGCCCCACTGAAGAACTAGACTTCTCAACAACTAAATACTAAGTTGAGGATATTTTCAAATATTTATTTTTTACAAAAGCTCGCCAGGCTGGAATTTGAACCCAGATCAGCCCGTAACATATTCGCGGGGGTTGACAATTAAACTAATGAGCCTTATATGCCCGTTATGGCAAGTTACCTCATCCAAAGGAGCCGAAGTTCGATTTTTTTAGATGAAAAATGTGTTGCCAATGTGTCATCTGGGGTTTTAACAAGGATGGGCATAGTTAATACTTCAAGTAATTTATATTTTGAAAAAACAAGAGAGGATACGTTTATACATATAGGATGTTAAACGGATGGGCCAGGGGGTATCGTAATGTATAGTGGTTTTATGGTTCTTCTCAATGGTTTCCCCCGTAAGATACATATAGGATGGTAAACGAATGGGCCAGGGGGTATCGTAATGTATAGTAGTTTTATGGTTCTTCTCAATGGTTTCCCCCGAAAGATACATATAGGATGGTAAACGAATGGGCCAGGGGGTATCGTAATCTATAGTGGTTTTATGGTTCTTCTCAATGGTTTCCCCCGAAAGATTTTGCAGGCAGATAGTACTCTTCTAAAGGTAAGTACACACTGATAGACCATGTTGCGCGATTTGCCTACACGGACTAGAGACTGGCTTGAAACGGTCTAGGCTTGAGACATAGACTTGGTCTATACACACCGATCCTTGTCTCGTCTCGCGTCCACACAATGACGTGAATATTTCAGTGTCGTCTTCGCAACCGACCATGGAGGACATTGTTTTGTGTGGATTGAGTGCGGGTTTAACAATAATTATTAATGAAAGAACGCGAAAACGGAAACGTTAGTGGGCGCGCGAAGTGCTCTCAGAACGATTTAGCTTCGGTAATGGATTATTAAATAAATTAAGATTGGAAGACGCCATGGGTTTTAGGAATTTCACCCGGCTTACGCCTACTGATTTTGAAAATTTGCTTCTAATAGTTGGAGGGATAATAATGAAGCAAGATACAAATTGTAGACAAACTATCCCAACTTCCCTTCGACTGGCAATAACACTTCGTTTTTCAGCAAGTGGAGACTCATTCATGCAAACCACGTGGACTTTTTGGGAGAAGACCAACTTGTCGGAGTAATTTTTTTCGCTCCCGGTTAAAGGAAGTTTTTAAATTATGAATTTTTTTTCGACATCCTCAACTGGTAAATTATGCTTTGCAGCCAGAGATTCCAGTGCCATTCTTCTTTTCACGGTTTTTGTAATCGGGAATTGTGACGTCCCACAAACAATAAAAAGCCTGGTAGTCTTCAATTAATGATAAAACTTTATGATTTGTCCACATTTTAAATCAGAAGAAAACAAAACACAATAAGAAAGATGTACTCTGTTCGGAAGCTAGAGAAAGACTGGGGGGGGGGTCTCCCATTTCACTCGGGAGACCTTAGACCTGAGACACGTCTCAGGACCAAAATCGCGCAACATGTCTACCAGTGTAGACATACCTTTAGGCTAGTAGATGGCACAGAAATCACCATTTCGTAAAAAAAATAAGTGACTTTCATAGTCTTTACCCCCTTCAATTGTCCTTGCAATACAAATGTCCTATATAGTTCGCCACTAAACCAACTATGCATTAGTAATTACTAGTTAAATGATTACCTCTTATAAGATGGAGAATAATGGCGGATGTTACACAGGAACTATATTAACTTTAATAATTATAGAAGATGACGAGGACAAGAGGTGAGAATGGCTAACCCACACACCTAGTATATGGACTAGACCTTGACGCTGAGGTCACATCCTGTCATTAGAGGTATAGCTCTCAGCGATTACCAAGGCAAAGGGGAAGGGCTTGTTGAGAGTATAGTTAGGCGGGGGTTTAGGGGGTTAAGCTAAATAATAATACATAATACTAATTATATAAACACATGTGTAATAAAACATTATAGTTTAAAAATAGAAAGAAGAATTGAAACATACCATTTAACACTTTAATTTTCATTTATATATATATATATATATATATATATATATATATATATATATATATATATATATATATATGGTGGAGTTGAATGAACTTCGACCACTCTTCTAGAGTTCCCACCAGGACACCGAAGAAGGCAGTTATCCTAACGCTTCTATATAGTGAGTACAAAACCTCTCCATTACTTCTCCATCTATCTTAAAAATAATCTATAGTATGCGTAGTTCCGAGTATTTTCGATTTCATTTACATTCTTGACAACGAAGGCCTTTAATTATATATTTTTTTTTTTTTTTTTGGGATGGGAAGCAAGCTAAAGCTAAAAATCAAACGATGATAGGGAATCGATATTCCGTTACTAGCTGTTTCCCGGCGTGCCATGCTACAACAGTGTGGATTTATAAAGAAACAAACGTACAGACAGACAGCTGGAAAACGTTTTTGACCTAGCCTATGACACTCCCCGAATCAAGTCCTACCTGTCTGCCAAGTTTGGTCAAAATCGGTCAAATGGTGTGGATTTGTATAAGGAACAACAGACAGACAGGTGATTTTTATATATTGCTAAATAAAATAGAGTTTGAGAACCCAATCTTGATTTCTATTATTATTATTATTAGTATCTCCCAATCTAGTATTATTTATTTTTCCTTTTTGCCACTTGGGGCCAGGAGTCTAGTTTTTATTATGACTACCCTTCAGGCTCAGATTACAAAACCTGTCATTGCCTTCCCCAAATCAAACGATACTTCCCCTTCTCAAAGATTACTTTATCAATGTATTTTGAATATTTACCACAGTGTATACTGCTCAGAAATCGATATTCTCACCTGAAACAAACAAATTTTTAAAATCAGTATCATCCAAAAATAAGTTCCAAACTTAAAAAAAAAAATGTTCTATATAGCTATCTCAACTAAATTAATTGCGCCATTCTTTCTTTTTTACATACACTTTCTCATGAATTGAAAATACCAAGTTTGTTAATTTCTTGCTAACTTTCATCAAAGAAGCTAATTTGTCCATTATTAAATACAGAATCAATGAGAGTACCGATTTTCTCTTCTAAGCATTAATTGTGGTTCTATTTAGAGTTGAGAGTATGAATACACCCGAGCTGCATTAACACTGCTGTTATGAACAGCACACAGAACTTTCAAACGAAGATGGTTTTTTTTAGAACTGTAGAAACATAGTACATTTAATCGAACTAACAGCAGAAAATAGTAATTTTGTTTGAGTTTTTTAAATAAACTACAAAACTCTACTAAATTTTTAAAACACAGAGGTAACATTTGCTGGTCTGAAGAGGAGGCGTGAGATTCTACGGTACTCTTCCAATAAACGCCAATAACTAACCAAGAAATAAGATCTCTAGTTAACAGACGTCTTTCCTCTGTCTTATGATAAATAAGTGCCAAAATCTAGTCTATAATGTTTGCTTGTATTATTATCTAGGTTTTGTCTCGGAATGTATTCCTTCAATGTCATACATGTGGGTAAACATTTCAATGATCATGTAATGAGTGCAACTTCTTGCTAACGAAAAAAAAAATTCAAACTCCGTTGACTTGACCTCCCTGAGCGAGAGAGAGAGTAATGACCAGTAAGCCCTTGTCCTAGAGAGCCGCGGAGGGCTAGTGGCTCTGAACAAGGGTAGACAGATCGACAAGGAGCACAGCGCGGGCGCGGGGCTAGGTTCATCGACCTGTTCCTATTCGTACACCGGCTACTTCCACCCTCTCAGACTCTTCCATTCAGCAAGGCCGCTTTTATTATTGTAGGGATTATGGGTATTTCTATAGGGCTACTGATTCATGAAGGTATTCGATACCCACTACCCGATATGTAGGATGTATTCAATATCCACTACATACGAGGTATTTGATACCAACAGCCATACAACGTAAGCAAGAGGAAATCGCCGTTGTTGACATAGGTTGGGTACTGTGGGTGAGCGATTTCAACATTCTCGAGCTAATGTTGAGTTAGTCGCTACCCCAACAGTGGCTTGACTATACTTCGCTGTCTTCTTTGTTTGTGGCATGTGCCGTTAAAAAAGCGGCACAGCTTATTCTTTCGACAACACTTCATTTGAAAACTGCCCTACATGTTTCGTTTCCTCATAGCCGCACCGTTTCAGAGAACCTCTTAGCCCATCTTAGGCTAGTACCCAAGATATGATAACGATTTTTTTTTAACTTTCATTTCACAACGTGTCTACGGGACCTAAAGCCGTAATATGGACAACTTGCTGACCACCATCCTACCATAGAAGGTACTATTCGGTCGGTATCTATTCAATATCAACCACCACAGGAGATAATGAAATCTGCAACGCTAGACGTGTTTCAAGCAGGTAGAGTTCTTTAGGTTTAAATTAGATTCCTCTCTCTCGGGAAGAAAACAACAAAATTATTACGTTCAAGACGTTTGGAATCGTCCTGGGCTGCGAATTTTACATGCCTTTTGTTTCGTTTAGCTCGCCCGAAGACTATATTCCTCTAACGACGCTTATGATGGCTGAAAACCAGTATATTGTGCTAAATATATTAGCCTAAAAGGGCAAACAAACAACCTAAGAAATCTAACGGCGTGAAATAAAAGGTATTATTATTCATTCGGATAATACTACTTAGCAGCATCAAATACTGATCTTTGAGCGATCAATAGTAAGAGTCCAGCCTGATATTATTGTAGCTAACACCTTAAACTAGTTGGAAGATTCAACGAGGAAAGGTATCTTGTAGATTCCCTCTTCCTGCAGGAATATAAAGATCCTGGAAATTTTCAAATCTCTGACATAAGAAAAATTCACATGCCATGTTGGGATTTGAACTTAGTATATTTGTTCTCCTACAAGTGCCTTAAACAAGGCTACCGGGCTTCATATACAGCATGGTACGTTATGTCATCCAATCTAGCCAAGGTTTCAGCAAGAGGGAAAAGCGTTGTTATCTCAAACTTGTTAGTATAGTAGGTTTATAGGATCAAATGTAGGGTCATTCTGCGAAGACCACATCCAGTTACTTTTGAAGTAGCAGTAGTGATTTATAACAGTTACTCGTATTCGCTGATAAGCTTACTGATTAGCTTATAGGTTCTTTGCTGGTTATCTATTACTACTTGACTCGTTATCTACGGTTATAATGCATATTAGATAATGGCAAGCAATATTTATTAATAAAAAAGCTAATACGATCAAAATCAATTCTCTCAACTACGAAAAAAGTTATTAAGCATTAAAGTTAACTGTTTTTCAGGTAATGAAGAATAACATAAAGAATGATATTTGAAAACACACATATTTTATTCCTTTTCTCTCTCTCTCTCCCTCTCTCTCTCTTTTGATATTTTACATTTATTTAGCATTATGGGCATACTTGCTATGCGTTTCCGCTCGCTACGCTCGCTCAAGAAGATATCAAAACTCTAGTCAATCCAACTCGCTAAAATTAATAGAATTCTATTAATCTTAGCGACTCTAGTCTATCCAACTCGCTAAAATTAATAGAATTCTATTAACTTTTCCGAGTAAGAAACCAATCGCTTTTTCTTTGTTAGGAACATCGCGAACTAATTGTAAAAGACCCATTTTTTCTCACTAGCATAAGTAGTGAGAAAAAATTAAGCAGTGCTTTTTCATAAACATAAGCTAATTCAGTGTTGAAGGTTACTTTACTCCCAGCAAGAACCAATACAATTGGTCATCGGAATCCTCCAATAGGAAGGCAAAGGAGTACGCATGCGCTGAATCACTGATACAATCACTACTGCTACTTCAAAAGTAACTGGATGTGGTCTTCACAAAAACACAGGACGGCATCCCCAGAAATAGAAGGATTCTAACTGCTATAATAATGTATAACCTAGGGAAGGTTATTTGGAAAGTTGGGTCGCAGATTTTATAAATAAACGGACACTTTTAATGCCGGCGATGAGCAAATGAAAATTATTTTGATACGATATACACATATACATCATTTAACAGATTGCACGATGACCGTCAGAATAATAATAGAACCATCTCACAATCAAGACCTGTTGCCAGGTTGAGAGGTTGTTTAGGAGAAATTGAAGAACAGGATGACATTATTAACTAAGATTTAATGTGCTTATGAAGGACTAAGAAGAAGAGAATGAGTCAAGCGTGTTGTTGCTATAAACCGGTCCGCCCACAAGCCAGGGATAAAATAACGAATGCATCATTGGAAGCTGCAGGAGACTCCTCGACTCGTTGTCCTTGGCGTCCCCTAAGCTGCGACAGGTTCAGCTCTGATTCACTCTCAAGTGCCTATTCATATTAACCTATATAACACACAGCCAGGAAACATCATCAAGGTAAATATATTCTCATATTTAAGCCGACATCAATTGGGGTTTCATCCTTTATTTGTGCTACTTGAATCAGATGCAAATTGCGATCAGCTTGAAAAAGTATTCATGGTAAAGCGTACAAGAAGCGTTGTAGCCAATTAAGGTGACCCTATTATCTAAGAATCCTAGACCTATTTTACAATGTCTTCCTCTCTTATATTTCGCGTCATTTGATATTAAGAAGCCTTAAAGTCTGAAGACTGGAAAAGGCAGCTTAAGACCAAACCCATTACTGACGATGCCTGATCACTGTCTATCCTAATGAAAATATTTATTGTCATACCTGTACGTAGAGCCCGTCGTCACTGGCATCGGTGTGAGTACTATGGGCAAGCGCTCTCGGCGTAAACACATCGTCCTCAAGCCGGTGCTAAGTCAGTACTGGGTCTGGGTTGTCTTGTCGTGGTATTTTTAGTGGGGTGAAGTCAGTTGGTTTACGTCGTCGGTGAAGGGATGTCCGGGTAATTAAATTATTTATTGTTTGGTCATTTTAACAGATTTTTATTAATTTACAGAGGGTAACATTTTTGTCTGTGAAGTTTTCGTTAATTAAAATAATACAGACGTCCAAGAGACGGCCCAGTTCCCATGATGATACCATGCGATAAGGTCTGGTGATGCCACGACTTCTGCACCTCTCCAGATTTTGTTCTAAAAAAAAGAGATCCTGCAAGGCGATCCCTACAGCTTACACTTACAACACTTATCTTCCTGCTGGATGGACAGACAGAGAAAATCCCCACTTTCGGAAACCTATTTTCCTATCGGTCACTTCCCTAAGAGTTCCAGAGTTCAGCAGCCGATAGGTCCTCATTGTCTATTGTGTCACATTGGGCGTATATTAGCGGGGGCTGCAGCCCCCCGCCCCCGAAATCGGTAAACATGTATCACTAAACCCTTTAAAATAAAGTAAATAAGATCAGTTAGTTCAGAAAAAATAGTTGTAATTGGATGTGATAGCGTTGTAATTGGCCAACTATTTTAAGTTCTAGATTGTTAGTATTCCATATCCTCCAAATGTTCTCAGCCCCCTCGAAATTCTTCGAGCACCTCCCGAAATTATTTTCTATATACGCCCATGTTGTGTAATGATTGAATCCTACCAAAAGCCCATTAAATTATATCATATTTTATTATCATTATTTAACAATCCATATTTCGAGGTTGACTTTTCTTTCGTCTTGTTTTCTTTTTTATTGTATATGAAATTACCCCATATTAATGTTTCCTCCATTTCCAGAACTAAAACTGGATTCAATGATAAGGAGAAAACATGCTCCATTTAATAAAATCTTCTCAAAAGGCAATGTATCAAAATCAATGTCTCGCCAGCGACAAAGTTTTCATTCACTCATTCATAAGCATATAATCATTTCGCATTGCTCTTCAACAATCCACAGTAGCTTCAAATCAACGAAAACATTACCAATTAAATTAAATACTCAACGAAATCAGTACAAACAAGTTGACATTTAATTCATGAATGACTTCAGTAAATAGTTCCCAATTATACCGGACAATTCAAGACTTCAATCCATTTAGGCGTGTATTTTCCGCATAAGTAATGAACTGAAGACACCCATTTCGTTGCCCCTGTCGTCCATCGCTATAGCATTCCTATGTAGATGAGTTGGATATACGAATGGCCAGGAATACTCGGCTGGAAATGGCCTAAAATAGCCACCTTCACCGATCCAGCCATACTCGTCGGCATATTTATAGAACAGATCTGGCTCGTGCCCACTGGCTACATTCACTCACTTATAATGGCTATCCATACACAACTAGAGAGTTTAAAAACAAAACAATGAAACTAAAAACCAATAAAACTGTCGGAGAGTGTAATTTTTTTATTGTTTCAATGTGTTTATGTTGTAGATCAAACATTATTACAAAATTACTAAATACTACATGGCACGATAAAGACAGTCAGTGATGTAACTCTTTTTGGATATAAAACACCTTATTCAATAAAAAAATATATTCCACAATGTGGAGGACTCGTTTCCTAGACCCCCAGGCTTCAACTTTAAATTTTCATTGTTAACGGGAAACGTGTTTGGGATCTGAAAAGGATTTTATTCGATTCTTCACATCAAAATCTCTCCACTAACTATACGAAAGGAGTATCTCTTCTGCCAGTCCACCGACTGGACAGTTTTGTGATCAGCAGATCCGTTCAGAAAAAAATCATAAAAAATAGATCCCCTTTGTGATGTAATTTTTATTTAAATTATTAACTTCAGAAGATGTATTATACCAGGGGAAGAATATTACATTTAGGATAAAAATTTAATCAGTTTGGACTGGCTAATAGAAGTATTAAAACATACTATTGTGGTTAGTAGGCCGGTGAAGGTCCATCATAGTGACTACGATGAAGAATTGATCAAAGACCTCCACTTTTAGTTTCCTTTATTTTACAGAACGTTTTCGAGATCACTACCTCATCCTCAGTGTTCTGTTAACAACCATAGAACATTGGAAAATTACAATTCTAAGGTAGTTTTCAAATGTTCGATGGTTGTTAGCAGGGACACTGAAGATGAGGTAGTGACCTAGAAAACTTTCGGTAAAATAAAATAAAAGTGGAGGTCTTTAATCAGTTCTTCATCGTAGTCAAAGTATTAAAACAATTTAATATTATTAATAAGGACTAAAAAATGATAGATAATTCTAAGAGATGGGAGAGTTGTTGGAAGATAAGACATGGCGGAAGACCCGGGAGATCACTAGGTTAATAAGGTTAGTGATCAAGGTAGATCACTAGGTTAATAAGGTTAGTGATCAAGGTAGATCACTAGGTTAATAAGGTTAGTGATCAAGGTAGATCACTAGGTTAATAAGGTTAGTGATCAAGGTAGATCACTAGGTTAATAAGGTTAGTGATCAAGGTAGATCACTAGGTTAATAAGGTTAGTGATCAAGGTAGATCACTAGGTTAATAAGGTTAATAAGGACTAAAAAATAATAGATAATTCTAAGAGATGGGAGAGACTTGTTGGAAGATAAAATATGGCGGAAGACCCAGGGGACGTAGTGATCAAGGTAGACAGAGAGTGAGGTATTCCGAAGAAAGGTTTCATAGATTAAGAAGGATTTGTCGAATGACGCTGTACGGTGGGAAGGAATATAAAAGGATTGTTTGGTTTTAGACGCCAACCGATGATGAAAACTGAGTTATAATCTCATTCCGGTCACATAATTTTGCTGAAGAAGAATTCAAAACGTTACGAGCATGCTAGGGCAACTATGCAATAATTACAGAAAGAGGAATGGCATTCTTTGAGAACAAAATGATCTTAATCTATTTCGTTCTGGTCATGGAATGTTACTTTAAGTCTAATGATATTAATCTTCGCGTGCTCCATCTGACGGAAATAGGACCAATTTATAAAATTGCTTAGCAGAATAAAACGAGCGCCGTGTTGTAATAATCCATTGAGAGAGTAAGTAACTGAGCTTTACTGACTGATTCCTTTTAAAACTTGCAGGCATGAGGACTTGTTCTTTTCAGACTTGAAAATCATAACATGACCCTGACGAGCAGAAGAAGGCACACCTTAGTCTAAGCGGGCTACTCCAAGACCCTAACAGTTCTGGCAATGACCTAGACAACCTAGTAACCATAAAACAATAAATAAATAAATAATAAAAAAAACTTCATGTTCCACTAGATATCAGCAATAAGCAAGGTCATGAGCCGTCCTTCAAGAACCAACTATTGTGGTGAAATTCTCAAAGCTCAAGCATGCATCATAATGGGTTTACACTCAGAGGAAATATAAAAGAAATTGAAAGCATAGAAACTCCTCAATGAAACTAAACCAACAATTTCCTAACTTCAAGAGCCGTTTTTCCTATTCAGTGTAATACAAATTGTAGTATAACAATTTTAGAAAACTAGGAAACTGAACAAAAAATGAAAATTATTCAATTAAAAATAAAATGTTCATTTTTGCCCTTTTGGTAAGAACATTTTGAGTAAAAAAAAAAACCCTATAAAATCGTAAAATACCTTCAACATTTACACTGGTTTACTAGAGGTTAGAGGACCACAAATCATACCAGTTAAAAATATATATTTGAAATTTTCCCGGAACCCCTCCATCAAACCCCAGTGGTCCCAGCCCCTACCGAAATTAATCCCTATATAGGCCTCTACAACATTGCGAATGTATAAATGTAATACATTTTGTTTTCCTATAATGAAAATTTTTTGTCGTATCATTCCTACAGACACACAATTCCATTGGCCCCAATAGGAGCAGTAGCGTTAACAAGGTGTAATTCTACCGAGAATGTCTGCTCTAAGCGTAGCCATACTATGCCGTCATCAATTACACGACGAGAATAGCCGTGTGAGGAGGTAGGCTTCATTTAATGAATGACTTCTCAATGAGATAATATCCATGGAAGAAGAAGAAAAGGTTCATTCATTAATCATAGCTGCATAGACAAAGGCATTCAAAGTGGAACTATTGCCTCTTATAATTGCCAGCGAGAGAGGTTAGGCTAACACCATAGGACACCAAGTTTATATATATTATATTCTAGAGAATAATCGATGATTTAAAGGAGTTTATTAATGAAAGAACATAGACAGACTGTTAAGACGTGTTTTCTTTCTAAATATAGGAAAGAAATGCCGTCGACGCAATAACACAATGAGTATTGGCGAGATATCTCGACATTTACCTATAGATGAAGAACAAAAAGATCTTAATAAAAGTATATTTAAATAAGATGGGTGAAACCTTCCAAATTTTATATGCAATTTTTACTGGGACTCTTCGGACTTCATTGTCAGAACGTCCGTTCCGCAATTTTACATATATTATGAAATTACTCGCTGTTCCCCGGCACGCCATGCTACACCTACTTTTTGCCTATGATACTCCCCATAACAACCTGTATGATACTCCCCATAACAACCTGTATACCCAGTTACGTCAAAATCGGTCAAACGGTGTGAATTTGTATATATCTCTCAAGTAATTCATAAAGCAGCCGGCAGAGGCCATCACCACAGCCTACGAGCAGGATAGCTCTTATCAAAGAAAGGCCAACAGTCCTTAGTTAGACAGTGACTGTTCGAATAAAATTGAAATAAACTGCATTACATGATTATATAATGATGTAAAGTCAACAATGAGTTCGAGGCATTCTAATTATCGAGAACATCAACAAATACATTTTTAGACATTATTCAAAATGGCCGTCAGAATCTGAATGGTTCAGTGTAGCCAATTTTTCTTCAACAAAACTTTTGACCTTTTGGCCAAATTTTGAAATTGACTATTTTGGCGTAGCCTAGGAGATTTCCCGTATCAAGACATACCTGTTTGCCAAGTTTGGTCAAAATCGGTCAAACGGTGTGGATTTGTATAAGGAACAAACAGACAGGTGATTTATATACATAAATGTATTATATAAAATGTCTAAAAATTACAGAAAAATGCCACAAGAAGGAAAGTGGAGTCGCAGTAAAAATTTAAAAAAAAAAAAAAAACTATCTTTAAAAATTGAGAAAATACATACCAATTTAATCGTGGGCTCTCAAATGTCTAAAAAAATTTGGAAAACAATTTGCACAAAAATACATTCGTTTTAATGCGAAACGCCAAGTCCGTTATCTAGCTTAAGGTTTTGGTGCTATTAGACTTCTGATTCGCTTTTTAGACCTGGCTAATCAAATACTTCAAGGTGATAACTTGGGCAAAACTTGAAACTTTACCACAAAAAAAGCTAGAGGTGTAAATTTCTACAGCAAAAAAAAACTGCTTGAAGTATTTGTTCTATTAGACCTTTGTTATATATTACGGGTATTTTGCTGTATTACTTAAACACTTGTAATTATCTTATAAACCATTACATATAAAGGTTTTGTAACTTCGGTTTAATTTATGATTTCTATTCCTATGACATGCCTGGAAAATAGGAAAGTCTTCTTGAGATTAAATATATTTTAGAGGAAAAAATTTCACATAAAAAAGGAAAAATAAGAGCTATATATAAGCCATAATTCCATTCTAGAAGGAGTTTTCATTTTTTCGTTTTGTTATTGAGGGTGAGAAAGCCGGACGAAAACCACATCACGTTCCTTATTCGAAGTGCAATACCGACTTCTGATAGACTTTTTATATAGACTCAGGACTAGCAGACAACTAAAGCAAAGTAGTGCATGAAAAATATTTGAAACATTTCATATTGTTATGAACTTGAAGAAATAAGTCATAATTATCATAAGGAAAATAGATTTGCAAGCAACTATTTTTAAAATAGTATTTTATAGATTATGATGGTTTTTCTACCTTGTAAAATTTACCCGTAAACAATAAATGTATATACTAACCGACTTTTAAAAAAAAAAAGATCAGTCCCGTAACAGGCCACGAGGTCCCTGAGGGGCAGATACTATAGAGGTATCTGATTCATGACCATACGGCACACTAGGGAGATAGTGTGGTCAGTACTATGCTCCGGCCGCCTGATTTTCCCCTTGGCTGCTTCGACAGTTAGAGTCATTAGCACCCAAGGTACCCATTATTAATTAAATTAATTGAAGGCTGGGTTGGCCTAGGGACGGGCAGGGAGGACGAATTCAACGCATGAACGAAGACACTAGAAGAAAAAATCTTTAGTGCTTGCTCGGGATTTGAACTCAGGCCTCCAGCTTATTAGTCCACTAACCGACTTAGATTGTGGATATGACCCTGGAAGTTGAAGCACCTTAATATAAAAATAAAAACTAACCAATACACAAAACATTTCCTTAGAACGAAATTGAACTACACCCTTAAAAAATAATAACATATATTTATAATATTTAACTCCATTTTATTTGTTTTTTCCTTTTTGGTTGTTTTTTAGTTTTTAACATTATATTGTTTTGTATTTTAGATATTCAGAAGAACAGCACTTCCACAAAAGAGGAATTCGATGCCCTTTCAGACTTCAATTCAAATATTCTAAAATAAATAAAATAATAATTTTTACAACAAGAAAATATAACTAGAACCGCCTTTCCATAATTTTGGCAGATAGGAGTTTTTTGCACTTTTAATTTTATAGTCTTACAAAATATGATTATTACTTTTTTTATTTATTTTTTGAGATTCTGTGGCCTTCTCTTTCTTTTCGAAAAAGTAGACAGGAGAGAAGAATTTTTTCGACAGTAACAATGTCATGGAGCGTCGGGGGGCCTCGTGATAAGTGTATGCAGGACAATTTGATGTGGCCAATACGGAGTCTTGTGAGCACCACTAATTTTTTTTTTTTTTTTAATTTGCCGGACTGACGGTGTCCAATTGCTTTAAATCCTCTTTAATTTTCCTAAGATGATCGGTCAGTTTCAGCCAATCGTCAGTCCATTTGGATAGTATTTTCTTCTTGACATCATATTTTAGGTCTTGAGCTGTAGCTTCCTCAAAATATTTGACCCCTTCCAACTGTTGCCGAGCTGAATTCGCCTCCTTGTCTTCTGTGCCTTCTGATTCAGGCCATTATCGCGGCGAGAAGAGACCCAGATAAGAACAAGCGTCTTATTTATAAAAATATTTATTTTTATTTAGTCCATTATTTAAACAGGCAAGATTATTGGGACCCTCTTTTATGTGTATTTAACGTATCCGAAAAAAGCTAGTATAATTAATATTTTGAAGAAACGGAAGAAAATGACCTAAAAGGCGTGACTATAAGAAGTGATGAATGAACCATTCAAAAGCGAGCATATGGGGAGGGAGAATGTGTTACGTCAGTATACATTTTAAGCTTTGAGTCAACACCAGCTCCCAGGAGAAACTGGTTACGCTCGTCGGAGCTTCATTAGAATTCAAGAATATGAGGCCAGTCATTGATAGAATTCTAGTTGGAAAAACAACAAATGTTGATCACTTGATAAACAGGAAACTGACCATCATCAATCATTTTAAGGAACAAATAATATAGGAAATTCTGTTCTAGAAGCATGCATAAAGTCCGTCTCGCAGGAACTGCATCAGCTTAGAATGCTTCATCAGCTTAGAATGCTGCATCAGCTTAGAAGTTTGTGATAAATATATATACCTAGTAAATTGAAATCATGAAGAAAAGTGTGATTTTAGTTAAAACAAATCAAAGAAAACTTGCAGATACCCGAAAATACTGCTACATACACAAAAATATTATTTCTTATTTTACATATCCTACTTTACTGGCAAATCCATTTTACTGATAAAAGATTCAAGTATTTTTTTCCCCGAGTAAAATCGTCCCATCAAAAATTACGAGACAATAGTTTTTCTAGGAAATTTAGAAAGCTTTCAAATGGTTAGCTTCCACTTACCACGATATTCCTACCGTTTTCGAGATGTTTAAGAAAATATATAAATTTTCCACAAATACCCATGTCTGTCAATAAAATTTATTTTATTTTTTATTTTTTTCTAATACTTTCTTAACTCTAAACGTAGCCAAAATTAAATATCTTAGTTTGAATAAATTTCAAATATCTGGAACAATTTTCATCTGAATCCATTGTTCCTGAGTACCCAAACAGAAATATAGTCAGAAAACTAGTTGTTGCCACATTTCTCAAAAACTGCATCAGATATTTCCTTAAAAATGGTTCCGTTTGTTTTCATTAGATTGAAAATCTATAAACAGTATACCAGCAAATGTATAACCAAAAAAGGTTTTTTTCACTGAATTTCTTCCCCCTAAATGTTCCGGTGGACGGAGTCTCCTGGTTACAAAACTTGACCTTTTAAATTATAAAACGTATTTTTCAACTTAATATTATCAAAGTCGGACCATTTTTGAACCGGCCACAGAGCGATTAGACAAATATATGTATATTTTTGGCTTGGTGCAAAAATAATGCAGGTTTTCAATATTCATTTTGTTTGCTTGCTAAGTAAACAAAGATAATCTAGTCAATGGATTATTAACAATGTTTATTAATGCTGTTTTTTCTACAAAGATTAGTTTAGTTTCTCTAGACAAAACATGATTATCGCCATGATCATATGTGCGGCACAAACCGTGCCTTTGTTTGGGACGAAGGAATGCAGTAAATGTGCAGTGTATCGGTGGTTCAAAAAATTTCGTCTTGGAAATTTTTATCTGGAAGAAAAGGAGGGTCAAAATTACTCAGGAGACATAGCAAAAGAAATTATTGTTGACCACAAGACAGTAGTTCGCCATCTGGACCGAATTGGTTTTATAAAAACAACCTGCATTATTTCTGTACCAACCCAATATATATGTATATATATATGTATATATATATATATATATATATATATATATATATATATATATATATATATATAAAATGATCCACCGTTATTTTCGTGATCAATGAGTTGTGAAAGGAAATATTTTCTTGTCGGCAGTTCGGAATTCGTCATCGGATACACACAGGGTTTTCTGCGGAAGAAAATAATCACAGATCAAATTAAAGAACGCAAATAAATTCCAGATCTCGAGTATATTTTTGCCCTAATTCTGAAAAACTTCATAAAAGGACTTAAATTTTCCAGTAGAAGGAAAGGATAATCCGCCCCAATAAGCTGAGTACGAAGACCCATCACTTTCACTTCGGAGATCTAAAGGCAAGGAGGCCTGCCGACAATCTAAAAATATACTTACACAAATATGTTATTAATACATAATAAATGGCTAAATAAAAAAAAAAAAATTAATACCTAAGCTCATGTAAATGTGCAAGAATCCAAATACACAAACATATCGGAATGATTAGAGCAACATGTACAAACGAAGAATGAAAATAGACAGCAAATTCAGGGTTTTATAAATGTATATTTTTATTAAGCAATAAAAAATTTTTTGTAAGAGTGAAAATGAAATGTAACTTTCGATCACTGGTATGTTCAATCCGAAAGGGCTGAGGGAAGAAAAGAAATCATATGATTTGATTTGAAATAAAAATGAAAGGAAATTCTCCTACAATGTATTGGGTTTTCCGGAAAGTTCCTAGAGATTTGGGGAAAAAATAAGGTTTTATCATATATACTTTTTTTTTTTAAAGGTGCTCAACGTCTAGGTTATCAGCGCCTGGATTCATTTTTTTTGTCGGTACCAATTTCTAAGAACATTTGTGTAAAAGAAAATAATAAATTTGGTGGTAGAGAGAGGGAGCACCACCCACGTCGCACAGTGGTATTTTTAACTGATCTAGCTGGACAAAATTATTTTATCACGGATTCATATAGAAAATGACTTGCTGATCACGAATATACCATATTTTAGGGGTCGGAAATACTGTCTTACCGTTGTTTTCCAACCTTTTCAGCAGAAAACCCCGTTTTTTATTACGTTAAAGGTATTAACCAAAATTAAAATTAAAATATTTTAATTTTTTTATTATTATACTTTTGTTTATTAATTTTTCTAACTTTTTTAAAGGCAACAACAACAAAAAGCTTCAAGACTAGGTATTACAAATAATAATTATAATTGAAAAAAAAATACGTCGAAAATAATAATTTAAAACACAACAATACAATAAAAAATTTAATCAAAATTAAGTTATCAAAACTAACGAATTTTTCTTGGTCATGTAACGTTTCATTCAAAAAATGAATTATTTCACCTGGGAAGGAATGAAACTCTTCCTTATCGATGGCCTAGAATGAAAACCTTGTATCTCAAAAATAAAATTAATTAACTTTTATACCTAAATAGATGGATATTATGGTTACTGAGAAGCCCCCAAGGTTTCTTTCTTCGGCGATATAGTCCAGGACGAGTAAGATAGAGTTTCTTTGACACTCAAGGATTGTCAAATAGAATCTTATCCATTTAATAACGTATAAAAGTTATTACAGTTTTTTTTTAGATACGAGGTTTTCAATCTAGGCCATCGTTATGTCGTCCTCTGCAGGGACAAGGTTTGCCATCTCTACCTCTGGCGGCCAGGCCTGGGCCTTTTTTTTCAACCTATAATGAATGCAAGGACTATCGTTTATATATATTTAATCCGCAAAGTATAAGCTTATATTCCTAATTTTTGTTAATGAAAGGACAGTTATATCGTGTCTCATAACCGATCCTGAGAAGCAACGATAAAGCCCATTTATGAAACATTAATGTTGAAAGGAAAAAATGCAGCCTAAACTATAAATAAGATTCGGGCTGTGCACGGAGACGATTCAGTTGGCTTAGAAGTTTTTGTGGTTCAGGTCAGGACATTTATTTCGATATGGAATACCACGGCTGGCCGAAGTTCTTCGATGGATATACAGGCAACCACACCTGTTGCTACAAGGGATGTGAATGGTTTCCTGCAAAAATATGTCTTTTAAATATATTACTTTAATCATAGTTCTTCCATTTCTAGAAACCTGTGAGGAACCGCTATCCGAGTTAATTATCGAATTACTATATCTAAGCTATTGGAGAGTATCTGTTTTAATCTAACGTCGAAACTACACAATCAAGGTGTCTACTACTTTTGTGAAAGCCAATTTCATGACATTTTCATGACTTCAAATGCAAATTTCATGCCCATTAAAAATAAAATAATTTCACTTAAAAATAAAAAGCTTTAACTTATAGCTTAAAATTGCATGTAACTTTACATAGATTACCGTGATATCTATTAACATACATTTTTACACACATTTAAAACAATTAATAAAACTATATATATATATATATATATATATATATATACATATATATATATATATATATATATATATATATATATATATATATATATATATATAAAAGAGGATAGTTACATTAATTTTAAAAGTGCAGAAACAATAATAGTATATATTTTAGAATAAAGATGGAATCAGAAGCCTCAAAAATATTGATGGTAGAAGAATTAAAAAATTCTAAAAATATTACTAACTAAATATTTATTGTCACTTTACATATCCTAATAAATCAAGGTTTACACAATTTCTGAAAATTCTGAATATGAATAAAGTATAAAATATGAAATATAACAATTTATGTAAATAATAATGTCTTGTTTTTCCTTCGCAATTTTGGACGATCAAAAATGTAAAACTGAAATTTCGTGACATGGTTTCAAAATTCATGCCTTTTTCGTGATTTTCGTGCCCTATTTTCAATTTCGGGACATTTTCGTGATTATAGTGACTTTTTCGTGCAGTAGACACCCTGACAATGTATAATGAATATTATATAGTTAGCCGTCGAGGTGATAAGCAAACATGGAATAGTTATAACTATACCATGTTTGCTTACACAATATATTGTAATTATTAATAAATATTAATATTAAGGAAGTCCCAAGGCCTAAAGGTCACAGCACTTTTCGAGAGATTGGCCACCGCTCAAATTCAGTTGGCTGAGGTACTCACATTTAGTAATGTATTCTTCGCTTAGATCAACGTTGAGACATTAAATAGAAAAGAGTGATTAGTAAAAATAGGCATTGGAAATTAGTAGAGATGTGCAAAAATATAAAAGTTAGGATAATTCGTAAAGTAAACATTATAGTTTTAAGTTTTATATACATAACGTACTTATACCTTTTAACTTTTTTTACAGTTTTTTTATAGGCTTCAAGCTTCCTTAATTGATCAAAAATAATATCCAAAATCATTTATGTAGCGGAATAGTTTTTAAATGTGCTTTTATACTCACAGCCAAAGATCCTCTTTCAATAAATTTCAAAATTAAACCCCCTTTTTTTTAATCAAAATTAAAAAGGAAAAAAAAAGTGAACACTTCAGTCAATTAAACTTAGGATAAAAATTCGTTTTTAGCACTTTCCTCCGAAGGAAAGTAGCTATTAAGGTTGGACTCATGACGGAATTTTTGAAAAATTTCTTCAAATCTTTATCGATCCTACCTAGTAGACACCGAAAATGACCCCCGTTAAAATTTATATATATATATATATATATATATATATATATATATATATATATATATGTGTGTGTGTCTGTTAACACGATAGCGGCCAGAGTTTTTGTTTTTTTCGTCACGAAACTTGGTATATAGCATTCAATTAGCAAACGATTGAACGAGTTCGTTAACCACCAAAGTCGGTTTACCGGAAGGGGGGGGGGGTTTACCCCGAACCCAAAACACTAATTTGACCATGTCAGCCGTAATATTTGTTATATTTCAACGAAACTTGGTATTCGTATTGGTGATATAGAGAGAAAAATGAGATATAAAAATAAACTAAATCGGTTCATTAGAAGGGGGGGGGGGTTTACTCCGGACCCACAATACCAATTCGCCACTACCAGCCGTGATTTTTGGTATATTTCGACGAAACTCGGTATTCGTAGTGGTAATCTACAGGTAAATATGTGTTGTAAAAATAAACTAAATCGGTTCATTAGGAGGGGGGGGGGGGTTTACTCCGGACCCACAATACCAATTCGCCACTACCAGCCGTGATTTCTGGTATATTTCGACGAAACTCGGTATTCGTAGTGGTAATCTACAGGTAAATATGTGTTGTAAAATTAAACTAAATCGGTTCATTAGAAGGGGGGGTTTACTCCGGACCCAAATTCCTAATATACTCATACCGATCGTAATTTCTGCTGTATTGTAACGAAACGCGGTATACGTCGTGGGTACCTCATGAGAAAGAAGTGTTGTAAAAATGAGCTGAATCGGTCAATCGGAAAGCGGGGGTTTAATTTGTAATATTATTTCAATAGAAAAGCCCGTCAGACGTAGGTTCACAAAACCGCCGCAAGGAGCGCTTTCTACAACTAGAGTGACTGTATCCTGTTCCTGCGTTAGATCAAAATACGATAATATGAGGTTTTTTGTATTTATTACGTAGTGTAATAGGTACCATGTGTAAACATAACTCTGGAAGCAAATTAATAATTGATCAGTTACTCATTACAAATTTAAAAGAGAACTATTCATGTTTTTATTTTATTTATGTAGGATATTTTAAGCAAATTGTTCTGGAAAGCAGTCTACACTACCCAAATTCTGAGGAAAGTGCTTAGTTATGCAGCTCCTGCGTGACGGACTTTTCTTAAAACTGTTTCTTCAAATCGGGCGACACGCTAGAACCTTCAATTCTCACCTGATCAACTTGAAATTTTAACTGGAGCTTCCAAATTATATTTGCTAGTAAAGTATGTAAGATTTCTCGTTTCATTAAATTATAACGATTTTATGATAGATTTTCGACACATTTCTTAATAGAAAGTGAAGAATTGTTTTCCGTAAAAATTAATATTTCTTAAAAATCTTTACTAGATTTTACCTTCAAAATAATTTTAGGGTTTTGTTCTAGATTAAAAACTACCGCCTGCAGGCTCATCATTTGGTCCCGGCACTAACCTCGACCAAACCTCGTCCTGGGAGCTACGACACCCGTAGATAAAATCTTCCAGGGCACGTCCGACTTTCCAACTCGGCCAATTATCAACGATAGCAAATAGATACATATTTCGCAGAATCTAGAGGGCGTTCACATTATCTAACCCTGATTATTTATCTCAATCTCTATCTCTCAACATATCTAATGTTTCAAGCGTTCAATAGAATTTGTCATCGTAAACGCTTATCATATACACCGAATGCAGAGACAATAAACTCAACAAATTGAAAGACTTCCGTTTTGAAGGCTACCTCTGGCAAGGAACCAGCAAACATTAAACGCCGCCACAAATGATAAATTAATTCATATATTAGTCTAAAGATAATTCCTATGAGTAATCCAGATTTCCCTTGGTGAAAATTACATTTTCTCTAATTTGGCACACGGAAAAACACGATGATCAGTATATTACCTTTGATAACTCTAATTCCCTATTTAGACAACATCCAATGATGGCTTAATAAATAAAAAAAAGTGATTGAAGAAAACAAATAAGACTTCCTCCTATGACTTATCCGTTCACCTGAACTATAGCGTATACTCTGTAGGGCGTATTTATGGTATTCTGACAGATTAAAGAGAAGATCCCCGGTTTTCTGACAGGGGCGTAAATAGAAAAGAATTTCGAGGTGGGGGATATTTGGGAGATATGGCATAGTACCAATCTAGAACTTGGAATAGTCTGCTAACTAAAATGCTATTACACAAAAAAAAAGTTATCTTATTTAATGTATTTTAAGGTTTTTGTGACAAATTGTTACTAATGAAATCAAAATTTCGGGCTGCAGCCCCCCCCCCCTTGTATACGCTTATGTCTTCTGAATATCCGAACATTTACTCGTTAGTTTAGGACATAAGTTTCCCACCAACACTCCTCTAGTGCATTCTATCTCCCCTCATTATACAACGTTGTCAATTTTAAGGCATTTTTTGTAGATGTCAGTTGTCATCAACAAAAAGAAAACCTTAAAACACTATCTTTAGTGATCAGTGATACTCAAAGTGGTCTCTTAATCTTGTAGGTTGATTACGACCTATAAAGGGTCCACGGGGGTAAGAAAATAATTGGGCGTCTGTAAAATGTAAACGGGGACCCACAATGCAGATCGTGATTAACAAAGAACGTAAGGGGTACTGTTTAAAAATACATAACTGTTACTTATCCAATATTTTGGAATTAAACGAGAATGTTTTTTCCTCCTTGTACTTTGTAGAAAGAGGTTTCCAATTTTGTAACAAAAACAGAAACAAACTAGACATCACTAACATAGGAGATTTTAAGATAAATCATAACTCAATTGATGCAAAATATTGACAATTTCTTAACAAAGCATTAGAATTAGCCAACACACTAAAAGTTTCAGCTTAGTGTGTTAAAGAAATTCATACTAAATATTATTATATGTCTTACTAATTTGAATTTCATAAATAAATGTTTGAACCTTACCGTAGGGTTTCTAATATTTTTTCCACTCAACACCTTACTACAGTTAGAAATCAGTCAGGTATACCGAAAACCGCAAAACATGGTATGTGGCGAGACAAACGCCTTTGGGAATCACTGGAATAGATATTTATTTAATTTATTTATTTTTTTTTTTTCTAACGTACATTATTATTAACTAAGAATTTTGGGACGGGTTAGCTATAGGTTACCACCCTTTTCTAGCCAGGATAGGGCTGATGCCTTTTTTTTTCTAAATAAAAGCCACCACACCATAGTGGGAATCGAATCCACGACCTTTGGCACGGAGTGTTAAGTGCTCACGCCTTAACATTACGGCCACCGGGCCTCCGAATAGATATTTAAGTTAATGTTATATAATAAACAAAATAATACTAAATGGAAGTGTTAAATCCATCCCTAAAAGGTATTATTTCCCTATAACTCTATGCCTCCACAAAATATATAAAAGGTCTTAATTCTGAATTCATTACTTGAATGAAGTAAGTTTGTTCAGTAATTCTGAAAAAAGAAAGTAAGCTTGACTATTTGTACTAACAATTAGACTATCTCTAGCTAGTCACAACAGTATTTAGGTCAAACTAGCGTACAGTAGATACAAATAGTATTTATCCACAAGTTTGTTTTATATCTTATCCTAAGAAACCACTAAATATTTACTCAGGCAGAGAAGAATATGATTCGATAATATAATATACTAGTTTTCTTGACCAAATTCCCCAACTGCTCCCCAACAAGATGGGTGTGAATGCCTCGTTGGAGACAGGCTTGGGTTTCTAGTGTGAAAGGACATCCAAGATGGCTAGAAAATGCCACTAAAGACCCTACATGTAGGAAATGCGCCATTCTAACCTTAAACTTACCCATAGAGGTTCCACTTATGAACGTATTTTTGACATTTCTTCAAATAAGCATCGATCTTACCTCCTTTATATCGAAAATGACCTCCGCTAAAATTTATGAATGTGTTTTAACGCGATATTGACTACAGTTTTTGTTTATTCGTCTGAAATCTTTCTATTAACCATTTCAATAACAAGGGACTTCCTTAACCAGCATAATCGGTCAATTTGAAGGAGGGGTGGGGGTTTCCTCCGAACCCAAATTACTAATTTGCCCATACTGGGTATAATGTTTTCTATATTGCAACGAGACTCGGTAACCTTTGTGGGTATCTAAAGAGAAAGATGTGTTTTAAGTATAAACTAAGTCGCTCCATCTGAAAGGGAGTTTGCTCCGGACCCAAATTACTAACATGCCCATACCGGCTGTAATATTTGTTATATCGCAACGAAACTCGGTATACTTTGTGAACATCTAAAGAGAAAGATGTGTTTTAAACATAACCGAAGTCGGTCCATTAGGAGTGAGGGTTTACTCCAGAAAAAAATTATACAGAAATTAATATTTAACAATTAATTTAATACCCTTTTATTTAAATGAAAATTATTGTATTGGGTTATCTGTAGGTTGCAGGATCTTTTCCAGCTAGGTCAGGTAACTAAATATAATATTCTCACGTCACTCTTAAAATTTATTTATACTATATGATCCCTGAAATGGTCTATATTAATCCTGAAATGGACCTCTTTAGCACTCAAAACACAAGGCCTCGCCTAATCGGTCATAAATGTTGGATCTAGTAATCTCGACGAAATTATTAACAGCTTACTCCCAATAAAATGAAGGGAATGAACCAGAAGAAACCAGATAAATTCAATTGCAAGCAAAACTCCAAATTGAGTTAGTGGTCCGACTATTTTTTCCCAAAAGGCGTTAGGTGCTAACTACAAATTAATGTCTGATATGTACAGAAATAGATATTAGTTATAACTGTAATTTCCGATTACAACAGTTATAATTAGTGGTTAGACGTTCTAACTACATTTTGCACGACTAAGATAGATAGACAGTGAGGTAAAATGCTTCACTCAATCTTCCGCAAAGGAACCCTACACACAGCATTTGCATAAGAAAATACAGGACGTGCTCATTAATGAGATAAACCAGTTCATTAGGAGGAAGGTCTTACATGAAACTCATTTAAATGTGGTTCATATGGCGACAAAGTTTTGTTGTCTCACAAAATAACTTCTTGCACAACATTGAACACTACTGTACATTGAATAAAAATGTATTCTAAACGCCATAAAAAAAAATATGCACGAACTGCCCGCCTCAGGAACTGCACTTCTAGAAATTCAAGGTCTGCCATCAAAGTTGAAATGAATCGCAAATAAAAATAATATTACGAACGGTAAATGCTGAGCTGTTATCGTCCTAGGAAAGAATGCTGCCTAGGCTTGCCTGCTCTAACCAACTGCTGAAATTTTCTGTCAAGTGGTTTGGGCCGGGCGATGATAGGTGAGTGAGTATTTGACAAATATATAGTAGATAGTAGATACAAATTAAATTATTATACTATTTTACATCACTAATACTCAGCAATGATTAAGAAGCAAGCACTTGGAGACTCCCAGCCATAAGGACTTTTTCGCAACGAAAACATTTAATTATTAGAAGCAACGGAGCAGAGCAAAAATGTACCAATTTCCTTATACAGGGTGTCTGGTAGCAGATTTATATTTTCAAACTTAAATAAAGAACGAAATAATTGACACAAAGTTTTATTCAGAGCATTGAACGATAGAATGGAAATGCGGATTTTATTTTTTACAGAGTATGCCATCCAGATGCCTTCCGTCGAGTTGAGCACACTATTCAAAACGGAGCCTTGTGTTCTCCACCACGCGCTGCAGTAAACTTGGTTCAATTGAGCTGATTTTTCCACAAATATTTGCCTTTAAAGCCACAAGAGATTGGGGATTGTCATTATAAACCCTCTCTTTGAGGTAGACCCATAATAAAAAATCCATGGGAGTTAGATCGGGCGATGGGATGTCCCCAACGCGACAAATTGGGATGTCAAAGCGACTGATCAGTTTTTGGGGTACATTCTCCCGAAGAAAAATTCATCGAAGCTCTGGCTCTGTGGGCAGTCGCCCCATCCTGTTGAAAGTCACGGATTTTCACGCAAACTGCTTCCAACCAGTTCAATGTTTTCGGGAGTCCTTGAAGATGGACTGGGCCCTTGCCGTGGGACATTCATAGCCGAAGAAGTTGCGCGGAATCTCTGCACCCACCAACGAATTAAATTTACACTCGGTCCATCACGTATTCGCCGAATACCAAACTTTGAACAAAATTGTCGACGAGCAATTACGTATGAATCATTACTCTCCACAGAAAAATGTCTCCACAGCGAACGTGCGATGCTTACTCGACCACTGCGACATCGTGACTGACAAATCCGCACAATCGATAATTCCAACGGCGCCACCCTCCCTCCGCACCGTTTATTACTTTTTGAAATAATCGTATTTAAAAATAAAAATTTGCCACCAGACACCCTGTATTTGAGCAGCAATACAACAATTATCTTTAAATAGCAATGGTTCATCATAGTCTATTCAGAGATTCTGCAGACAGGCGTTGGATTTATAATGCTTTACTAATTTCTAAAGAATGTCATGCTAACATCAATCATACAGATAGCCTTTGGTTTATCTGAGGACTCGGCTATAAACAACATCAGCTCTCAGGAAGTGTGTCATCTTAGCGTGTTTTCTTAACCTATATATCCCTAAATACATTTGATCATCATTGTTTGTTTTGTACGTAACCATCTTTAGGTAGTCCTATCGGAATATGTTTGTGAATCATATCGTCCCTACCATGCCAACTATCGAATATGCAAAACCACGTTTTTCAGATTCGAGACTTTGCTCGTGGATTTGGGACGATACGGCTTGTTGAAAATTGTCACAACTCTAACCCCTTTAGAATAGCCTTTAATGCCTTAAATGAAGTATCTAATAAGACCATTTGTCAATATATTACTTCGTCAATGGATAGAATATGTTCGATCTTTAATTTTCTCCGATTTGCATATTCGATAGTTTGACATGGTAGGGATCTTGATCGCCTTTAACTTATTTAATTTGTAACCAGTTTGATATGTTTAACTAAATAAAAACGTAACCAAAATTTAAATATGTTAGTTTGAAGGAATATGGACCATGTGAAATCATTTTCAAGGAACTCCAAAATTCTATATTTATATTCGGGTTTCAGGGAAAACGCGCTAATGATATCGCTTTTAAAGTGGTTTCATAAGATTTACCATGACAAAATACTTAGAAACAATATGCCTGTGGACACTAAACCGGTAATTTTTATTTACAATTTTTTTGCGGCATATTTTTCCTGAAGAAAAACAATGTTCCGGGTGGCGGACTCAGATGGTTGTTGTATTTGACATTTTGTTTACTTAGGAGTTCATCAAATCGGATTATTTTTGTAAAACAAATTTTATATATAAATACCACATAAAGAATGACATAAATATAGTTTTTCACCTCATAATAATTCGAAAAATTAGATTAAGTAAAAATTAATTATTAACCAAAATATAGGGTCTCCCAGTTATGGGGACTCATCCGATCCCTGTCCTGCCTAAGCATATGCGGATTCAAGCCCCGCTTGCAGCCGTTATTCATTTTTCATTTTTTTGCAAAGTTTTTTTTTTTTTATCTACGGGGCTTTTGAAAAGCTTTCCTGTCCCGACATAGATGTTTAGAAAGGGTGGCAACCTATAGATAGTCTAGCGCTAATGGCCTGGCTGTCGATACAGCGCAAAAAAAAAAACATTTAAGACACTAAAAGTAGGGAAGCATGTGTAAGTCTTCTGGTGTTGAGGAGGGGAGTGTAACACGAATACCATCAATTATGCCAAATGTTTCCAATAACACACTACCACTGAAACACAAATATACCCGAAGGAAGGAAAGATAGTCCTGAATTGTAAACCAGTATCATAAAATTCCGTCAACCAAACAACACTTCCAAGTGGTATCTCAATTTTCTCACATACCATCCCACTAAGAGTAAACGAGCCCTCCTGATGATAGCTCCGCGGCATAATTACTATCCCACTTCTCACATACCATCCCACTAAGAGTAAACGAGCCCTCCTGATGATAGCTCCGCGGCATAATTACTATCCCACTTCTCACATACTATCCCACTAAGAGTAAACGAGCCCTCCTGATGATAGCTCCGCGGCATAATTACTATCCCACTTCTCACATACCATCCCACTAAGAGTAAACGAGCCCTCCTGATGATAGCTCCGCGGCATAATTACTATCCCACTTCTCACATACCATCCCACTAAGAGTAAACGAGCCCTCCTGATGATAGCTCCGCGGCATAATTACTATCCCACTTCTCACATACCATCCCACTAAGAGTAAACGAGCCCTCCTGATGATAGCTCCGCGGCATAATTACTATCCCACTTCTCACATACCATCCCACTAAGAGTAAACGAGCCCTCCTGATGATAGCTCCGCGGCATAATTACTATTCATTGCGACTTTAAAAAGTGTTTGTAACATTGTTGAATTGGCTTCTAAATTAGCAATCCCCCGTTTCCACCCTCGGGGGGATGAGAGGGGTAATCTCCCCCCCCCTCCGTCTGAATCCTATCATCTAATGACTTTCTATCGATTCGAACCCCCTTCCGATCGGCAAGGTAACACCGACAACCAGCAACCCAAAACTCTTTTCTTGTACACTACTTGTGATCAATAGAACATTTAACGGATAAATAATTAGTGATTATTCGCGGATTAAATATATATGCCGTGGTCTAGTGGCTAACGCCTTGAATTCAGGAGCTTCGAAGGGAAAGGGCGAATCTGAAAAATATTTTTTTTTTTATATTTTATTTTTTGAGTCAGAAAGATAGGTAACACGACGCTTCGCCTTGTTTCTCTGGTTCGCCTTTAGTTCTCTCACAGGTTCAAGTTGAAGTGAATAGCACTATCATCTATGAAAAACTCAATGTCCGAATTGCAGGGCGAATCACGGATCTGAAACTCCTCTTCTAGCATTTTGTTGAGCATAAATCTCTCGTTTAAATTAACATTAAAACATTGAGTTTCAATGGCATATTTTTTCAATCAGATTTATGAATCAGCATTCCATAGAGTAAACATTCCTGTAAGCTATCCTGAAGCATTTTCAGAATTTTGATTTCGATTTCCCAACATCCGGATTTCGAGATTCGCCCTTGCTCTTCCAAAGTCCTGAATTCTCATGCGGGAGATGGGGATTCCACTTCCGCCTACAGCAAGGATTTTTCTATTTCATGGCCCGCTGAGAAAATTCTCTTCTGCACCATGGATTTTTAGGAAGAGTGGTAACCAGTAGATTTAGAATTTAGACCAGTAGAAGGCTTTATATTAAAAACAAAAAAAAAATCGGAAGGGATCGTTGGTTAATCGTTGGAATTAACTCTGCTGATATTGAGAATTACGATTCCAGCATCACAAGGCGTCTAATATGCTTTGATGAGAATGAAACTACATATCATATTATTTGAAGTTGTATGGCTTTTGCACGCAAGAGATACCTGCATTTTGGAACAACAACGGTCTAAACGTTATTCCACCAATTTTCATATTAAAATTGCCAAAATAGGACTTTGGGACAATGATATATTAAAAACGGTCAAAAAGAAGCATTTGTGACCAGAGGTACGCATATTCTGCTTGCACTCTCTGTTAAAAGAGAGAGACAGCCTTTTACTTCCTCCGTAATAAACGAGAAAGGGAGCGAAGTTTGATCGATAAGATGTATGGGCAGTTTTCAAGTATCGTCTTAACAAAACCGGTTCCGTCTTCCACGAACAAAAAACTCGAGAGCATGAGAATTCATTAGTCCTTTTATTGAAGGTTCAGTAATCTGGGTTGACTATACAAAGTTATTTATGTTTTGTAATTCTGCTTCCTTTTTCAGGGCTTTTCTGCTTTGAGGCGTATTTAAATTTTCGCTGGGATCCCACCTCGCCTGATGGTCTCTGGCAAAACAGCTCTATAAGAAATAATGATTATTTTAGGTGCATACATCGAAAGCTAACCTGCATTGTTTTTGCACCAACCCAATAAAAGAGCAAAAACAGTAAATAAATTACATTTTAGTTAAAAGCTTCGTAGGTTCGTCAAAATGAAATGAGAGATAGGAGTGAATTCTATCTGCGTCCTATGAAGCGAACCATTCGAAAGACAGCCGATGAAGCAGGCTACAAGAAGGGAAATGACGTTAGTGTACGGACAGGCTCGTGACTAACGGTACATCCCTCGCCTCAATACACCCGTTCTCTTCACTCTTTCGGGATCAAAGCTCTCTTGGCATTATTTCAAGGAAATGCAACCTCAATGCAGTACACAGATTAATACAGAAGAATCTGTATTTTTCAGGAGTTAAAATCTCTATATTTGACTTCGGATAAAAGTGAGGGAATACATTTATTGTAGAAGGAACAAAATTAAAGTAACAACATATGCAGTAGGAAAGGATCTCACAAAATGCAGTGCTGGGAACATTTAAACATATCTTCTTGACTGAACTTCTAACATATCGTAAAAATCATATTGAAACAATATTTTAGCATTATTACTCTAGAAGTTAATTTGCAAACACTAAATAGATTTAAATGTTAAGATCTGGATCACAATCCGGATCCAAAAATGTATGAATCCTCGAAGTGAGCAGTTCCCTCTATTCTCATCCGTAAGTTACCTATCACTTTGTAATCATCACAAACTTTAAATATTACCCATAATTTGTTAAAATCGTTATCTTTAATTCTCAGTTAATAATAATGGACGTTAATATTTAAATAAATAAAATCTGTATCGATCTATCTTTAATTTAATATAGAACGCCTGGTGGCCGTGAGCTTTCCGTGCCTAATGTCGTAGGTTCGACTCCCACTGGGGATGGTGGCTTTTCTTTGGAAAATAGAATAGGCATCAGCCCTTTCCTGACTAGAAAATGGTGGTAACCTATAAATAACCCGCCCTAAAATTCTGAGTTAATTATAAAAGGACGTTAAAATCTAAATAAATACAAAGACCCGATGGCCGTGAGGGTTAAGGCGTGAGCACTTAACACTCCGTGCCAGAGGTCGTGGGTTCGATTCCCACTGGGGGTGGTGGCTTTTCTTTCGATAAAAGAAAAGGCATCACCTCTATCCTGGCTAGAAAAGGGTGGTAACCTATAGATAACCCGTCCTAAAATTCGTAGTTGATAATAAATGGACGTTAAAATTTAAATAAATACAATTTGATTTAATGACTAAATGTAACACATATGTTACACCTGTCAGGATACTCCTCCTTTATCTTCAATATTTTTTCTGTTTTCATCTATATATACAATTTTTATAAGTATTAACTCTGCATATCCTTGTTTAACACCCCGATGAAGGCTTGAGCCTCAAACCGAAATATAGACAAATATAACACTTTCTTTTATATTGAAAATGCTGTTTTATTAAGATACCAAAAGACCAAAGCCTGAAAATATCGACCATTGAAATCTCCACGGTGAATGATATGCTTTCGATTAGTATATTATCCTGGTTTTTAATTTTTTTTTTATTTATCTATGGTATTCCTACACACATATCCACAATTTTATTACAGAACAAAATAAACATGAACGTACAAATATGTATTGGAAAAACGCAGTATTTTAATAATTCTAACTACTTCTTGAATTCAATTTTATTTGTACAAAACATTAACAAAAGATCCGCTTTTTTAATTTCTTTCAAATTATTTAATACATTTATCCCTCTTTTGCTTTTAATTTTACATGTGATCTTAACACATACATATCTTAATACATACATTAGTATAATTATGGTTATTGTTTAAAGAGCTAGTTTATAAATTTCTTTCATTGTTTTATTTATTAAACGGTGAATTCCTTAAATAAGAGGGGATAGGTAGATTCAAAATAAGAACCCAAAATAAATAAGGACTAATCTGTAAATCCTATTCTAAATATCCTATTGTTATTTAAGGTGGGAGGAGGAAGCATTAGTTAAAAAGTATTTGTAAGAGCCTGCGAGACTGCTCTATAAATATCCAGGGATTTCGGAGAGGATGAGCTGGCGAGGGATGTATGTAATCCCATGAAGGTGCTTTACTCAACAAACACTTCATGTTTATGGATTAGACTATAATATAGCTTAAATTTGTTTCATAAACCTATTACATTTCATTAAGAAAATACAAAAATATAAGGCTAAAATATGTAACTAATTTAACACTCATAAGACTTCAGTCACACTGGATCCGTTTCATTGCGATTTGTCGTACTGTCGAGCAAGGACGTTAAAATAATTTCAGTGTTTATAGCGAAATCTAGTCGACCAATGAAGTATTCAATTTCTCACCATTTCCAGCCAACGTCTTGTCCGAAATATGCTCCATTATGTAAACATAGCGAGTACTGGACGTATAAATAGCAAAGAATACATAATTTTGGGCCCGCTGACCAGTTACGGCTACGGGCGGGGACTATAACGAGTCCAAATTATGTTAAGAAGTAAAAAATGTTTTTTTTTTTTTTTTTTTTTTTTTTTTACGGCGCATCTACATCTAGGTCATTAGCGCCGACATCCAGGGTGCAGCGAGGAATTTTACCAGCGAGCCGTGGGATGATAAAATTCCTGCCGGGGGTTGGGAATCGAACCCACCATCTCCCGCTAAAAAATGTTGTTCCAAAATTTCCATCTGTAACTGTTCGTTGCCTGGACTGTTAAGGAATATTATCTACGTCTATTATTAAATGTAATTCTAGACAACCGATTTCTATTGAATTTGGAGCACATATTCATAATAGTATTATCTGAGAGACGTAGAAAAAACTTTTTTTTGTAGAAATTAAAGCTATAATATATATATATATACAGGGTGTCCCAAATAAGACGGCTCAAACTAATATGGCGGCCAAACAGTTGGTCTGAGAAAAAAATTTCAGAGGAAAAAGTTGTAGGGCTTGATCTAAGCTTTCCAAATATGTCAATTAGTTAAAATATTCACCGCGCATGTGCACTCGGCGCTAGCTGAAATGTTTATGTCTGCAGATGACCCCTATTATTATGCACATCAGTTTAAAGGGAATTAAAAAAGAAACTTTGCTGCAAACCGCACTTACGATATATTTAAAATCAAATATGTTTCGTGCGATTCAAATTTCATTGTTTTAAATTAAAACGATTTTTTGGAAGTACTTACAGAGGTCGTTTATGAATGTGTGATACATGACTTTGAGGTATTTTTTCCTCAACTTTCTGAAAAAAAAAATGGCCGATCCTCTTAAAGAAATATTTTTCCTAATAACTTTAATAAAATTGAAAATAAGGCATATTTTTAAGTATTTATTCTTTAGGGATTAACTAAGCTACATCTGATCATTCATGTTATCTCCCTCACATCCATATCCTTATTTGAAAGGTATTGATGCAAGGATGGGGAGGTACTTACTGCGCTGAAGTGTATGAACATTTCTTCTTGAAATCCGTGTTTCTCTGGCAATCTCCCGAACACTGATGTGGGGATTTCTCCTAACAAGGTCCAAGATGGTGTCCTGATCTCTTCAACGATGTCTTCTGGTGAAAGAGAAATGTCCTTGTCGGGTGTTTGACACCAGACGCAAAATCGTTTTGTAAGACGGATGAATTCCGTTTGGGTAATACTGCGCGTAAAGTCGAGCAGCCATCCGAGCTTTACATCTATACTCCCCGAAAAAAAATAATTATATCCACAATCTAACAACTAGTGAATTTCATGGTTGACAGCGAATATTTCAAGGAATATCGGATCCAAAAGACTAGATAGATAACATGAATGATCCG
Source organism: Gonocerus acuteangulatus (assembly GCA_946811695.1). NCBI lineage: Eukaryota > Metazoa > Arthropoda > Insecta > Hemiptera > Coreidae > Gonocerus > Gonocerus acuteangulatus. The sequence goes on along the minus strand of OX328127.1, from coordinate 75,697,619 downwards.
ATTCAGCTTAGTTAATCCCTAAAGAATAAATACTTAAAAATATGCTTTATTTTCAATTTTATTTAAGTTATTAGGAAAAATATTTCTTTAAGAGGATCGGCCATATTTTTTTCAGAAATTTGAGGAAAAAATACCTCAAAGTCTTGTATCACACATTCATAAACGACCTCTGTAAGTGCTTCCAAAAAATCGCTTTAATTTAAAACAATGAAATTTGAATCGCATGAAACTCGTTTGATTTTAAACATATCGAAGTGCGGTTTGCAGCAAAGAGTTTCTTTTTTAATTCCCTTTAAAATGATGTGCATAATAATAGGGGTCATCTGCTAACCTCAACATTTCAGCTAGCGCCGAGCGCACATGCGCGGTGAATACGGTAAATAATTGACATGTTTGGAAAGCTTAGGTCAAGCCCTACAACTTTTGCCTCTGACATTTTTTTCTCAGATCAACCGTTTGGCCGCAAAATTAGTTTGAGCCGTCTTATTTGGGACACCCTGTATATATATATATATATATATATATATATATATATATATATATATATATATATATATATATATATTAAACGGGTATCGTTGTTTATACAGGAAGCCAACTTAGTTGGACAACTAAACTTTTATTTTTCAAAATGAAGTTTTTCTCTCTCAACAAAAATAGAATGTGTGTGCGGAGAGAGAGGAGATAGAGAAAGATTTGTTGGTTAAAACTTTAAGCAAATAAATAATGGTTATATATTGTTAAGAGCATTTCTCTTGGGTCGTTTCTGAGATTAGGCAACGTCTTGACCCCAATTGTAACCAACAATCGCCCATGATTACAGCGCATTATTCTACTACAGACCCAAAGAAGTAAAAATGAATTTTAATTTTTACAACCATTTAGTAATTTTTCCGCCGGTGCATCGACTGCTGAGGCCATAAGAAGCACCCTGTAGCAATGTAAGCTTTTTTCGAACGGTCCTCTACAGGTTATGAACCTTCTACAGCGAGAATAGAGATAGATTCCCCTATTTCCACGGAAGTGATGTCCCTTCTGGAACCCAAAACGCTAGGTAGTGAGTGTTCACGCCCTAACACTCAAGGACAGTGGATAAAAGAACATACTAGTCACCTCGCCCCCGGGTACTTATAACCCCTACTATGAATAATTCAGTGCTTCCAGATGACTCACGGGCTTCCATTAGGGCAGGCTGCACTGAAATTCGAGAATATAAGGACTTCAGAATAAAATGGAGAACTTCAGGTACCCAATCCGAGTCGGAATCAATCCGAAATATCCATTTACAAATTAAGGAAGTCAAGTAAAATGAACAAATATATTTATGAATTCTACGACATGTCAATGGAACTAGTGTTGTATATTGTCTACATTTTCTATGTCGTAAAGCTTGCAGTAAACTTTAATATTACGTAACTAAAATAAACAAGCTATTGGAGGCTGGTAGTATCTTGTCAATCAGTAATCCATAGTTTGCACAAGCTTATTACTTTCCGTTAGTGCTTCTCACTAAAGAGCAAACTCTCGCTGGCTCTGTGAAAAGTGATAAGCATTCGTTCGCACGTTGGTGGGCAAGTGCGTCCAGAACGGTCCGCCGTACTTGTTGCTCTCATTAAAGGAACCGGATTCTTAGGTTTTCACCTATTTTTTTCCTTTCTTCTAAACATGATAATGATGAATTTTTATATGATTCGCGACTTGTAGTATCATTCGTGCAAATTTGGAAGAACCTAATAAAACCTATTCAGGATGATAACACCTAAATAACGATGGAATGGCCTAGAACTACCTAATCTTTGAAATAGAAAATACAATACAATGAACTCATTTCCTCGATTAAACAAATTTCCTTAAAATCAACTTCCCGGGTCCAGACGTTCAGGGAAATTTTACTAGGAGAGTCGCTTCCACCAAAAACCATTTTAACACGCTGGGGAAAAAATAAAAACAGTTGTTGACGCCTTGGATATGAATGAAGCAGCTGCCATTTCTAAGGCTTCGATGATCATCCAGAACAACGAGATTCGTGGTGCACTCGCTTTCCTAAGAGCACATTTCTCAGATCTTCCAAATCTCATTGGAAAATTGGAATCGTCAACACTGGAGCTAAAAGATGCAATGAAATACTCCCCTATGACTTCACGTGACGTAAACGGTCGCATCTTTATCTTTCTCCGCGGTTATTCTATAAAATAATGTTATTTGTTGTTTATTTTTATGTCACTATTAATGATAAATTATAATACGTTCAATTTAGTTTTCGAACTTATTGAAACATTTATATCACCTAAAAAAACCTAAAATGGATTTTTAAATAAAAACCTAAAAAGACCTATTATGCCTGTTGCAAACCTAATTGGGTGCTTATTTTAACCTAAAAATCCGGTCCCTACTCATTAAGCTCGCTTAGTAACAAGTACTCGTCCGCACGTTGGTGACAAGTGCGTTCAGAACGGTCCGTCCGTACTCATCGCTTTCATTAAGCTCGCTTAGTAACAAGTACTCGTTCTAGCATAATAGACGAGTGTGTACAGAACGGTCCGTCCAGTAACTAAGTTGTTACTTAACACTTATTGGACTGTTTTCACGATGTAACAAGGGACAACTGAGTAGTAGAATTGCGATGGGGAGCTTATTAGTCGCTTAGCAAATGGAATCCAATCTTATTTACTTGTAATTGCGGCGTTTACTGAAATTTTTTTCACTAAAAAAGAACCTGTATACATGTAGCTACTTGCGCATAGGTGAAAAATACTAATAACAAGCCCTAAGGGTCTCCTCGTGGTCCTTTGGCTAACCTCTTGGATTCTCATGCGGGAGATGCAGGTTTAAGTCCCGCCAGGTTGAGGTTTTCTTCATTTCATGGTCTGGTTAAAGTAATTCTCGGCTCCACCCTTGGTGTTTAGGAAGGCTGGCAACCTATAGACCTAGGCTAGGCATAAAACATAGTGCAGATATTTTAATTTTTTTAGTCGCCCAATAATTGGCCAAGGCAACCGATAGGAACAGCTACTTCAGAGAAACTTGAATAACAAGCAACGTGGAGAGATATCCTTGGAGGTACTCGATCGCCGAGGCTGGGTTTGTCCTGAGGAAGGTCTGGAATGCCAATTCTGAGCTCGGACCTACTACACTTGAACGTGGAATAGTTTTTGGCGATCCTGGGGTTATTTCTTACGTCCAACAGTGCATGATGTAAATCGCTACATTATTTCAAGAATTTTTACACACCAATATTTGTCAAATTTCTGGGAAAATGACCAAAACCAATTTGTGTGTTAAATAAATATTGGTGAGTTTTGAAGATATAGGATATTGCGTCACCGAGCCGAGCAGGCTAAAGTACAGCTGCTGATACTGGAAGATCTATTGATATGTCATTCGGAGAAGGGGAGGAGATAAGGGTATCTCTCTTCCCTTCGAAATTACTCCAGGATGAGTCAGAACAGGGAAAAATCAATCAACGCCAACAAAGCTAATTTTTACAAAGATTCTTTGGGTTCAATCAGAGTTTTCACTTGACCATAATTATTGGCACAACTTAATGACCACAGATGTACCATGAACTAATTTCCTAGATGAGACCAGTACTAGCTGAACTGGGTGGTGTAACCAATCTATGCAATATTTAATCGTTTGGGTATTTTTGCGAAGACCACAGCCAGTTACTTTTAAAGTAGCAGTAGTGATTTTATCAGTGATTCAGCGCATGCTCATAACTCTTTTGCCTTCCTATTGGAGGATTCCGATGAGCAATTGTATTGGTTCTTGCAGGGAGTAAAGTAACCTTCAACAGTGAATTATCGATTGTTTATGAAAAAGCTCTGTTTACGTTTGTGAGAAAAATGGGTCATTACAATTAGTTCGCGATGCTACTGACAAAGAAAAAGAGATTGATTTCTTACTCGCAAAAATTAATATAATTGTATTAATTTTAGCGAGTAGGATTGGCTAGAGTCGCTAAAATTAATAGACTTCTATTAATTTTAGCGAGTTGGGTTGACTAGAGTTTTCATATCTTCTTGAGCGAGCGGAAACGCATAGCACGTATGCCCATAATGCTAAATAGGTGTAAAATATCCAAAAAGAGAGAGAGAGAAAAAAAAAGGAATAAAATATGTGTGTTTACAAATATCATTGTTTATGTTATCCTTCATAACCTGCAAAACGGTTAACTTTAATGCTTAATAACTTTTTTCGCAGTTGAGAGAATTGATTTTGATCATATTAACCATTTTATTAATAAATATTGCTTGCCATTATCTAATATGGTTTATAACCGTAGATAATGTTTCAAGTAGTAACAGATAACCAGCAAAGAACCTGTAAGCTAATCAGTAAGCTCATCAGCGAGTTCGAGTAACTGTTATAAATCACTACTGCTACTTCAAAAGTAACTGGATGTGGTCTTCGCAAAAGGACCCAATTGTTTTTTTAATAAATCCCTGATGAAGGGTAATTTTTTTTTCTTTTAAAGCCATTAGCGCATGGCTAATGGTTGCTACTCCTTCAGAACATCCATGAGGGAAAAGAAAATAAGTCAAGGAATTGTAGAAATTCGGCTCAGAGAAAACGTCAGATATTCATTCGACATTCTGTTTAGCAGCCTTCTTTAGCTACAAATCCCTGGGGAATGGAGCAAGACTATGATAACGTTTAGGTGACCATGAAGAAGTGTAAGCCCCCACAACTATCCATCGCCACATAAATCACATTTTTTGTTCGAAATATAGATTTTTCTAAAACCTCTGTTTTTTCTGAGCAGAATCCCAATCATTGCTTGGCTTCTTATCACCTCAATGGCTAACTATCAGTATCTCATTATCCACGAGTAAAGAATGACATTTTTCCGTCTCTCCTTTGTCCTATATTATCCACAGTGGCACAGGTAAAATTCAAGCGGAAACATCGTCGTTTATGAACTCATTCTTCAAAAATCCTTTCAGGATCGAATTCCGAATAACAACAAGACGATATTTTAAGTACACCTTTTCAATTTCTGCTAATTACTAAAAGTGTAATAAAAATGACTGTATTGTTGGGGCGTCCCAAAGAAACAGGGTTCAGAGATAAGTAGTTAATTCTAGCAGAGACTTTCAAGATTAGGTCACTACCGTTTTATAGACATTCGTGACCAGATGGAACAAATATATAGCCAGGATACATAAGGAGTCTTGGCACGCCACGTTTGACCTTCTTCTCTAATTACTTTCTTATGCTTCATTTATCACACAAATAATAAGTAGTAGAATACGGCGGGTATGATATTAACACTCCAAGGTCTGGGGTTCGATCCCTTTAGGGGTGGTGGCTTTTCTGACGGAAAGAGAAAACTTCTATACTGAATGGAAAAAGATAGTAATCTATAGATAAGACGACCTAAGAAATTATTATTATAAATTGAGGAACGTTAAAATTAAAGTTAGACCCAGCGGGAGAGAACTCAGACTAATATTCTAGAGCACCCGAGTTCAAAATTTGGAAGCGGACTCAAGGTTGTATCTTCTGGAGTCGTTGTTCAAGAGTGAGAGTTGGGGTCCTAGCTCATCTAGCCTCTAATAGTTTAACAGGAAAAATCAGTCGGCCGAAGCATAATACTGACCACACTATCTCTACAGTCTTTAAGGCATGAAATATAGCAAGTTTCGTTTTGTTAAGAAAAAAAAAAAGTCCCCCTAATGTGTTAACAGACGCACGCCAACACAAACATAACATACTGGGTGTCCCGTAAATGTGTGATCACATTTTGGGGATAGATAGTAAGCTTTAAAACGATCAAAACAGTTTATAAAAAGTATGGTCCGACTCTCAGCCGTAAGGGAGATGAATTCCCTTACCGTTAAGAATCGTACTATACTTTACATGAACTTTTTTGTTCCTTTTAAGGCCTACTATCCATTACCAAAATTTGATCACACATTTACGGAACACCCTGTATGTTTTGTTGGCAAGCCAGCTTCTTTCTCCTCCAGGGGAAAATTATTCGACCTAAAAACAGTTCGACTTGCCGAAGATAGATTCATTGAGGTTAAACTTCGACTTACCCACAGGTTGAAGGAGTATTACCGCATTTGTGGCTTCTCTAATTGTAAGAGATTCCAAAAATTCGTCATCACTTTCGAATTCAAAGTTGTCCACAATTGGGTGCACTTCGACTAAAATACTCTCCTCAGAAGAAGCATTACATACAGGAACGTCACAGTCATCTTCCAGGTATGTTTGCTTTTGTCTCGACGTCCCAATCACTAGAAGTGATTGGAGAATCGGTAAGAAGTCAATAAGGCTTCAAGTTATAGATGTGAAAACTCTAGGAATTCAACTCATAGGAATGGAAGTCCAAGAAGTCCCCATCCAATACGCCTATTTACAATTCATGGGCGCATTTAGGGGGGCTGCAGCCTCCCAAATTTTGATTTGATAGGTAAAAATGTGCCATAAACTCCGTAAAAATAAATTAAATAAGATCATTAAGTTCATAAAAAAATATTTTATTTTGTGTATTATTGCGTTTTATTTAGGTACAACTATTCCAATTTCTAGATTGTTAGTATTCCTTACCCCGGAAGTGGTCTCAGCCCTCCCCCCTCGAAATTATTCCCTATATACGCCCATGTTAAAATTCGACTTATTTACATAATTTTCCACGATTGTTGCCTGAATTCGGCTTATTGAGGTAAATTTTACGTGCAATGACAAGGGAACATAGATTCTGTTTAACTTATCGAAGTTGAGCCCATTTCGAGAATTGACTGCACAAAATACATACGTATACATATATATACATATATAAAAAATAAGGCGTAATTTGCGGTTTTTAGTAGGTAAGAACAACAAAGACTTGAATTTTTTTTTTCATAAGTGCAACAGCAATAGCTAAAAGAAGGACGTCAGACAATATAAAAAACGAAAACCCTGTAAAGGTAGTTAGAAACAGAAAGGCGAACTCCCCAAGGTAGGAGAGCAATGTACTGGGCGAGGCAGGAGTCCCATTTACCACGGAAACTGTCAGGTTTCCAGTTTATCTGTTAGATCTGGACAGTTCCGACAGGAAACAGGATACAACGGTATCCATACTGCTTTAAAACTACACTACCTACGTTAGTACTACATGGCCGTTTCCACCTCCAACAGGTTCATAATGAAATATTGTAGGATTTTAATAATGCAAGCTAGGGATCTGTCAATGGCGGATTATTGAGGAAGTCTTCCAAAAACATTGTTCAACCCTGGAATCACAACAGAATAAGGCTGTTACAAATCTCACAACGTGGGGTCATATAAGAGCCCATCTAGTCGTACATAATTCTTATACAAATTTGGTGTTAGGTTTCTGAAATGGTATTTTAAGATGACTACCATGTATAATATAACAATTTATAACGAAATAATCTTATTTAATTGAAAAATGGGGGACTGGGAAATCAAATATCAAAATACCACAACTTTAGACAAAGTTTGTTTGAATATTTGTCCTCTGAATATCAACATTAAATATAACGTTTTCTCCTATAATATTTTGTCTTTATGACTGCTAGAATAAAAAAAAATAATATATGTAAAATTGGTTTAAAGGGGGAAAAATATAGTGATTTGAATGTATGAAAATTATAATGATCAAAAAAATAAAAATACTGTTATTCATTTATACACTTTTTAGATATACTTTGCCTGTGTTCAGCACACAGACTCTTACTACACACAATGTGTTACTGCTTTCCTGTCTTTTTTACGATCAGAAAAACCACATGGTATATTCTCCTTTTTCATTCGTATCACATACTTCACCAATTTCACTGTCATCAAAATCCAAAAGGAGTCCTACAATTTGCCAAAGCAACTCATTGTGAATTTCATCTTCAGTGAAAAATAATTTATCATTAGACATACTACATTCGATAAATGAAAATATTACATACACCACAACGTTCAGAAAGCCGTGCAGAAAAGCCTGACTCTATATTAAGGTACAGGATCGGACATGTTTAACAGCTGGAGTGTGTAGGAAATAACAAATATTTTCAGAACTCAGGGGTCACGGGTGACCCCACGTTGTGATTTCAGGGTTAATAAATAGTCCGTCACGCAGTAGCTGCATCACTAAGCACATACCCCAGAAAATTGGTAGTTTATCCTGCATCCTAGCATACATACTATATTTATATAATTGTCTGTAGCAAGTAATATTTTGGAGTGGCATCGTTAAGTTCCACACCTGCATCAGCTTAATACAGGAAATTAAATGCTCTTCGCTTTAGATGCGGAGCATCATCATCATTAAATAATAATAAATCAACACTTCAAATTGCCTTAAAACCAGCAGTCAAAATGCAGAGAGAAGGCAGAAGTTTCTTTTTTAGTCTTTATAGAGTCCATGAAATGAAACAAGAGGGGCGATTTTTTTATGTATTTATGAGTTAGATGAAAAATAAAATCGTCTCTTCACGTGATACACACGACCCCAGTAGACAACTTAATGTGTGCTTGTAGCTGAGTGAAGAACGATTTCTAGACTTGTCAAGGTGACCTGTCTTGACAACCAGACAGTATTGACATTCAATCAGAAGAAGAAACAAGTAAAGATGGAATGGTTGGGATTCGGCTAAATAAACCTCAATATGATTTTGTGATCTATATTTCGGACATTTCGGCTACTCATTGGTAGCCTTCGTCAGCTAAAATGACAAAAAAAAAAGAAATTAATACAAAAAAAAAAAATTATAATTGTGATAGGTAACAGAACTATAGATACAATTAACTTATAAAAGAACATATCGTCTTAAATTCTTAAATAAGTTAATTGTATCTATAGTTCTGTTACCTATCACAATTATAATTTTTGTTTTTTTTTTGTTTTTGTATTAATTTCTTTTTTTGTCATTTTAGCTGACGAAGGCTACCAATGAGTAGCCGAAACGTCCGAAATATAGATTTTTTAAAACAAAATCATATTGAGGTTTATTTAGCCGAATCCCAACCATTCCATCTTTACTTATCACCTCGACGGCTAACTATCTAATCATCAAGAAGAAGAAACAGTACTTTTTCTTGATCATAAACACGATTTAGCATAATAAATTTCCTGCTGAAAAGGTTCAGGCGTAAATTTCTTCAGTACTCCCTCATTCGGCAAAAACTGTGGTTGATGAAATTGTTTTCAATTTAAGGTTTCCAAAACATGCAAAATATGAGAAGACACAATGATGCAGTTTGTGATAAAATGCCAATTCTGTAAGCTTTGAAACATCCTAATTTCCTTCAAGCAATGGGAATACAAATTTATCAAGTTTGTAGAAATAGATAAGTTTCACGAATTCTTATTAAGAGTAATTGAAGGGGTCGGGGCAAAATAGTGCCAAGCAACATTTTTAACATCACTTATCTGTAGCCGCTATATATTGGATATTACGTGAGACTATCAGTCTGCGATGCAAATGCTAATAAAATATGACTGCAAGCTCTGTATGCTACTTAATCTTGTTGCCCCTAACCACTTCAACTGATAGTCCCACATAATATCCAACATATTGTAGCACCTACATTAGCTGCTACAATAAATGTTGCTTGGCACTATCTTGCCCCGACCCCTTCAATAATGTTTTTTTGCATTATAATTTATGAAAACACTTCATTTTATGATTCTTTTTTAAAAAAAAAATGATTACAACTTATAACATCTGTCTTGGAATTTTAAATTCGATTGTGCATTTAAAAACAAAATTAAGAATACTTACATATTTCCTTTTGCCTCCAAGAAATCTATATTGCCAATAGACATATAATTGATCATATTATACTTCAATGTTTTCTTCGCCATTTCAAAAAGGTTTGTATTTTTACTGTAGTCTTTTTTGTATTAATAATTATTTCTACTCCTGAATTATCACAATTTCTTACTGTTTCTGATATCATTGGTTCTTATTATTTCCTTGACTAAGCGTGGTTGATATTACCAATAACATAAACACATTCCGAGGCAATAACAATTATGACCTTACAGGAAGCAAAAGCCGAAAAGGAGACTCACCTCTACTGAATGAGTTGTGACCTGCTCAAGAGCAGGCCACCAGCTGATCTATTGGAGAAGGGGAGCCAGCTGAGAGGCCGAGGTTCAGCTGCGAGCCTGGCTTAGAACCTGGACTCACTAAGCAGCTGAGTGTATCTGGAGCCGGCTCAGCTGATTTCGAACTGACTCTGCCGGCCTCACAGAGAGAGAGATCTATACGAGGGAGGGGCGGCCGCATTGCGGGGCCAACCCACGCCGCTCGACAGCACCCAACTGTAGTTAAATTGTTCAAATGAACGTTAAACTAAAAAGATAATAGCACATTTTCGAAACAATATTTCTAATAAAAATTGGATAGACATTTCTGACAACAATGTGTTGTATCAATCTTTAAATGATTGCTATGCATCAAACAATTAATTCAAAGTGTTCTGCGCCACAGCTGCAGTACAGTTCTGCATTCTTGGACCCCCCCCCCTTCGCTTATGCGCCTTTGACATGTTTACAAAATATCCTTAAGATGGTAAATACAATTCAACCGCTTTCAATGCAGCTTCTGTATATGGTTGGTTGATTTACTACAATATTTGCACGATCATGAGATAGGTCAGGGATAGGAAGATAGCATTTCTAGCACAAATAAGCGAAATATGTTGTCCAGACAAGTTGGAATATTATTGATTCATATAATTGAAGGGGTCGGAGCAAAATAGTGTCAAGCAACATTTTTAACAAAACTTAACTGTAGCTGCTATATGTTGGATATTGTGTGGGACTATCAGTCTATTATGATGCTACTAAGTGTTCTGTATGCTCCTTAATCTTGTTGCGCCTTACCATTTCAACTGATAGTCCCACATAATATCCAACATATTACAGCTACATTTACGTTTTGTTAGAAATGTTGCGTGGCACTATTTTGCCTCGATCCCTTCAATTATGCCTATATATGCAACTAGTTTCGTTAAACGAGAACAACATGTACGTTCCATAGGTCCACATCTGCATTTCAGCTACGAGTATTGTCCTGGTAAACGCCTAGACATAATAATGTACCTATTTTGCTTATTTTCACGACACATCTCCACCAACGTTTGATCGAGTACATGTTACTAAGCCAGGAAAGCATTAATCTTGTAAACTGGGCATAAGGATAAGTTCAGACTTGACCTTAGAAGTTGCCTTAGCCACAAGATGTGGATATAGAACTAGGGAAGTAATATTCAAATGAGGAAATCTAAATATAACTAAATGATAACGAATTTCTTGGAGAGCAGCCAAACAAGAAACATTTTTTCCCTGTATATCGAGAAAATGTAAAAATAAGTTAAACATCATTAATATTATACGGTTTTGGGAAATCTTATAGTTTCCTATTTAAGATCTTGAAGCCCAGTGGCCGTGAGTGTTAAGGCGGACGCACATCATACCTTAAGTCGTAGGTTCAATTCTCACAAGGTAGAGGGCTTTTTTTAATAAGAAAAGGCACCAGCAGAGAACCCGTCCCAAAAATTCGGTGTTATGTACAAGCGAAGTTTAAATTTAAAAAAATAAATATTTAAGATCTATATCAAATAAAATATTAATGTGGTATGTAACGTTAGTAACTTCTATGCAATTGAAAAACTTATAAAATTATCACAATGGGTTCACATAAAATTATGCGGAATCGTATACATTTTTTTTTCCATACATTAATTATTTTTAAATGAGGTAATTATAAATCGTCCGAATAATGCGTAAATTTAATTTTTCATTATTATTGTTTTATTTAAAATAACTGAAACAACAATATTCACTCATTCACACGCATATTATGGTGTATTGACCTCTTAGTCACCCAAGGTAAAGTTGTGACTATACACATTTTCTTATTGGTTGGGCACGATGTATATCGATGTGTGTTGCAATTAGCCAAAAATTACGGCCGATATGGGCAAATTTGGGTCCTGAGTACGCCCCCTCCCTCCAGAAAGATAGATTTTGACGGCTGACGAATTCATTCAATCGTTTGCTGTTAAAATGCTATTATACAAATATAATATACTAGCTGAATACCCGTGCTTCGTCACGGCAGATAAGTAGTTATTTTATTGCATTAAATAATGCATCATCAGAATTAACGCTACTACATCATTTTGTGCAGTTTATTATAGCACGGTTCCCGTCATACTTAAGTTATTCATAAATTAATAAGTAATCAAAGTATAATGTTTCTAGACACTGGGGCGCTCCGGACCAGTGTCAACGAACAGATAACCTAGAGATAACCCGTTATCTAAAAGGGTAGCAGTAACAGGAATTTAACCTGTTAAGGAGTGCAGGTTACAATTCGTAGTCAGTAATAAATGGACGTTCAAATTTAAAAAGTTATTTTTTTCAAGTTGTCATATGGAAACGCCTAGTATATTTGCGAGCATTGCCAAGAAGTGTTCTGACTGGGGATGCTGATGGGTGAGGAGGGTGTGCAAGGGTTCGGGATATTATTACCTCAAATGGACCATAACCAGGTATACCGTAAACTCTATGGGGGACAAAATCACAGTTTATTTCTAATAATTCAACGTCTGCAATTATAACCGCAAATAAAAATAATACTACGAAATAGATACAGTACTGCAACAGTTGACATGTTCTCGACCTAGCAACGCATGCTGCCTAGGCGTGCCAGCTCTAACATACTAAAACTTCAAACCCCTCTAAAAGTACTTAATAATTTGAATATCAAAAAATCCTTTCTTGTCGAGTGTTTAAATGCTAAAGGAAGTGTCCATGCAAAATTTTCTGTCAAGTGGTTTGGACTGGGCTAGGATAGGTCAGTGAGTGAGTAAGTGGTTTGGACTGGGCTATGATAGGTCAGTGAGTGAGTAAGTGGTTTGGACTCGGTTATGATAGGTCAGTGAGTGAGTAAGTGGTTTGGACTGGGCTATGATAGGTCAGTGAGTGAGTAAGTGGTTTGGACTGGGTTATGATAGGTCAGTGAGTGAGTAAGTGGTTTGGACTGGGCTATGATAGGTCAGTGAGTGAGTAAGTGGTTTGGACTGGGCTATGATAGGTCAGTGAGTGAGTAAGTGGTTTGGACTGGGCTATGATAGGTCAGTGAGTGAGTAAGTGGTTTGGACTGGGCTATGATAGGTCAGTGAGTGAGTAAGTGGTTTGGACTGGGCTATGATAGGTCAGTGAGTGAGTAAGTGGTTTGGACTGGGCTATGATAGGTCAGTGAGTGAGTAAGTGGTTTGGACTGGGCTATGATAGGTCAGTGAGTGAGTAAGTGGTTTGGACTGGGCTATGATAGGTCAGTGAGTGAGTAAGTGGTTTGGACTGGGCTATGATAGGTCAGTGAGTGAGTAAGTGGTTTGGACTGGGCTATGATAGGTCAGTGAGTGAGTAAGTGGTTTGGACTGGGCTATGATAGGTCAGTGAGTGAGTAAGTGGTATTTGACAAATATGTAGTAGATACAAATATATAATATATAGAAATTTTCTACTGCAACAAGTAATTATTAATTAAAAATTTCCAAAACATTAATAAATATTGTTTTGAGGACATTGAGGCAGGAATAATAAGAGGGAATAATAATAAGTGCATAGAGATGCAAATATTGCAACTGGAGTTATTAGACTAAGGAACCAGACGAGGCATGCTATAACTGACCAGGGAATTCTCGGCCAACTTAATGGCAAGTCGATATTCGACCCCCCTCCCCCTTAAAATGTAATGAAAAAACCTTTTATAACCCTTCGGCCAATAAACTCGATTGATGTTTATCAAACACGGCACCTGACTAATTTATTGTTATTAATTCCAAAGGTATTTTTACAAGAATATTTATACTTTCTGATTATTAGTAAAGTAAGAAGAAAATCGTTTAAAGTAATAAATAACATTCTTATCTCATATAAAGAGTAGAAAGTCCGAAACTACGTCATCTTAGAAAGTTATTATCTGGAGTGTCGTTTGCAAAGCTTGGAATAGATACAGATAACATTTTGCATGAAATGTTGTGAAACATGTAATAAAAAAAAAAAAAAAAAAAAAAAAAAAAAAAAAAAAAAAAAAAAAAAAAACCCTATCCCAATATTAGAGAAACGTCTGATTTTAGGCGCAGGAATGCACAGAAACTGGTAGTAGCAATAAGCGGAAATCGTTCACTCCGCCTCCTCGAATTGCGCACAAGTAATACAAACGTGCTAAAGAATTACTTATTTTTTTTTAAGCTCAGATTTTTCCAGATGATTTTGCCCCATCAAAAAGAATAGTCTTGGTATGACATTTAGGATTATCCAAGCGAGATACTTAATTTTATTTTTTTTTATTTTATTTTATCAGGAGCTTCGCAACAAAGCGATTTTCTCCCTTAATTTCATCATTACAATGTGCAATTTAAGTGTACAATTTTGAAAATTACATGAAAATAACATTATGAACATTAAAGCAATTAACAAAGAATAAGAAAATTAATTTAACCAAAACTTAAGAAAATCGACGAAACTCTTCCGGTCAACCTCATAAGTGGGCATCCTCCCAGTGGAGGGAGGGAGGAGCCGCGCTAACAATGATTGTGGCCGCTATCATGTTAACAGGGCCCATATATATATTGTAGCTGTCATTTTCGGTGCAGGTAAGATCGTTGATTGAAAATGGTAACTTCAGATTATGACATTTGAGTTAAGTGAGAATACATACCATATGAATAGAAAGTCAGTTAATGACTCAAAAGCTAATAATGGATCTAGATGGCGCTCGTAAAACAAGTACTAAGATGAGTCCGCCATCTAAACCAAAGCCCAATATAAGGTGTCATGAACTTCCAAAGATAAACACAAAGGAAGAACTACAACTCTCAAGACGAAGTTCTATATTAGGATGTCGCATACTAAGTAGACATACCAGGATTCAAAGAAACCAGACAATTTCAATGTTGTAAGCGGTTCTCAAAAACAATAATTAAAAAAAAGAATAATAAAAAAAAAATAAAAAAATCAGTCCCGTAACTGGCCACAAGGGCCCTGAGGAGCAGATACTACAGAGGTATCTGATTCATGACGATACGGCACACTAGGGGGTCAGTACTATGCTCCGGCCGCCTGATTTTCCGCTTGGCTGCTTCGATTGCTAGAGTCATTAGCACTCAAGGTACCCATTGATAAATGTATTAAAGGCTCGGTTGGCCTAGGGACGGTCATGGAAGCCGAATTCAACCCATGAACGAAGACACTAGAAGAAAAAATCTTTAGTGCTTGCTTGGCTGAACTCAGGTCCTCCAACTTATTAGAGCAGTGCTCTACCACTGAGCTAACCTCGCCCCCAAAAACAATAACAACAAAACATAAAAATACAGGTTTCCCATGAGTATTTGGCTTAAAGCAAACTAATAAATACACAACCCATATATAGCTT
This sequence comes from Gonocerus acuteangulatus, assembly GCA_946811695.1. Classification (NCBI taxonomy): domain Eukaryota; kingdom Metazoa; phylum Arthropoda; class Insecta; order Hemiptera; family Coreidae; genus Gonocerus; species Gonocerus acuteangulatus. Next base: position 75,682,215 of record OX328127.1, on the reverse strand, counting down.
CACAGTATCTTCATTACGTAATCCTCATGAGAAACCTGACAGAGACATAACGCACGCCTTATTGCAAGGCAAACGAAAAGTATTCAACAAATGTACGAAAGATAAGCTTAAGCTGAGGCAGGGTAATCCATTAATTCAAACCTAACTAACAAATTCTTCCTGTAAGTCAGTATTTGTCAGAAGGCCTCCGAAAATTATAGTCAGATTTTGAAAGAGACCTACCGATCTCTTCTCTGCTTTGATAACCTTGGTAACATTGGTAACACTCATAGGCGGCTCTAGACAAAAATTTCTGAGGGGGCTATCTTAGTATGGACTTGGTGTAGAATCAAATTTTAATAACCAGGCATCGGGAAAATATTAAGGAAGTACGAGTATTTGATAAACTAAGAACGTACATTAATTAGAACTTATTACTATTAATTTGCCATAACAATTTATTTTTCTAACTTAATCGAAAAATATTGTGAATTTTCATTCTGGGGGGGGGGCTGAGCCCCCCAAGCCCACCAGTTTAACCGCCACTGGTAACACTTCATTTGAGTCATTATTTCACGTGTCACTGCTGCAAATCTCTGGGCCATTGTCTTGTGGAGAGAGAGAGGTTTGGTGGCTAGGGACAGGTTATCAGCGAATAGTTTTCTGTGAAAATATTGGAATCTCTTAACGGATAGTTTCCGGGATAAATAACAGCTATATCTTTTTGAGGCCAGGAGAGCTAATAAACATTTTTAAACTGTACTTTCTTAAGTTCTTCGTTTTCGCGACCTTCTTACGTCTTTCGACCCTTGTAGTTGGCGATATAGACCACATTGGTATCACTGGTTTATAGATCTGAGTATCTGAACAGTAAGAGGTAGCTGGTAAGAGAACGGGCGGGGCATGAACAAGAGGAATGAACTGTTAAGAGGGAAAGGCCTTCACGAGATATTCTTCCAATTAGATGACCTAGTTAATGACGTACAGCACAATTTACTCTTCCGACACGCCCACGTCCATCATCACCGAACTCTCAAACCATCCAACGCCCACGCTTAGTTACCAATAGATTATTAAAGAAATTAAAAAAATCCGTAACGCAGGAGCTGCTTAACTAAGCACATTCCTAAGCAAGCTGGGTGTCGTTAGACGCACTCCTGAATCATTTAACCTATATAAGTACCAAGTGAACCCTTTTATCGATGGTCGAAGAGAATAACTTGGTAAGTTCAAAATGGAAACTCTTCGAGGCAGCTCTTTAACAGATAATTACCACAGAAGACAGACTATTTTACGAGATGCCAAGAAACTCACACCATAATAAATCGGAAACTATCAAGACTGTCAGTTAGTGACTTCTTTACACCATGAACGAGTCATACGAGATAATCATAATGCACTTTTTGTCCATTTTCCTGCTTACGAGCTTAATCCCTGTGACCATCGGGATATTTATAAAATGTAGCCGTGAGTGCTAAGACGTAAGTACTCCCCGCCTGAGGTCGTGGGTTCGATCCCAAATGGTGGTAACATTTCTTTGTTAAAAAAGGAGATAAATAGGTGCTAACCTACAGATAGCTCGTCCTAATGCTCTGTGTCAGTTGAGCCTTTCAGTTAACAGAATATTGCTTTAACTGCAACTTTGTGTGTGTGTTTAACGGCGTATCAACATTAGGGCTATTAAAGCCGGGCTGTCTACAGGTTGCCATTCTTTTCTATAATGCCAACAGCACGTGGTCGGTCACCCATTCAGGTACTGGCCACGCCCGACGTTGATAACTTCGGTGATTCTACGGGAACCGGTGCATTCAACGTGGCTATGGCCGTTGGCTTTTACGTATTATATTTCAACATTGATTTAAATATTATATTTCATTAAAACGTTAGATTTTAATATTTCACACATATATTCATAACTGTAATGGTGGTAATTCTCTCTATTTGGTACCTATGTCCCAGAAAAAGAGAATCTATCCTATGACCCTACTTATCAATCCTATGATCGATGAAGATTTTATGGCATTTCTCAACCCTTGGGGAAACGCTAATGACTTACAATAGAAACTCTAATATATATATATATATATATATATATATATATATATATATATATATATATATATATATACTAGCTGAATACCCGTGCTTCGTCACGGCAGATAAGTTGTTATTTTATTGCGTTAAATAATGTTTCATTAAATAACGTTACTATACAATACTGTGCAGTTTATTACAGCACGGTTCCCGTCATACTATATTTTATTCAATGGGCGTTAAAATTTAAAAGTTTATGTTTCCAAGAAGTCATATGGCAACACCCAATATATTTACGAGTATTACCAAGGTTATAGGCGAGGAGGCTGTGCAAGGGTTCCGGATATTATTACCTCGCCTGGAAAACCTAAGGATATGCCATACATCACGGTTTGTCCCGGTATTTTGCAATTGTTTCGGTGTCCCGCCCAGTTTTATCAATGTCCCGGAAAAGGCTGTAAGATGTAAAAAGTAATGAATTCATGTTTATAAGAATCTTTTTTAAATCAGTTACTTTTCTACAATTAATATTTTTACTACTGCTCACAGTGTCAAAGAAATCAGAAGTAATCTAACTGTAAAACGCTGGAACTACCTGCACAGCGCTGCCAGCTGCCAGACACTACTATTTGGCTGAAAGATTTTTTTAAGAAAATCAAGTAGCAAAAAATGTTCCGTTCTTATTTTTAAGGTTTGGGTAGACTAACAGTTTAGGATCCCCCTTCCCGTTAGTTGCTACGCTTAAAACTCACCAACCATTTTGATTATAATTTGTACTCTTTTTATCCCCCCCTGGTATGCCCATCCCATATTAATGTGTCCCGGTTTAACTCTCCAAAAATATGGCAAGCCTATCTGACGGGGACAGGCAGAAAAGAAACGCAATTAAAACTCTATGAGGGACAGTTAATTTATAGTAATTCAAGGTCTGCCATCATAGTTGAAATTAACCTAAATTAGAAATAAAACTATGAGATAGATAATGTACGGTAACAGCTGTTCTTTATCGTCCTAGCAACGCAGGCTGCCTAGGCTTGCCTTCTCTAACCAACTCAAACTTTAAACCCCCCTAAAAATGCTTAAAAATACGAATATCAAAAAATCCTTTCTTAGCGAGCGCCTACGTTATACAGGGAGTGTCCATGCAAAATTTCAAAATTTTCTGTCGAGCGGTTTGGGCTGGGCGCTGATAGATGAGTGAGTGAGTGAGTGAGTGAGTGAGTGGTATTTGACAAATATATAGTAGATATATATATATATATCCAAGAATGGAATGAAACGACAGACACATCAAACGCCGCTTTCTCCGAGTGTGGTGGTGCTTTCAAAACTTATGGATATATTTATTGAGTAGAAAATTCGTTCGCTTTCGAAAGCCCCCCTCCCGTAATTATACCAAAATTTCAAACGTAATCATAATTTATATAACTTCGTTAAAAGATGAATCACAAACGTCTGAGAGTTCTGGAGTAACCCGAGGCCCAAATTCTACTTTATTCAACCAACACGAAAACGGTAAAATATATCAGAATGATGTTTCTATTCGTTATCCCACGCGACAAAATCTGTAAGAAGGTAACTAGAGGCATTTTAACACGAAACTACGATTTCATCCGGCGAATTTTGCCGAAGAAATAGTGCTTCAATTGGCGGATTCTGCTGGTTAACGAACATGGCCTTGACACATCCGGAGGGCGTCATCGCTTCATCGTCATTCTCGTCCATATAAGGAGGGAAGAAATACGATTTAATAAATCACGAACATCACGAAAATGGTTAAAACTAAAGCAGCAACACAAGGTGCCAGCAGAAACCAACATTCTTTTTTATGGTGATTGTAACTTTTATATTTCCGATATCTTACTTCATGAAAACAGAAAATACAACTTCTTGAACAGTCTCAACAAATATCTACATATCCATGTGCTTAAACCACTGAAGAAAGCGATTTAACTTAGTTTAACAACTCTATTCATTGTTAACATTAAAAATAAACTTAAGATATTGTTCTTATATTTCTTTAATTTTATCTTTGGGGTATGCCAACGGCCATAGCCACGTTGAATACACCGGTTCCCGTAGATCATCGAAGTTAAGCAACGTCGGGCGTGGTCAGTACCTGAATGGGTGACCGACCACGTGCTGTTGGCAATAGAAAAGAATGACAACCTGTAGATAGCCGGGCGCTAATAGCCAAACAGTTGATGCGCCGTAAAAAAAAAAAAAAAAAAAAAAAAAAAATCTTTGGGGTATGTTCTGTTGTTTTTTTTTTTTTTGCTCTTATATGCAGAGCTATCAGATGAGGGATGCTTTCTGGAGTACAAAATCTATCCAATACGCGTCTCAGTAACGGTATTTATTGCTAAGAGCTTGTAAAATGCTACAACCCAAATTCCTAGGTGCACCCAGCCCCCCCCCGAAATTATTTTATATATACGCTATATATATATATATATATATATATATATATATATATATATATATATATATATATATATATATTAATGTCCATCATCATTAACTAAGAATTTTGGGGCGGGTTATCTATAGGTTACCACCCTTTTCTAGCAAGGGCTAATGCCTTTTCTTTTTTCTAAAGAAAAGCCACCAACTCGTAGTGGGAATCGAACCCACAACCTTTGGCACAGAGTGTTAAGTGCTCACGCCATAATACTCACGGCCACCGCGCCTCCATATATATATATATATATATATATATATATATATATATATATATATATATATATATATATATATATATATTTCAGTCATTGATTTGGTCTTTATAAAAAGGTTGAAACCAATTTTTAAAACTTACAATTTATTATTTACAAAAAAAATTAACAAAATATTTTTACTGAAAATTATATTGTAAGTAGGCCGATGCAAGCAATGCATTCAAGTGGCAATTGTTGAAAAATCCACTCATCCCAAGGACGGCTATAGTCCAATTCACAGACCCTTGTTTCATTGCAATAACTACATTATTTAAAATGTAGCGAACAAAACTAGGAACTGTATTTTTAATCTAGATATTAAAAAGTATGAAAGCCAAACTACTAGCTATATTTATAAGGCGTATTAAATATTTTTTTTTTTTTATTAACTTATTTATTTGAAATCTGTACAAATTATTATATGTACAATTATCAAGTTTGTTGATACAGATACATAATGTAATAAATTGAACAAAACGGTTAAAGTAAAAAAAAATAAAAACCATACAAATTTGGAAGGAGCCAACCACTGTTGGCACTTCCGTGGCTGTCTAAATAACTATTTCAATGATCATGATACGGTTAGATGAGTAAATTGTCTCGTGGCCACTGTCTCTTGAGCCGCCTGGGAGGATTGTCTGGGTGGGATCGGGACGATAAAGATAGACCTTCAGGATTAGGATGGTAGGACAATTTGGAGTGGAACATTTGGAAACGGGTTTTAGCAAGGTCAAGGACAAATGGAATGTTAAGGTCATTGTGAAGGGTTTTGTTTGAGACGTAGAAAGGGGCATTTACAATTTTACGGAGTACTTTTGACTGGAATGCCTGTATTCTGTTGATGTTGGATGGTTTTGCAGATCCCCAGAGTTCAAGTCCGTATGTCCATATTGGTCGAATGATTGTTTTGTATATCGTTAATTTGTTCTGTATTGATAATTTAGATGAGGGTCCAAGGAGTCGTCTAAGTAGTCCGTATCTTTTGTTCAGTTCTTGTCTTTTCAGTCTCGTGTGAGGGTTCCATGTCAGTCGGCTGTCAAGGTATAATCCTAGATATCGAACCTCGTTGGATACTGGTAGTGGAGTGTTATTGAGATGTACAGAAGGGCATGATCTCCGGTTGAGAGTGAATGTAACCTGCTTACATTTTTCCGGGTTGATTTTTACTCTCCACATTTCACTCCAATGGCGAATAGCGGTAAGATGTTCCTGCAGGTTTTGGGATGCTACTGAGGGATCGGGGGAAGTTGATAGGATGGCAGTATCATCTGCGTAGGTTGTTAGAAGGGTTTGGGGGTGTGTGGGAATATCCGCAGTGTAAAGAATGAAAAGGAGAGGACCAATAATACTTCCTTGAGGGACTCCGGTATTTATGGGGCAGGTCGGGGAAAGAGTTGTGCCTTGCTTGACTTGGAAGGATCTGTTTGACAGGTAGGATTTGAGGATAAGGAAGTAGGTGTGTGGAAGTATTTGCTTTACTTTGTAAAGTAATCCCGGGTGCCAAACCCGATCGAATGTATTAAATATTAATACCGGAAAAAGAGGGACTAACAAATCCAAAAAGAAAACTTAACTTTTTTAGATCACATTTTTACTCTATTACATTTCACTACTGGACTCTTCATTTAATGGTATAACTCTTTTTCTAGGTTGCTATGTCAGAACTGCAGTGGAATATTAATGGCAACCAACGGCACTATGCTGATTTAAAGTTCTTGTTGCAAGACAATTCAAAGACTTTTAACATAATTACTTTACAGGAAACACACACCGCTCCAGGGTTTTTTTTTTTTTTTTTTTCATGTTTTCCATGTTCGAGTAACCCTCCAGCGTGGGAGTTTATTTATCTACGTATGCCATCCTTTCTGGATACTACACGTATTTTGAGTTCTGGATACTACACACCACTCCAGGTAAGCAAATCTCCATATACGGGTAGGGTATAAGTCCTATTCTAAGGACTATTAGCTGGGAGGTAAGGCTTGTGTTGGTGTCTGTATCTATGTGAAGGACTGTATCTTCAGTGAACCTGTCAGGCTATTGACTACAGTCCAAGCAGTTGCTGTTACTGTTTACATGCCGTTCAAAGTTACTGTCTGTTGCATTTATCTCCCACCAGGAGAACCTATTGACAGTCATGCGCTCCAGGACATTGTTATACAACTCCCACCTCCTCTTCTTTTTGTTGGAGATATGAATGCAGAAAGTACAATTTGGGGAGCACAAAGTACGAACACAAGAGGCAAACTTATAGAAAAACTCTTCAAAAATTTTAACCTGATCCCACTCAACACGCACTCACCAACACATTGATGCCCTCGTACCGGAACATACACCAATATTTAGATATGTATCTGCCTGCTCTTCAACATTATTTACACGCTTCACATGGGAACTGAGCCCAGATCCACACGGCAGTGATCACTTCCCTATCATAATAACCCCAGCTGTTATTGGCTCCCAGGACATGAGGACATAGAACAAAACACAAATGTTGACAAAATTGCTAAAAATGCTACGAGACGACCTTACCAAGACATATACAATATTACATACCAAGACATGCAAGAAGCCAAAACAGCTATCATCGAAAAATGGCAAAGATCTTGGCACACTACTTCGGACAACAAACTAAGAGAAATTAAACAAACAGTCGAAGAATGGCCATCAAGCATAAGGCAAACTAGAAGAGAAGAAGTTGGCTTATGCCGCTTAAGAATAGGTCATTCCCGGCTGACACACTTACACCTCATGACGAGACAGGACAGTCCAACATGTGAAGTATGTAACACTCCACTGACAATAAAACATATTGACAGAATGTTTACGGAGACAGAACTATGACTTACCGGACAACATGACTGACCTACTCTCCCATGGGAGCCAATATATTGACAACATTTACACTTACTTGAAAAAAGAAAACTTATTTGACAGAATATGACGACCATACAATAACGAATAATTATTCATCACTTTATCAGAAAATAAGTAATGTATACCAGTAAGATATATACATTCAAATACTAAACAAACGCACTGATGAACACATGACTAACTATAAAAGTAACTCTTAACATAAACAATACGTACAGATACTCTAGACAATATCTAAATTTATCCTGACTGATTTTTTCCTTTTTTAGTTATTATGTTCCTTAACCTAATGTTTTGACTGTTTTATCGCCTAGTAACGATAATAACAATATATAAATAAATATTAATACCAGCATAAAATATTTATTTCTATAAATGCTACTTAAAAATGGCCAACGATTAATTTTTTATGAAGATAGCCGGGATTCAGTTTTAATAATTGACTAAAACATTATTTTTTTAATAAGTTTTTACTAGCTCTAGTATTTCTAAAGTGACACAACTCAAAATAAAACTCAACTATAAATGTGTCACTCCTGCCCATGTAGGGGGAATAGCATTAAAACAGGAAGTGACACAAGTCCCCGCTGGTTTACAAGCACTGAAGCTAGGTACATAGAGTTTTGTTGGTTGATAAAGAGATCTTTACCATTTTTTTTCATAGTCTTTACTGAAAAACGCCGATTTTTGAGTTTTGTCACTTTAGAAATATTAGTGCAATATCTGTATAAATGTATGTATGTATGTATGTGTATGTATGTATGTATGTATATATGTATGTATATATATATGTATGTATATATATATATATATATATATATATATATATATATATATATATATATATATATATATATATATATGCATATTTTATTTATCTTCTTCATCCTGCCTACCAAAAATGGCGAACTTAAAAATCTAAATTAATTTTTCTGGCTCTCTGTGATAATATATTAGACGCCGAAACGCTTTTTTTGACAAGAAATGCATTACATAAATGCGGTGCTCCAAGTTTTGTCCGGGGCACATTGGACCGATTCTCATAACTAGATGGACAAAACTCAAGTTAACAGATCATAAAACTAAGGCTATTATATTACTAGAGATACTTTAGATAAGGCGAATTCACAGTATTATCTAATTATCTTTGGCTCTTGGAAATTTAGGGGCAATTGAAGTTTGGGGAAAATATGCGAGAAGCATTTGGCCAATAAATAAATTTAATTGGACATGAAATAAACCTTGGTGATAATAAGCTTTGTTATAGAGCTATTAATTTCAGATTAAAGTTAAATGAAATAAATAATTTAAAAAAAAACAACAACAAAAAAAAACAGAAACAAATTAGTTTTATAATTTAATTGTAATTAAAAGAGTTCACAAGATCTAGAGTTCATGATGTGAAGTAAGCCATGTAAGTCCTTCGTACAGACCATCTCCAGTAGTCGCACAAGATGGTTGCACATACCAATATCGACTTCTGATGTGAGTCAAGCCCAATTTTTCTTGGAGTTCTAGAGGCTTCATAGCATCGGGTAAATCCTGTTTGTTCGCGAATATTAACAATATTACATCTGTCATTTCTTTGTCGTTAATAATTCGGTGGAGTTCTTCTTTAGCTTCTTCGATTCGATCCCTATCGGAGCAATCTACGACGAATATCAAACCATGAGTTCCAGTATAATAGTGCCTCCAAAGGGGTCGAATTTTATTTTGGCCTCCGATATCCCAGACGTTAAATTTGACATTTTGATAAGTTACTGTTTCGACTTTAAACCCGACTGTTGGTATTGTTGAAATGGACTGTCCAAGCTTTAATTGATACAAAATCGTGGTTTTCCCAGCAGCGTCCAGACCAAGCATCAAAATGCGCATTTCCTTGTTACCAAATATTTTGGATAGCAATTTTCCCATTCTCGATTAAACTGCATTAATTGATCTTCCAAACTTCAAATAAATCAGCAGAAAAAATAAGTACGTAATGCATTGTATCACAGTATTTTGAGATCAGAAAGAAACAGGGATAACATACCTGTTAAAATCAAATTTAATTAATTAAATAGACAAAATATTCTAAATTTTAGCAGGACTAGGGAATCGTTATTACAAGAAAATTCTAAATATCATAGATTAACTAAGGAATACTAAAGGACTGTAAACGATATTTCTAAATGTAGAATGAATCAATAAAACTAATACAACAACTGTATCCATTACCTTGGTGCAAAATTTAATAATTAGTAATAAGTGTTTCTTAGTTACAAAAATTTAAATACTATAGTTAATAGAAGGTGTTGATCATCGGGGATTTGGTATTTTTTATTGAATCAAAATACCGAAAACCTGATGATCAAGACTCACTACATCTCAACGGTCTCTTCTCAACTATAGTTAATAGAAATTAAATAAATTTTTGATATATTAAACTTCTATTTAATACACAGGACGGGATACACTTTGAGCGATTTAATTTTCATGTAAATTTCACACGGCAGTATCTAGAAGTGGTGTTGCCAATTATTGCATCGTGCGTCATCAAAAGAAGCAAGGCTTAAACCAAACAATGTTATTGTCATATTGGTCTTAAACAAAGTACTTAAAGAACGATATATATGCCACCAGTGGCCAAAATTTGAAAATTAGGTTGTTGATGGCATATATCTTCCTGTGGCTTCATAAAATTAAATTGTAATTGTATGACTTACATTGAGCCTTATATGTCGAAAACAATGGCAGGCTTCTAATAAATACGATGTTACGCTTTATATTCAAAGGACTGGCTTATTTTGATGAAAAACATAATTGGCAACACAAAATGGTCTAATAAAAATAATTTATTTTATATTTTGTTGTATAAATAAGTTTTGTAGTATATTCAGTAATTAGAGGTATATATGTATATATGTGTGTATATATATATGTATATATATATTATGATTTTTCCATCGGTATATAGACAAATTAAATAATTATAATATAACGATAAATCATTGAAACTATGAAATTCTTGTTGATAAGATAATTTAATACAAATATTCCCAACTTATTCTTTCCTTACAAGTTGGGTGTGGCAGTGATATAATCTCTCTCCTTCTAAGATTTTGTATTCAACTCCCTCACCACCAAGCACTACGTATGTATATATGTATCTATCCAATATATCCATAACATACCCGGGCTCCAAACTGCTCAATAGATACGTACAATGGAATGTTACGCAGAACGAGCAATGATTTTGTTGCCTCCAAATATTATTTATTTTAGAAATCAAAAATCTTTCATGTATTTGGTTTTGTGTGTTTTGTTTTTTTTAGATATATTCTCAAGAAACAAACAAAGTTCATAATTTTTGCCAATATTTAAAAAAACAACAATGTATCAACAAAGCAGCTAAAGACAGAAGAGTCTGTCAACATAAATATTTACCGAAAAGAAGAGAGTATCAAAAATCAAAGTATTTAAATTTAAAACAATTTTCTTTTTCTTTAATACATATTTCTTTAAAATTATATAAATTTTAATGTCAATCATAATTAACTAAGACTTTTAGGACAGGTTATCTATAGGTTACCACCCTTTTCAAGCCAGGATAGGACTGACACCTTTTCTATTTGAAAATAGAAGGTTCCTTTTCTTTGGAAATCCAAAGAAAAGCCACCACTCCCTAGTTGGAATCGAATCCATGACCCTTGGCACGGAGTGTTAAGTGCTCATGCCTTAAAAGTCACGGCCATCGGGCCTTTACCTCTTGAACAAATAAAATCTGTTACAAATTATACTTTAAAATATCATGAGCAGATTTTTCTTTAGACAAATTTCCTGGGACATGTATACACGCCTAGAAACTTGCAATTATATTTCGGCATGCTTAATATCTAGCTACCTTTAACTTTATTTAGAACAGACTAATCATTTTTGAAGGCCCGGTGGCCATGAGTGTTAAGGCGTGATCACTCAACACTCTGTGCCAAGGGTCGTGGGTTCAATTCCTACTGGGGGTGATGGCTTTCCTTTAAAAAAATGAAAATACATCAGCCCTATCCTGGCAAGAATAGAGTGGTTACCTATAGATAACCAGTCCTACAATTCTCAGTTAATTAAAACAGACGTTAAAAATTAAATTAATTATGATAAATCCTTTCATTGGAGACGATTAATCTATTAAAATGAATTCAATGAAGAATTATAGATAATATAATAGATAATAATGCTTATTTTTATTTATTTTTTTTCAAAAGTTGCTATAATTGGTGTTCGGTCTTGTGGCTCATAAAACTACACTGGTTAATACAAAATGAGTTATAATCTTCCCAGCATTTTGGTTAGTGATTCAAGCCTCATCAGGGCTGTAAACAAGAATAGAGGCATTTAAGACTACTAATAATTTTATATATCGAAGGAATAAGAAAAAAAAAGTAAACATAGAGGAAGAATAGTACAGACAGATGGTAAATATGTGTTACAATTGGTGATTAAATTAAACGCAGATGGACACAGATTTAAACATAGAGCAGACTTTGGGAAAAACATAACACATTTTTTATTTTAAAATGTATTAACCACACAACCAAACCCTCTCAATCTCAACGTTCAACGATCTCCCCTCAATTACTTGAACTGGCTGCTTCGTTCATTACCAGCAGCTAAGCATGTATTATTTTACAACAATAATAGCTAAAATTAATATTACATAAATTCTAAGAATTGTCTCAGTACTACAATCGATGTAACCTAAATTTTAAGACTTTATAAAACAAATATAAAAAAAAGGGAATTGAAATTCTAAAAGAATGAAAAATAGTAAAAACAAAATAATTTTTTCTGCCAAAAATGCACACTGGACTGTAATTAAGGTTCCGCTAATAAAATAACAAGAAAGGTATCAGAATAACTATAAGGTTAAATAAATTTTTAAACAGGTGGTTCTCGATTTACTGAATTCCATCTATTTTAAACTGTAATTATATTGAACGAAATTCAAAGTAAAATAACAGAAAGCACAGAAACAGATTTTATAAAACAAAACATATAAAGCACTGATTTAGGAAACGGATAATACTTTTAAACTGCCCGGAAATATTTTCCTAATAACAGTGGGAGTTAATTAGTGTAAGAAGCACTAAGTGGTGATACATAACCTTAAAAAGAAAAGATCTCTTAAATTTCGGCGATATAAATAAAATTCAGTTAATTGAAAAGAATAAAAACATACTAACTTTTGACAGTTCTTACATTAATAGATCGATGTTCAAATGGAATATGAAAGTGTATCCGGTTGTAAAGCAATTCTTCTGGACGAAACAACTTCACAGCCTATTCTGTCATATCATTAAAAATTTTCCCAAAGAAAAAATTGTTATCAGGAACTGTTGCCACTCCTCATATCAAGACAAATATGTTTCTAAAGCATACAATTATTATGCAATCTAGTCTAACTCAATCGCTGAGTCCTAAACCTCAAAATAATGCTCAAATATCAATCAAAACAGAAACAAAAGTCGCCTAAATTTTAACTAGGGCAAGGCCTCCATCAAGACTGAAACGCCCGGCCATAGAGGCGGGAGTAGAACGAAACGTTATAAATAAATAAAAACAGTATTAAAATGGTTCCAAATCTTTGAAAATCACCTTTTATGGATGCTGAACTCAATATTAGGTCCACAAGTGCTCTTCTTTGACAGACGAAATCCTCACAGAAACAGTAAATAACCCGAAACTCGCACGAATGACACCACAAGGAACGAGCAGCAACTCGACTGGCTTCAAATGAGTCCGAGACTCAGTATTCGTCCGCTGAGGAAAGTAGTCCCAATCTTATGTTCAAAATAATTCGAAGTAAGTCATTCAATCCAACGGTATGCATACTTCACCAATCATTAGAACATTCTTAACAATTTTAAACTGTTTGAAAAAAGACAATCACACGAAATGTAATTTAGTAGCAAAGGGTACAGCAATGATGATGTCATCGCCCCTTTCGGTGGCTTTGAAAGTATTTGTGGGCGTTGCCAGTCAGATGTATTTCTTCCATTTATGGATTTTTTCAATAAAATATAATCAATTTATGGAAGAAACATTATTTTGATGCACGCACTGTATAAGGGGAATAGTTCGACACTATATGAACACATCAAATTTTCAGTCGAACCAAACAAAAAATGTAAATTGGTTTCTTGGAATAAGATGGAAACTTGGTCGTCCAAAATTTTACTTCTCTAAATTTATAGGATTTCTGAACGAACAAATAATTCATTATTCTAAAATAAGAATTATGTAGGTCTTATTTATAATATGATATACAGCTGTAACCACTACTTTTCGAGTTTCCGGTCATTCGTTTACAAGTAGAAGAGCCTGCTAAATATAGGACTTGGCCATGACGTTACTTTGACATAGAGACTATAATGATCTTTTTAAAAAGTCCAAGCGATTTATATATAGGAATGTTAGTAGGAATTAAAAAGGCTTTAATATGTAGAATAACATATTTTCAGCAGGGCCGCCACATCTCAGAGCCGGGCCCGGGACCAGATCACGGGCCCCCACTTCTCAGAGCCAGAATGAAAATTCTAGTACTTTTTCATAGGATTTTGGGCATTTTAAAATTATTTTCATCTTGAGTTTTGAGCAAAATGAGAATAAAAGCCGACAATCGGTGCTGCAAAGGTCACTTTCGGTACTTTTTTTTTCAATTAGCGGGGATCGGCCCGGGCCCCCACGGTGCCCGGGCCCGGGACAACTGTACCCGGTTCTTGTCCCCATATGGCGGCCCTGATTTTCAGAAACTAACAGTGTTTACTTGGGAAACCGAGTACAGGAACGAATCCTGCCTGAGGTTCTTTGTTCTCGAACATCGATGGGTTCTTTGAAAGGGGTTCTACCGAATAAGAATGTTAAAAAAAAGAAAAACGACCAACAGGCAGTTCAGTGCTATTTCTTTAAATGTTAAGGTCCATTTATAATTGGCAGAATTTTAGGACGGGTTATCTGTAGGTTACTGCCGTTTTCTAGCCAAGGTAGAATTGATGCGTTTTCTTTTTTTTTCCAAAGAAAAGCCACTACCCCTAGTGGAAATCCTTATGCTTACTTTATACGAGCTTAGTACTTTGTACCTGCATGTAAACAGTTAATTTTTTCGAGGCAAGTATAAGTTAAAGCTGGAAGTAAAGTGAATAGGAATGTATTCTATTTACTAAGTGACAAGTAAGCTTCCCCCACCACCATTCTACTAAGCAGTTGTCCCTTATCACACCCTGTAAACTGCCCAACAAGAGTTTAGTGACTAGACGGACTATACTGAACACACTTTTCCACTATGAATAAGTAGTTGTCAATAAGCCTGCTTAATAACTGTAGTGAACAACCTTGCCAACCAATGCGTGAAGGAGCACTTGCCACAAATCCCGGCCACTGGGCGTCCAGCACAGTGCTAACGATCTTGGCAAAATATAAAAGCGCTTTCCATTTTCATTTGTTCAAATTTAATATAAATTTTATTTTTATATACGTAGGTTCGAATTACATTTCAATTTTTTTTTGTTAAATTTAAAAATTTTATAATGTCATATTAAATAACAAAATCATAGATTATTTATATATTCAGGCAAATTTTGTACATCAATATATTAAAATTATATTTTTTATTTAAACAAAATGAGAAATGTAGGTTTTAGGATTCAATAATTTTTTGATGGGTTAGTTAATGGATCATTGTTATGTGACAATTGGTGCTCTGAAAGAGAGGTTGGGTGCACTATAAAAGTATTTAGTAACTAAATAAATTCATAATAATAAAGAGGGACTATTATTTCATTATTGTTTAGATAGATATCAAAGTAGTTGCACCACCTTGAGATTTTTGAGAAAAATCAATTTTTTGGCTAATGTTTATATTTTTTAAAATATATTCCCAAGACTTCTTTTTTTTAAGCTTTTGTACAATATATCTAATGATCTACCAAACCGATCTTGTTCAAATTTACAACAAATATTCGTGATATTATTATCTGAAACGAGACATTGGGGAAATCTATAAAACATTTCTCTGTAGAAATGATAACTTACAGAAAAAAAAAAAAAAAAAAAAACCTCTAATATGCACTGGAAGGCGTAATCATGGAAAACTATAATATTTTAATGTAACTATACCTATTATGAATGAAATAAAATAGTATTGGAGTGATAAATTGAAATTTCTATTAGCTGTCACTTCAACAGTTCATTATTTTTTTCCAAAACCTTTTAAAAGTCTTTAATCCTTCATAAAAGTTTGAAGGAAAATATCTTTTGACAAATCAACTTTTTGCCTTACAAATAATAATGTTAATCATATGTTGGAAGTTCTTTGAATCAATTGAAGGGGTCGGGGCAAAATAGTACCAAGCAACATTTTTAACAAAACTTAACTGTAGCTGCTCAATATTGGATATTATGTGGGACTATGAGTCTATGATGCAAATGCTACCAAAATATGACTACAAGCTCTGTATGCTACTTAATCTTGTCCCTAACCATTTCAACTGATAGTCCCACATAATACCCAACAAATAACAGCTACAGTTAAGTTTTGATAAAAATGTTGCTTGGCACTATTTTGCCCCGACCACTTCAATTAATATATTAAAGGATAAAATAAATAATCTAAATTTTATCAATAATATCAAGTAATCCATCCAAAGATTTTATAGGCAGAATAAAACAACTAATACAACAATAAAATAAATGGCAACTAATTCAAAGATTAATATGATTTAAAAAAAAAATGCAACAAAACACCTCAAAAATTGAATGATTGAAATAAAAATAGTGATAAATTTCAGATTTAGTAATTCGAAACTCTAAGACAAGGAGAAAAAATCAAAGATAGGTAGCATATTTTTTATTATGAAATATCATTGCGATGCGTTGTAAATCCAGACCTTAATATTGAATTCAAGCTCAATGAAACAGAAGCTTTAATTAGAATGAAATATCATACATTATGGTGGAGACCATCATCACATGCAACTGTGCATTATCAACATAAGTGCGATTGAGATGGTACGTATCCATCCAAAAATGATGAAAGCATAGTGTACTCATGATTATGTTGAAAGCGCTTGCCCACAATACTCCAACCAATAACAATGACTACCGCCGTTATTGGCAGACTAAATCCTTTAGATAATAAAATGCATTAAATATAGATTGACAAAGGTAATTCAACAAAAATACTTAAACAACATTGTATATAATAAATATATAATTTACAAATAACAATATACAATTAACAAAAATATATTCAGTACATTCAAATAAATTAATCATGAATATAAGCAAAGTTAAATAATATTTGAAGTAATAATAACAAAAATTCACATTAATTTAATAAATCTGGCATATTAATAACACAACTAAAAAGAATTTCCTTTTTACACGAAAAATTCTCTATAAAAGTTAAATAAACAATAAGAAAATAATTAAAAGTCAAATGATTCATTCTGGAATGTGTAATACATCTTGGACGATTAACAAATAACTCAGGGATAATTCAATCCAGTCTTCCATAAATGGGTTTTACAAGGACTAGTACTACATACAATGCATGCTTGTAGACAAATACAAATTCAGTTTGTAGTTGTAGGCACACAATACATAACATGAAGATCATAAACGATAAAATAAATATCTCTAAGACTCCTTCATATTTCTTCAGATTTAAAACGAAAAGAAGAATAGAAATACTTTCTTTAAAGTAAGTAACCCAATTACCGAGTAACTCAATTCTTCAATTTTTTAATAAATAAATAAAAATGCTTATACAATTTGTCCATCATGATTATTGCATTATTAGCAAAAAAAAAACAAGTAACAATTTGAATGGCCATGTAGTTTTCTTAGTTAAAAACAAATGATAATTTATATGTTTTCTTTCAACCAGAAGATTGCGAAAGATATTGATTTGATTTTCAACCTTCAGATCATATCTATTATTTTTACATCTTGTCTTGACAGGAGTAGTGAACAATGTCTCCGCTTGGGTAGCATGCGAAAGCACTGAAAGACAAGAAACCATTTAATTAGTCATTCCACCTTCATGAAATGTAAAATAAAAAGGCAAAAGAAAATATAGTTAATATTTTTATTCATAGAACTGTAAACTTTTTTTAGAATGGAAGAAAATCAAATTAAAGAAAAATGTGCTGTAAGTCTACTTTGTTTCATAACAAATACTTGTGAGTGAGTTATCTGCTGTTCCTTATCAACTGACAATTGGCATGTAACAAATGGGAAAACGTTTGTGATTGACTCACTTATAAAATTACACTTTTTATAGTAGTATCATTGTTCTTCAAAAGAAGGGATATTAAAAAAAAAAAAAAAAAAAAAAAAAAACCCAACTCACAGGAATTACCTTACTTTAGTGTGTTGCCATATAATGATTATTCCTAGTTTGGTTTGAAAAGTAGCACAAAAACTTTTAATACTTTTCATTCAAACTTGTAGCTAATTTTGTTGTAAGATTAAATTACTTACGGCTGGGACATTTAAATCGGTTGAAGATGAAATATCCTAAAATCAAGTTTTGGGGCAAAAGTGGACATAATATAAAGAAAACAGAAATAACCCACATTTTTCTCAAGTTACGGTAGTTCTAAAGAAACGTGGAAATAGAGTCACAAAAAAAGGTGTACAACTTTCTGATTTTGATAACTAATTATATTTAATATAGGGAGGTATGAAACGCACTAAAAGTTTCTAAAATTAAATAAGTAAAATGAACTGACCTTTGATTACCAAATCTTTTCTTACAAACAGGGCAGACCATGTATTCGTCAATTACAATCTTTTTTGCTTCTAATTCAATTTTCTCTTTGGTTACCTAAAAAGAAAAAAAGAATTAAATACATTTAAATATTTTATGAATATTTCTAATTAGCACACTCCTGTACAATATATAAAGTTTAATATAAGCCATCCACAAAAATAATATTAAGGTTTTGTCAGTACATTATGTAGAATCAACTCATTTCATGACACCTTTTCGTATCATAAATGAGTGACTCTAAACCCATCTTAAAACATTTTCTGTCTGTATGCATATCTAATGAATGTGGTCAAATACATACTCAGCTGGGGCTAGTATAATGGACCTGTGAAATGTTGACAGTATTTCTAAACATCCTCGACTTAAAACAAAGACTTTCAATTTTAAAAAATAATGAGAAGTTAAGTTACTGGAGTAATCTGAAATGAGAAACTGCCTTTTTTTTTGAGAGGTAAAAGCCCTTAACTACTTTAAAGTCTATTCCCTCCCTGCTCTACCATGACACTGAACATCTTATGATATACCAGAGGATAAGTTAAATCCAAATTTCCCTTCATAACCCCATAGGGAGGGAGCCAAAACATTTTTTTCCGTAATTTTATAAGAAAATTTATATGAATTAGAATAAAAACTTGTAAGTCAGATGATGTTAGAGGACTCTATCAATGCTTTTGTTGGGAAACCTTGACTTATATAAACCCTCTTGTTTGTGAAATAAAAAAAAAAAATGTTTGCGCCCCCTAAGGGCATGTGAAGTGAAATTTTGATTTCACTCCATACGCCCATTCTGCGCTTATTCAATTTTCTGGAAAATTGTGAAATGTTGGCACCCTATTTGTACAGTCCCATTGTGGCGTCAGTAAGAATGTATACGTTCTGGCTGACCCCAAGCTAGAAGACATATTCACGTAAAAAAAAAAAAAAAAAAAAAAAATCTCACCTTGTCTTTATAAATCTGTCAATTATATTGATGTCACAAGACAGTAAATAAAATATCAGTATAAAAAACTCAAGAAAATTCTTTACCTCGAGCTTCTGAGTTTTTAATAAACCGGTAAGAAGCTGAGCAGATCTCCTTTCAGAAGTTAATTTTAGCAACGCAGCGTCTAAATAATGTTTTAAACGTCCTACTGAAATGTGGTCGGGAAGCTGTTCTAGCGTTTCAAGAGGGGGAAGCCTGTAACAAAAAAAAAAACACTTTTCAAAGGCATTTGATTTAAAATAAAATCTTATTATAAAACTGTCCACACCGCCATTGATTCTCTTGTCTGTTTTTTCTTTTTTTTTTTTTGTTAATGGCGCATTGACAAATCTGGTCATCAGCGCCGACATCCAGGGTGCAGCGAGGAATTTTTCTCAACGAGCCCAGAGATGAGAAAATTCCTGCCACCGGTGGGGATCGAACCCACCATTTCCCGCCTACGAATCTAAGGCGCTAGCCACTAGACCACGGGAGACCCCTCTCTTGTCTGTTATTAAAAAGAATAAAATACATGTTTTGTTTTTTTATTTACTATAATATGCATGAAAGATAAAGAAATAAAAAAAACAAAGAAAGTTATGTTTGATGCCAAAACAATTTTGTTGTTGTTCCAGTCATACTATAAGTTATTAATCAATTAGATAAGTAATTAAAGTATAATCAAAACAATTTGTTCCGTGCAAGCACTCGATTGTTTATTTTTCAAGCAATTCAGGAACAGAGAAGATAACATGTAAACAAACAAAAATAAAAAATATTCAAAACAATAAATTACCTATCAGGATGTCCTTCTAATAATGCGAGAGCAGTATCCAGATCCGGAGTTTTATGTTTTAATTTTTCCGAATCCACACCAGTAAGTTTATCAGGGGGGCAAGTTAAGAGTTTTATAACTTCAACATAAACCTTTAACAACAAAATGTATAGTTAAATAAAAATATGTAGTTACAGCTATAAAAGTGAATACGGGTAAAATAGAATACACCGTTGAATCGAGAGATAGCAGAGTTGGGTCCTAACGAGAACCGGAAACGAGCCATCCGCTGAATAAGCAGCAACAGAAAACGATACCATATAGTATAAAAGAGGCAAGCTTTGTTGTATTATATGAACACATGTATTTTTTCATTACAGTGAATGTTTTCATTACCAATACATAAATATTATTTTGTCCATTCAAATAAATTTCTTGAGTTTTTCTATTACTTTGAATTAACCCTGAGATAGAGTCTAAAATAATTAATAAGTATATATGTTTCTAAAATTCTAAATACAATTATTCAGAGTATTACGGCACATTGTTGTTTTCCTGCCTAAACGTGAAAACATCTTTTCAATATTAAAAATTCAAAACTTCTATTATATTTATGAACCTTCAATATATATATGGCCTTACATTGTTAGCTCCTTTCGTTGTGTAGGCTTTTTCACAATATTCCAAAGCCCTCTGATGATCTCCAAGCACTAAGATGTAAATTCCTAGAGCATCTTCATGACGACCAAGTTTTCCATTAATTAAAGCTCTTTCTTCAAACATGCCTAGACACAAAAATAAACTAATGAGGTGGATAAATTATCTAACAAACTTTTCAAAAATGCAAGTTAAAGTAAAGTGTTCAAGTAACTTTTAATGCTAGTAATAACAGAAGCCTGTAATAGTTCCTATCCAGGAGACTAAATTCTAGTACGATTGGGAATGTATAGTGAGGTTAACCTTTTCAGTACAGAATGAAGTTGAATCGCTGTGCTCTGCGGACAAGGGGATTATTTTGTCTGGCCTGCAATCAACTTGGCTGGCCTCAGTTGATAACTTTTCCTTTGTCATTTTATGCTTTGATAGCTTGGACTATTTAGGGACAGATTTAAGCCTACAACTAACAAGAAGTGCAGAAGGGTTTATCAAATCTTTCATTTTTTATGCTATTATTTTAGAGCAATTACATAACTTTTTTTTTATGGCATATCAATCGTGTTGTCATTATTTATAATTATTTTCCACTGTATGTATGTTACCAATAAATACTTTAAAAAAAAAAAAAAAAAAAAAAATTAATAAATTGTGGCATAACTCGAGTGTCAATTGAATCTGAGTCTTTTTCCATAACTTGTGCAAATCAAGTCAAGGGGTTCGTTAGTGAGACATAAACGTAACGATTATATCAGAATAATTTTCATATTTAAGTATAGCTACTAAAATAAAAATATAAACATTTATGAAACATTAAAACTATAAATAAAATAGATTGCTTACAATTATCTGGGAAACGATACAGGACCGCATCAGGTGAGTAGTGATTAGACTTCTCCAAAAAAGATAGGAGTTTTGTTCGAATGGTATTTGCCCTAGGATCTTCAAGACCAAGTGTCTCTATGCGTTCCCGATATTGATGAACTAATGCATTGTGGAAAATGTTATTTGTTTCTTTCCAAGTGTGAATCACATGTTCCTAAAAAAAAAAAAAGAAGTAATATAGGAATTATTTGTTCTTGCAATTATTTTGGACAATATCTTAATTAATAATTTTGTCTTCTTATTCATTAACACAATGAGCGGACACACGGATGGGGACAAATGGATGGGGATTTTTTTGTCAAATATAACATTAATAAATTTAAGAAATCAAAGAATGATTGGATTTGTCTACGAGAAAAATGTCAGATCTTCAGAAAAATCAACATTGCGAATGTTTGGTAGCCTTCTTCACCACTAAATGCCTAGGTGAGGGAGGAAGACGACATCCATGGTCACCTAAAAATTATTGTGGACTTCCTCTGTCACCTAGGCATTTAGCGCTGAAAAAGGCTGCCAAGGAGCATGCCGAAAAATTCGCAATATAGATTTTTCCAAGTATTTTTCTGTGAATTTCTTTAAAAAACAGATTAAAAAATACGTAGGTAGTTTTAAGAAGTATCAGTAATTTACCTACTTACAAAATTTCAATTTTTTCTGTGATGAATATTCAGAAAATTACTAGAAATAACAATACATTCAGCGAACAATTAAGAACACACAAATAGCAAGGTGTGATTTGAGCTTACGAGGTATGATATGACTAGAGATGGTTTATTGGCTTTTAAAAGGAAATCGAGAACTTTTGGCCTTGGTAGATGATCATCCTCACGCATCTCTTCAGTGAAGATTTTAAGGCCATCTTCGGGAGACGTTTCCAAAACCCAAGAAGCATACTTGAAGATTAATTCTGAGTGCTCCTTTCCTTAAAAAATAATCATTGTAAGTAACAAATTAGAAAAAAAAGTGCACTAATCTTTGAAAATATTACTGCTCTTTCTTTCATCATATACAGAGATTCAGTCTTCCTTGAGACTAAGCTATAAGAAATTTTAATTCTAGACAAATAAATGAAGTATTGCAGTGGAGTCCTGCTAATCCAAAAATCCGAACAGGTCTGGGGAAAAAATCATTTTTATAAAATTTATGAACTGTGAAAAGAAAAGGAAACAAGTTTTTTTTTCAAGTTATATCATATTTATAATGTAGATTTTTAAAAAAAAAAAATCAGTCCCGTAACAGGCCACAAGGGCCCTGAGGGGCAGATACTAAAGAGGTATTTGATTCAAGACTGTAGGGCACACTAGGGAGATAATGTGATTAGTACTATGCTCTGGCTGCCTGAATCCAATCCATGAACGAAGACACAAGAACATAAAAATCTTTAGCGCTTGCTAGAGATTTGAACTCAGGTCCTCCAGTTTATTAGTCCAGTGCTCCACCACTGAGCTAACCTCGGCCCCAATTTATGTTTCAGAACCACCAAAAGGTACAACAGCATATTTTCTGGCAAATATAACCCTTTAGATTATTTTGCAATAGAAGAATACAACTCATCCTAAAAGAGAGCCACTTTACAGTTATCTAATTCTTTACCATATTGCACACTAGGGATATAAAGTGGATAGTTAATGAGAATTGGATCGGTTCTTCCTCTCCTCATAGGTAATATCCCCCTTAATTTGTAATTGTTTTCGCTCAAATATACATTTCTATACAACTCCACTTCATACTCAATGTTAAAAATTGTAAACATTCATTTTTAATTTAGTCACTAATTGCTACTCATATTTATTATTTGTACAATTTGTATTTTAAAATGAAGTTTTATTAAGCATCAACTGAACCTCTTCTGAATAAGCTTGACCAAAATTATTACCTAGGTTTTGAAGGTAATGGACTGTAGGTTCAGTCCCCCAAAGAGGAGAATCTTCAATAGTGGACTGTTTTTTTAATAGTTCGAGTGCTTTATCATGCAATCCTTTTGTTTGATATAAAATAACTAATTCTGAATCTTTCCTCCACTTTTTTAATGTCTTTTCCGCTTCTTCCAAGTTACAATAATTTCTTCTAAGTAGAGGTGCAACTAAGGCATCATTTGTCTGAAAAATAGTAAATTATTAGCTTTCAAATCTTTATTTTTCATAAAAAGTAACTTGGCAGACTGAGATTTCAACCTAGATCCAACCAGTTTAAACTTGAGTGGATTGCCAGTAATGCTGCAGAGCTTCATACGCAGAATGACAAGTTTATTCATCCAAAGGAGCTAAAACTGCAGATAGTAGACATAGCGTTATATATCCAACACCACACAATGTTAATGTCATACAATGTATAATATGAGTTTTAAAAAGCATTTTTTGAGGACTGGTTTTATTTTCAGTATAAGTTCTGAGGGTATCCCCATGGTCTAGAAGATCACCTTGGATTCTCATGCGGGAGATGGAGGGGAGCCCTACCGGTAGCAGGGTTTTTCTCATTTCAGAGCCCATTGAGGAAATTCCCGGATGCACAATGGATATCGGCATTAATGGCCCAGATGTCGGTGTGCCATAACAAATAAATAAAAATAAATAAACCAAAGCACCAGGACTCCACCACAATTATTTATTCTATTCTCAAAGCACACTTTCAGAGTCTACAGCTCCATCTTCAGTGCATCTAGTATTTTACTGTAGGAGGTTCACACGAAGACTGTGTGAATATATATCAAAGTTTAAATTTCCTTGAGGAACATATTTTTTTTAATTGAAAATTTCACTGATAGATTTAATTTCATATTCACGATTAAGCAGGAATCTTTATCATTTAATGTCAGGGCGAGACTCATTGTCCAGAATTCAGCAGTGCCATTAGTAAACATTGATTATACACAGGAAAAATATCAGTATAAAAAAGACATAATTAAGGTCTATTTACCTGAAGATAACATTTAAGAAGAGTAGTATCAATAATTTGCATCAGAGGCTCAGATTTTTTACGATTCATTTCAGATTCAGGAGTAGGAAGCATTAACTGGTGACGTACCTGGAAAAACTCTATAAAATTAGGAAGAATTATTAAGTATTGATGCATCAAATATTTTCCCATTAATTTACGTATTGTTTACAAAAATTCAAAAGAGAATGGATATGCAGAAATATTTGTTTAAAAACTTAAAGAACTACACGCGATTACAAGCACTTTTTTTTTTTTTTTTTTGGCACCTACAAGCACTTCTTTTATTTTTTTCATTATAACTTATTTATTGGTAATTCTATATTGTTACAATAGGGAATTGCTTATTTCAAAGTTGAAATGAAATCGTCAGCCTTTAAACATTTAGAATTTTATGATAAAATTTAAATAAATTTGAATTAAAAAAGATCTAAAAACTAGGCAAACAATAAAATAGTAATTAAAAAAGATAAACTGTAATTTTATTAAATTTAGTGGTAAATGTTAATGTGTATAGTATGTGAGTGTTTAAATATCATGTACAAGAAGAGGCTAATATCAGTAAAAGGTAATGAAAGATGCGATAATCAGTTAGTATGTGGGTGAATCAAATATAAACGAGACTTTTGGTCTTGGAAGCCCAGTGAAGGTGCTAGAACCTTCCCACTTTCAGGGGTGTTGGTTAGTGATGCCAGGAGTGGGGAAGCAGGCGAGCACTTTTATTCGACCTCCCCAGTAACCGTCATGACGATCTCCATGCACAAGTTACCCCCAATTGCGTAACGTATTGTAGTCAAATTTCTTGCAGCTGAAGGCATAAAACCGGCCAAAATCTATTGGCACTTCTATTGGTTGGTTCAAGAACTTAGGAGGGGACTACACAAATTCTTCTTTTTTTTTTTCTTTTTTTTTTCTTCAAAAACTACCAAATTCTTTGACACTGCTTTAAATGTATAAATTAAGAAATAGAACTCACATCAGTAAGATATGTGATTAGTGCCATGTACCCGCTTTCTTCCATTTCATTCTCTTTTCCTCCTTCATCCCCACTTTGAAAGAGAAGTCCAGGAAATAATTTAATAACTTCATAAGGATCTGTAAAGAGATAACAATTAGATCATTAACCAGAAAAGCCCCAGTACATTAAAATACAAATATAACTGTTAACAGTCCCATAAATTTTTCAGGGTTGTCAAGAAGTGTGAATATGTCAGATATGAGTGATCAATTGTCAATTAATTTATAATATGAAAAAAGCAACCAAAGCATAAATTCAACATAAAAACATACTAGTTTTTAATTTCAAGAATTCGTCCATTGATTTCTCATACTTTTTACTATGAAAGAGATCGAAGGCATACAATGACTGTATCTGATGTACATTCTTTTCTTTTTCTTCTTGTGAATCATCAGCAACATTCTAAAAAAAAAAAAAAAAAAAAAAAAAAAAAAAAAAAAAAAAAAAAAAAAAAACATTGTAAATTTAAATGTAGTGCCCCTAGGATAAAACTAATAGTAAGTAATGAATATATTAAAGAGATTTTTGAGACATTCCTTTTAGTACCAGGGTAATATCAACACAAAACTGCGACTCACAGTAACTGTTAAAAAAGTAGGTACCAAGGGTTATCAATCAAGTCTTATCACCAATAGATTAGAACGAAACAGGAAATATAGAAAATTTAAATGTCAAAGAATAGTAGGACTAGGATATAAGTCATAAATAACATAATTAAACAACAGACATGATTATTTTAAAACAATATATAACCATTTTACACGTACAGCTAATCTCAATGCCAATTCAAAACTCTTCTTTTGCAGCAACAACTTAATCTGCCGATGCAGAGGGACTGCGGTGAGTAACCAAACGTGCTCTGCAGATGCTAAGTAGACCAACTACAAGAAAATAAAATAAAAACCTCTAAGAATAATTAAGATGGATAAATCTAGTTACCTTTCTATCAATTTTGATAGAATGGTGAAGGATATTAACTAATAATAGAAATCAAGTTGAGGAATATCTTTTCAGAATTCTCTAAGAACTTTATTTCTTTATTGCAACGTTTCGGAATAATAGTCCATCTTCAGGACAGCTAATTTCCACACTCACTGTGTCCCATCAATAAATACAATCACCTTAACATTTCATCGTCAAAATTCCTGCCAGGAATCGAGTCCATTATTAAATATATATACAAAACATTTATAAAATGTTATTAGCTCTCAGCCATTCTACAGGAGAAGTTCTTAGAGAATTCTGAACCCTTCATAATTCTATTTCTCAACTTGAGAAGTGTTATTAGTTAAACCCTTCAACATTTGATCAAAATAATTTACATTTTTTTAGTTTAAGATTGACATTAAATATTTGTATAATACCTACCCCTGATTTAGCCCTTGTAAATATCCTAGCTTTTACTGGAAATGAAGCAAGCTCCACTGGTGTTTCTAGGCCCCAGCAGGCCAATTCTACTGCCTCAGGAAGGACTCCAATTAAATAAGGTTCATCATAACCTGGAAAAATATTTTACTAATATAATATATATATATATATATATATATATATATATATATATATATATATATATATATATATATATATATTGTTATAATTTTTCTTTATCAATGTGCAAGTATTAAATATGAATTGGTCAGCTGATTACTATTATTATGGATTCTCGATTTTGAATCTTTGGATCTCAGGGTTTTAACGGGTTCAGACTAATTAAGTTGTTAAATACGTATTGCAAAGTGGAAATATGAAATGTCAATTGAAACTGTTTAAGTTAATTTACTTAACTTTCTTTATTAAAATATTCATTTTAGTGTTAAATGCAATTAAAAATACTAACATTAAAATAACATTTTTTTTTTTTTTTTTTGCAAATACTTTCTTAACTCCAAATGTAACCAAAATCGTAAACACATCGGACCTCGGTAAAATAGCTGTCAGCTCTCCTAGGATGCTTCTTGATTTAGGGAGTGCAATAAAACCTACTAGCCTCCTACAGGTAAAGATCTGGCACGCCCTTGTCCTGAAGTAAGGTTCTAAAAGTAAATTCAAAATACTGACTTTCTTCTCATGTTTTAACGAAAAAAAATGCAATTAAAATTACATCAACTAATTAAAAACTAAGGCAAACAGGGAAAAAAAACAACAACTAATTAAAAACTGAGATAAACAGAGGCAAAAATATTCACACAGCATTCCACTCGGAAAGGTCTATTTCTAATAACGAAATATTGTTTCTAATTTTACATATTCTTTTTTATTCCCAAATATATTTTTGTCCTATAATCAATTAGAAAAATTACAAGCAATAAAACAAAAATAAGGGTAACAGACAAAAAGAACTGTTCAAATAAGAGAAACTAACTACTTCAAAGTTTTAAGGGCATATTTCTCAAAATATGACTGTCCCGTCGAAAATTCCCTCAAAACCTTCCACTAACGATTTCCAAACTGTTTTCGAGATATTAAGGAAAATATACCAAGTTCCCAAAACTTTTAATGTATATTAATAAAATATTTTATTCTACTCCTTCCTTAACTCCAAATGTAACCAAAATTTAAACATCTTTGTTTATATGAATTTAAAACATGCATAAAATATTTTAACTGAATCCCATGATTCTAAGTACCCAAACCAAAAACTTTATTCAACAAGTATTTCACCACTTTTCTCGAAAACGGTTAAAGCTATCGCCTTAAAAATGGTTTAATGTATATATATGTTCGTATATATACATATACATACAATTTTGAACCACTATTATTTTCGTTCTCTACGGGTTCTGAAACGTAAAATTTAAAAGAAAAAATAAATTTTAATAACTGCCACTCACCAATAGTAACAGGAATTTCAGGCCATTTAACAGCTGATTTACTATCTGGATCACCATTAACATCCAATCGTATCGTGTTAGTCTCTTTACAAAGAGCAAATGTATCCCCAAGTTTTATCACAATTGGCTCTGGCTGCCTGCCAGTTGGGAAAAGGTCTTTTAATTCAGTACTTGGAAGCTGTAATATTTGTGTCGGAAATTTTAAATGTTATTATGGATATAAATAAAGAATAAATAAAAGGTTAAGAAAACTTACCATTAAAAGGGAATAGCCACCTCGGAAACCAATACAAATCGATTCATCAGCCCAAGCTATTGAGCGAGGTGTATCAGGCAGATTGATTTCACATAAATCTAAAAATTCTCTATTCTTTAAGAAATATATCTGAAGTTTTCTTTTCACACAAACACAGAGCCTTACAAGATCACTTGAGTTTCCAGTCAGTGAAACATTTTGCTAGATAAAGGAAGTAAATAAAAAAAATTAAACATAAAATACTTGTTAATACTGTGGTAAGCTTTATGGCAATGATACATTATTTTAATGCTAACTTTTTGGTATGAACTCTTGGTCATAATCTAGGATACCTATGGTGAATAAGAAGATCCCCAAAAAAACATAAATGTGAAATAGAGGCCAAGTTCCTGCCCCCACAAAGAAACACTCCCTTGCTCAAAAATATCCCCTCCTAAAACCCCGCAAAAACGCCTTACCATTCTCCACTTCAAAAAAGTAGTATGAGTTAGTGTCTTAATTCTACCTAAAATATTTGCCAATACAAGAGATGATACAAGAAAGAAATGTCCAAGTTCATTACTTGGAAGACCTCATAGTTACTTACTAAAAACAGTAAAGACACTTCAACTGACTTTTAAAAACATCAATAAAAATACTTATATCCAGTTACTAAAATATCACTTTCCTCAACCAGGTATATTCTTAAACTTGGCAATGTTTAGTTTTTCTCTAAAGATAATTTCGGCACAAAAAAAACATTGCCAAGTTTAAGAATATACCTGGTTGAGGAAAGTGATATTTTAGTAACTGGATATAAGTGTTTTTATTGGTGTTTTTAAAGGTCAGTTGAAGTGTCTTTACTGTTCTTAGTAAGTAACTATGAGGTCTTCCAAGTAATGAACTTGGACATTTCTTTCTTGTATCATCTCTTGTATTGGCAAATATTTTAGGTAGAATTAAGACACTAACTCATACTACTTTTTTGAAGTGGAGAATGGTAAGGCGTTTTTGCGGGGTTTTAGGAGGGGATATTTTTGAGCAAGGGAGTGTTTCTTTGTGGGGGCAGGAACTTGGCCTCTATTTCACATTTATGTTTTTTTGGGGATCTCATTCCTTTTTTCTAAGTATTAAATAGAATTTAGTTGCCGCATACCTACTGGCTTTTGTACTTCATATAAAACCAGGGTCTTTGGATTCTGCATAAGGTTCTCCTTACTGCTTGATATTTGATACCAATAATCAACCTACATACATCTAATCACTAGACTAGAAAAGTTAGAAGCTGTTCCAGATGACATTACTCTAGAGGACAAATTGATTGCTGTCTTAACTAAACTATTACACTGTAAAACACAGGAACCTTATCCCGAGGATAAAGATCACAACAGGGAAAGTGTAGAAGACCTTCAAGAAAAATATCAGAAACAAAGACGATACATTTTGGGTTTGTAATCCTAAACTTTGTAATTTAGATGGCTCGACTTTGAAAAACTTAGTATCTGCTTTGAAGTATATTATGCAGCGAACCCCTACGACTTTATTTACTACATTTAAGAAAGAAGTCACAACTGTTTTTGTTAAGATATGTCGAAATGTTTTTTAAAACATCAAATATAGGTTCTCCTTACCAAGACGATTCATTTGATACCCCACATGATGGGTTTCAGAAGGAATGATGGCATTTCGGTGGAACAAAAAGTAGAAAACGTCATAGGTAATATGAAACTCCCGTATCAAGACCTACCTGCGTGCCAAGATTGGTCAAAATAGGCCAAACGGTGTGAATTTGTATAAGGAACGAACATACAGACAGACAGCTGAAAGACCTTTTTTACCGAGCCTAGTGCATTCCCCGGACCAAGGCCTGCCTGTGTGCCAAGTTTGGTCAAAATCGGTCAATTGGTGTGAATTTGTGTAAGGAATAAACATGCAGACAGACAGCTGATAGACGATTTTGATTAGCCTATGATACTACCCGGAGAAAGACCCATCTGTGTCCCAAGTTTGGTCAAAATCGGCCAAACGGTGTGAATTTGTATAAGGAACGAACATACAGACAGACAGCTGAAAGACCTTTTTTATCTAGCCTAGTGCATTCCCCGGACCAAGGCCTACCTGTGTGCCAAGTTTGGTCAAAATCGGTCAATTGGTGTGAATTTGTGTAAGGAATAAACATGCAGACAGACAGCTGATAGACTATTTTGATTAGCCTATGATACTACCCGGAGAAAGACCAACATGTGTGCCAAATTTTGTCATAATCGGTCAAACGGTGTGTATTTGTATAAGGAACAAACAGACAGACAGACAGCTGATAGACAATTTAACCTAGCCTATGATTCTCCCCGTATCAAGACCCATCTGTGTCCCAAGTTTGGTCAAAATCGGTCAAACGGTACGGATTTGTATAAGGAACAAACATACAGACAGACAGCTGGTATAAGATTTTTACCGAGCCTATATGCGTCTAATTGTTTCTTAAAACATCAAATATAGGTTCTTCATACCGAGACAATTCATTTGATACCCCACATCATGGGTTTCGGACGGAATTATGGGTTTCCGAAGGAAGTACAAAACTGGCACGCCCCCGCCCCGGAAGCGGAGTCAAACACAACTTTTCGCGATTTTTCGATTTTTTCCTTTAATAACGTCTTCATATATATCTTCATGCGAAATTTCAAGTCTCTAGCATCATGGGAAGTACCCAATAATTTTGATGAGTCAGTGAGTGAGTGAGTGAGTGAGTGAGTCCTATAAATCCCGATTTTTGATCGCTTATATCTCAGAAACTATTTGATGTAGAATTATGAAAATTTCCAGTTTTACTCACATCTAGTAGTATAATACCTGTGTAAAATTTCATAACTTTATCTTTACCTGGTTGAAAGTTATGAGAGGGTAAAAATCGGCTCTAAGACCGCCTGTAATATACACACAGTATGCTTAGGCCGAAACTTGGCCTGGCGCACTACCGTGCGCCTAGATAAACCTCTCAACAGCAACCAGGACTGGTCACCATAGTAGGGTACAAAACTACTTCAATTCCTCAGATTTTTTTGTTTAATTACAAACTTTAATCGGCGCTAATGGCCTACATGTAGATGCGCTGTAAAAAAAAAAAAAAAAAAAAAAAAAATAGCCCTAATGTTGATACACCGTTAACACAAAAAAAAAAAAAAAAAAAAAAAAAACTGCAAAGCCATAATTTATTGTATTTTCCATCCCCAAGTTAACTTCT
This sequence comes from Gonocerus acuteangulatus, assembly GCA_946811695.1. Classification (NCBI taxonomy): domain Eukaryota; kingdom Metazoa; phylum Arthropoda; class Insecta; order Hemiptera; family Coreidae; genus Gonocerus; species Gonocerus acuteangulatus. Next base: position 75,650,264 of record OX328127.1, on the reverse strand, counting down.
TTTTTTATTTTTTTTTTTTATAGTGTATCGACATCTAGGCCATTAGCGCCAGACCAGCTATAGGTTGCCACCCTTCCTACACATCCCAGGTGAAGGAATTTTTTTCAATAGACCCTGATATGAAAAATTTCAACCTGCTGCAGTCGGGTCATTCCATATCAAGTGATCCAAAATAAAGGAAAAAATTTCCCTCAATTTTTTTTTATATTTGGCTCATCAATAGTATCCCATATGACAATTAAAAATCCAAATTTTTAGAAATTTATCTTTAGTGGATTTTGAGCTATGAAGCTTTAATTTTTTTTAAAAAAGCGCATTTTTTGATACACTTGATCATAAAATTGACCATAACTCCCAAACAAAATGAGCTAGGAAGGTATGGTAAAAGCCATTCAATAAATTTCAAGCTGGGATCGCAATGGGATCATATTTATTTTAATTAGTAACTTAACGGGAGGGCTGCCTGAAATTGGGTGGCATTAACTATCCCTGGCGTTGGATAGGATGTGCTGGGCCAGTATCTTGGCCGACTCGATCTTCAGATCTCATGCTCTTGGATTTCTTCGCACGGGGAGACATTAAAGATTTGATCTACAGGGAGGCCATTGGCTCAAGGGAGCACCTCATCCATCGCATTAGATGGGCCAGGAAACAGATTACAGCAGAGCAATGCTTAAATGCCATCCCGTCTGTCAATGTACGATGTGATACCTGTATTGCTGCAAGGTTCCAACCCTTTAAACAGTTTTTCAATTGATTGTAATCAATAATAATTATTAAAAGAAGATATAATTTTTATAATTACGGAGACCTCCAGAGTTAAATTTCAAATGTTTTAAGAATTGAAAATTTATTTTTATTAAGAGTTCAACGTTTTTTTGTGTTTGTGTTTTAACGCTTTCATCCGAAGGAAAGTAGCTATTTTAAATTATTTTATTTATTTATTGTTGTTGAGTTTCGCAACAAGGGCGACGACCTCATAAGAACGGCAGAATCAAAGTCAGTCAGTTGGTAGTCAAGTGATAGTCAGTTGGTTATAAAATAAACGAAGGTAACAAAAAGTATTAAGAAAAAAAAGGAATAAAATTAAAAAAAATATATATAAAAATATTATATACAATAAAATAATAAAGAATAAAATGTTTCCATTAAAAATGAAATATAGTTATACTTTCGAGTGAATGTGTGTATATTTTAAATATGTTAGAAGTTTTTGAATGTACGGACTACCTTCTGTCAGTAAGTCATGAGGAATCGTTAAGTTGCTGCGTTGTCTACAGTCCGTCAGGATATGTTTTACAGTTAATGTTCTGTTGCATAGTCTACACATTGGTCTTTCGTTTCTGTCCAGTAAGTATGAGTGGGTAAGTCGGGTGTGGCCTATACGAATTCTGCATAAAATTACTTTGTCTTGTCGAGTGAATGATTCTGTTACCCAGGCTTTGGTCGTGTTCTTAATTTCTCTTAATTTACATTCACTCTTCAGCCAATTTTCTTCCCATTCATACAGTGTGTTAGTGTGTATGGTTTTGTTTAAGTCAGAAGTCGTCACTGTGTTTACGTCGGGTTCAGGTCGGTTGGTAGCTAGTTTGGCTTGTATGTCCACAGCTGTACTCATTTTTATGTCTTCGTGTCCAGGTAGCCATAGGAGAGTAATATGTTTGTTTATACTTTGTAGAATGTTTATTTGTGAAAATATGCTTTGGATAATAGGATGTGTACTGTAAATGTTCTGTAAGGACATTAAGGAACTTAAGGAGTCAGTACAAACGGTAATCTTGTCAGTTTCTGCTTCATGAACGTTAGTCAGTGCTAAAAGTATTCTATAGAGTTCGGCAGTATATATGGTCGTCAATTCAGGTAATTTAATTTGATAAATGTTGTCATTCACAATGGCGGCTGCCCCTGTTCCAGAGTCAGTCTTGGATCCGTCAGTATAAGTGTATAATGTCCTCGGGTTTTGTCTCATTATGGCGTTGATAGTATGTTTGTAAAATAGTGTGGAAGTCGGTTCTGTCTTTTTGTATTTTGTTAGCGTCAGGTCAATCCTTAAGTTCCTTAATTTCCATGGTGGTGTGTCTGAAAATTTGTTTTTAAGAATTGAACATTCCCTTAAAATTGAATTCTTTCTATCTTCTAATGATCTAACAGTAAATGGTTTGCGTTTGGAATTTAATGCTATGTATTTATTAAAATGTATATTTTCCAGGAAACTCTGGACACAGGGTGTTCCAAGTCCTTTTTACTTTATAAAAAATGAAGAGCACAACATTGCACGCCTGTACAGCAGTGGGGGTTCTCCTGCCAAGGCGCAAAGGCTATCTGAAGGGCTGGTTCTGAAAGCTCCTGTGACTAGCCTGAGTCCTGTGTTGTGTATAGTGTCGAGTAGTCTTAAGGTTGTAGGAGTAGTCTTAAGGTTTTAAATTATGATGAACTTACAGCTTTACATGGCATCAGCTAATTTTTTCGAGCAAAAAGATTTTTTGTTGTTCTTTTTTTGGGGGGGGGGATGTGAGTGTGTAGAGAGGGTGAAAGATAAAACATATACTTTTAATGGTTTTCATATAGGAATTATGAAAGAGTGCCTTTGCACAATTGTGTTTTAGTTTTTTTACGTTTTTCTCGGACAGGAAGCAAAAACGAGATATATGCCAAAGGACTTTTTTTATTCTGCATTGATTCCCGAAGTGTGGCTGCTTTTTTGGGGGACAACCTGTATATATTAGATGAATTTCATTTCAAGTTATCAACCTTGTCGTCAAAAAAAGCACTTAAAAATGTTACTTTTTTCTTAACTTCTAACGTTAAATACTATTTAAAGACTGTATTCTAAAACAGACACAAATCCATGTAAAATGTACTTATTAAAAAAAATCATTTTCACCTTGCTATCGAGAGTAAATAATGTGGCCCCTTTAGTTTTATTAAGAGTGTTCAACAATGGGCAATTTATATCTGACAAGATATGAGTGCTCACGACATTATCAGACAATTTTATAACCATGTCATATTCAGGGATAACTGCAAGTTGATTAATTGGCTTCTTACTAAACGTTTTACAAATCCTGGTTAGTTTAAGTTCATGTTTAACATCTCCATATCCAACTATAACACTGCATGTTATTAAAGTTCCTTGCTTTGTTCCAATCAGCAATTTGTCATCTGAAATTATATATATATATAGTAAATTAAAATTTCTATCATTTTTAACATTAGAATACAATTAAATAAAATTAAACCAATGAAGGAGTAGAAATACAATCAATGAAAATCAAAACAAATCTTACCAAATGCTGCCAAAGATTCTATTTGGACCCCTAACTTAGGTAATTGAGTACAATCATAAGCATCGTGCATTGCTAAGTCTTAGCTGCAAAATAAATCAAAAGAAAAAGGATTTAATATCTTTGAAAACAAAAGATAACCATTAGAACTAGTAAGGTTAAGTTTTCATTACCTTAAGTAGTGTTACCTTCTTAAGAGGTATATTAAAATTCTTAAAGTAATAAGAGTTACAAATTTTATGTGTTTCCAGTCACCCAAATACTAAGGACAAGCCATCTTATCTACTATATGGAAATAATAAAATTGTCTTTTAATGGGCAAACTTATTATAACAAGTTAATCTGAATAATTTTAATTAATTAAAAGTATAGAGTATTGTAAGTATTTATTGTAATTTCATTTAGATTGCAATATCTAAAATAAAATGATAAATTATATATAAGAGTTACAGTTATAAGGGATTCTGGTGCCATACTGGCTTGGTCCGGAGTTTCCTATTTATTGTCCAAGCTTCCCCGAAGAAACATCAATTTAGAGATTACAAAGACAATGAAAAAAGTCACGCAGAAACAGAATAACTAAGCACTTTTCTCAGAAGGTGAACAGTGCAAGTTGCATTCCTGAATGTTTTCTTTTGAAGATAGCTTATATAAATACAAAAAAAGACCATGAATAGTCTTGATATTTTATAATAATATATTTGTAATGAACAGCTGACTCAATTATTAATTTGTCTGGGGGGAACCTCCACCCCACTCCAGATGGACCGATTTAGCTGGTTCACCAACTCGTTCAATCGTTTGCTATGGGAATGCTCTATACCAATTTTGGTAGAGAAAAAAAAAACAAAAACCGTTTGCTCTTTTGCTAACAGACACGCGCAAATTTATATCGGGGGTGTTGATCGTCGGGGTTTCGGTCTATTTTTTTATTCAATAAAACCACATTTTATAGTTTAAATGTATTTAATTGACGCCAACGTTTCGGCTTGGTGTACAAGCCTTTTTCAGGGCTATGGAGAAGAGAGGGAACTGTCCAGTTTCATGTAGGCTACATTTCTGTCAGAAATTCCAGGGATTAGTCTCTTAGACTCAAGTAAAAGGGTAAAACTTATAAATAAAATGAGAATGACCCCAAACACTAATACTACTCGTCTCTGGTAAGCTTACTTCAGAAATTTGTTGTATACTCTATGTTTTTGACACTGATTTAATCATTAGTGCAAGATCGATTTATAGGGAAGGTTCATGTGCGGTTTTAAGTCACGTGAAACTAGTAAATAAATTTCCTCATAAGTCATGGGGAATTTTAAAAAAATAAAAGGGGGTCCTTCTAATAATGGTCGTCGTTTCTTTCCAAAGGGAAAGAAAAATCTTTTTGAGAGTAATGAAATCGAGGAATTAGCTGCTAAATATGATACTGTAAGATGAATTGTTGTTTATTAATTGATTTTTCATTTACTTGTAATCATGTCTATGTGAATGATTTATACCTAATATTTATAACTAATTCATTAACATGTATATACACAATATGTATTGGATATTGTTCTGTACTCCAGTCTAATCCTCAGCTTTTTATGTTCATATGTTTCCTTGTTTTCTCCTTTTTGGCTTTATTTACTGGATACTTTTATTTTAAGTTCAAAAAGTATAAGTATATTTCTGACATTTAGAATTATATGATTTACAACAGTTTTGGGAATAATATTGTTTAATAATTGTTTCTGAATTGAACAAAGAAATAACTTAATTGAATGAAAAACAACCTTTGAAAAATTTATGGGCAACCTATAAAATGATGTGGTATAATTCATTTTGATTTTTTTACTATTACATTTTAATGGAGACTTTCTAAGGAAATCAGAATTAGAAAAGAGAAAGAAAGAAATCATTACTACTAGAGTATGTTCAGCCATAGTGGAGTAAACCATAAATACTTTTTAAAATCCAAGTCATGGCCAGTTTATATTTTACGTAACATGCTTATAACATTGAACATTTTTGAATAGAATATTTTAATTGCAGCTTCCAGGATCCTAAGCATTTTGGAAACAAGAAGTGTCTGGATAAACTGCTTGAAGATACAAATTTTTGTTTTACAATTTGATCTAAAAAGCATTACACTGTAACAATATATTAAACATGGCACCATAATTTAATAAATAAATCAATATTTTTGTACAAACCATCATTGTTTTGTTATAAAGATGTCTAATGAACTTAAAATAAAATAAAGACCCTTATTTTGTATTAACTCTAGTTTAGTATCTATACTAAGCCTACCTAATTTCTCATATATTATCTAACTTTTCATTATTTTAAATTAATTTTAGGTATCTTCTTCTGATGTAAATACTTTTGAAGACATGCCTTTGTCTGCTAGAACTCTGAAAGGATTAAAAGAAAATAATTATTTCGCACCAACAGAAATTCAGAAAGAAAGTATAATTTTAGCTCTCAAAGGAAGAGATATTCTTGGTGCAGCTAAAACAGGAAGTGGAAAAACATTGGCATTTCTAATTCCAGTAAGTTAAATTGATATACTTAGGAACAATTATTGTCTCAACTCAAGGAATACATTATGGTAAATTTTATCATTACTTGCAAACTTATGGTGCTTTCTTAGTAACAAACAAGGAAGTCCTTCTAAAGCTGTCTGGCTTAGTGACAAGTACTCACGGACGTTGAGTACTAACTTGTCACTTAGTGACAAGCAACAAGTTCACACTTTGCTGGATAAGTGCGTTCAGTACGGTCCATTCATACTTATCATTCTTATTAAGTTGGCTTAGTGACAAGTACTTACGGACGTTGAGTACTAACTTGTCATTTAGTGACAAGCGACAAGTTCACACATTGCTGGATAAGTGCGTTCAGTACGGTCCATTCATAATTATCATTCTTATTAAGTTGGCTTAGTGACAAGTACTTACGGACGTTGAGTACTAACTTGTCATTTAGTGACAAGCGACAAGTTCACACATTGCTGGATAAGTGCATTCAGTACGGTCCATTCATACTTATCATTCTTATTAAGTTAGCTTAGTGAAAAGTGACCAGTACTCAGTCACACATACTTGACAAGTGTGTTCAGTATAATCCATCTATTAACTGACATGTCACGAAACATTTGATGGGCTGTTAACAGAATGTGAACAAGGACCAATTGCGTAGTAGAATGACCATGGGGCAGCTTCTCGCTTAGGAAATAGAATCTATTACTAATCACTTGTACTTGCGGTCTTTACTAATACTTGTCACTAAAAAAGGTGACAAGCTCGTGTAAACTAGGCATAATGCAGGAGCTGCATAACTAAGCTTATTAATCATCAAAGTTGTTAAATGTGCCACATTGTTGAGGAATTTGCTCCTCAACCTGATATCTGAAATATCAAAAAAACAAACAAGATCTTGTAAATAATTACTAGTCGAAGACCCGTGCTGTGTCACGGCAGATAAGTAGTTATTGCGTTAAATAATGTATCAGCAAAATTAACACTACTACATAATTTTTTGCAGTTTATTATAGCATGGTCCCCGTCATACTATGATGTTATACATCAATTGATAAGTAATCAAAGTATAATGTTTCTTGACACTGGAGCGCTCCGGACCAGTGTCAAGAAACAGATAATCTAGAGATAACCCGTTATCTATAGGTTACCAGCATGGGCGTATATAAGGGGGGCTGAAGGGTCTTCAGAACCCCCCTCCTCCTCCCCCTGAAAATTTGATTTGATGGTAAAAATGTGTCTTAAAACCCTTAAAAACAAATTAAATAAGATCATTTCATTTTAGTTGTAATGCCTAAAACTATTACAAGTTCTGTTAGTATTCCCCCCCCCCCCGAAATTATTTTGTATATACGCCCATGGTTACCAGTAACAGCAGTGTAAACAATACAGGTTAAATTTTGTTGTCAGTAATAAATGTACGTTACAATTTAAAAATTTATGTTTCTCACATGACATTTGGAAACACCCAATATATTTGCGAGCATGACCAAGTGGTGTTCTGACTGGGGATGCTGATGGGTGAGTAGGCTGTGCAATGGTTAGGGATATTATGACCTCAGATGGACCATCACCAGGTATAGCGAAAGCTCTATGGGGGAAAAGTTTATATGAACCGCAATTAAAATTGTGATTTTGTCCCTCAAAGCGTAAAATCTATGAGGGAGTTTATTTCCAGGACTACCATTATAGTTGAAATTAACCTCAATTAAAAATAATACTATGAAATAGATACAGTACGGTAACAGCTGTTCTCTTATCATCCTATCAACGCAGGCTTGCTACAAAAAAATTTGAATATCAAAAAATCCTTTCTTAGCGAGTGTCTACTTGCTAAAGAGAGTGTCCATGCAAAATTTCAAATTTTTGGCTTCGAGTGGTTTGGGCTGGAGGTGATGGGGTCAATGATAGGTCAGTGAGTGAGTGAGTGGTATTTGACAAATATATAGTAGAATACATCTTACTTTTGAACGCAAGATAGTTTGTTTTCTTGAACAAGAACACAAATACATTTGTTTTTAAAAGCGGACTTATTATAAAAAACATTTTCTGGTTTATGATAAATCCCCACTCTTAATGGACCAATTTGCTTTTCTTTTTTACAAAAGCTTTGTGATTAGATGTGCGTAATATATCCCGAGTTATGTTATAAGAAAGTCAAAATAATGACTCGGGCATCACTTATTTTCACAAAGAATCTTTCTCATTAGTTGAGAATGTTGTACAGCAAGATTCTTTGCAAGGAAGCAAAAATTACGGCCGATATGGACAAAGTAATAATTTAATTACAGACTTTTATTACTCTTAACAGACCAATTTTGGTGGTTCAGAAACAATCAGTTCTTATCAGAATGTTGTATGTGGAGTTCCATGGTCAGAGCAATTGTTGCTGTTATTGTGTTAATACACACACACACACACACACATACATATATGTATATAAATACACACACATATATATATATATATATATATATATATATATATATATATATATATGTATATTTTTATATATATTCTTTTAGATCTTAGGAGGCATGGGATCATCAAAGAATGTCATCCTTTCTTCACATTACTTTATTTGTTAGGCCCGACATGTTTTGTGCATATTTTCGCACTTCTTGCTAGGAAGTCCTCCACCATGTACTCTCCCTGGAGTCTGGCGTTTGGGGATGTCTTGGGTCATCTGCTAGAATAAATAATATATATATTTTTATTACCCAGTAGATAGAATCGATGATGATTTGAAAAAATCTTTCAAAAATGACCTCAATAGCTACATCCTTTGGAATGCCGTAAAAATCTAAATGTAAGGAAGGGAATATTCACATCCGCAGTATCTCATAAATCAGATTTGATTTTTTCTGATTCGTTTAAGATAAAGGTTCAGGTAAGCCCATTGAGCTCAGAGGAAAAACAAAGATTACATACTTTTGAATAAATAAAAGTAACTTTTTACCGATTACATTTTCTGTTTCAGGTTTTAGAAGTCCTTTATCGCAACAAATGGTCTAATTTAGATGGTGTTGGAGCAGTAATAATTACACCAACAAGAGAATTAGCTTTACAGATTTATGAAACACTTATTAAAGTTGGTAAATTTCATGAATTCTCTGCTGGCCTTATAATTGGTATGATGTTTACTATTATTTTAATAACCATTTGCAATAAAATCCGTTATTATTAGCACAGTTTAATATTTCTCCTTCTCTTGAATAAAATTTTGTCCACAAAGAAAAAAAAGAAGATAAGAGAAAATATATACAAAGCAATAAATGCCTATATGTGGTGCTTGTATTTTTATAGACTTGAAATTTTGTCAGTACATTGGGCATGACAGCCATCCAAGTCCCTCAAGGCTGGAAAAAGAAACTATTTGGTTCTTTTTTTTTTTTAAATGGTTGTAGGAGAGCTATATTATGATAATAATTAAGTAAGGAAAAAGTCCATTAATAAAACCAAATGAACCAGAAACACATCTTTATTGCTTCACTTATAACACTGATATAATTGGAGTTAGCTTCGTATGAGGCAATGACTTTCAAAATTGCTTAAATCCATTTTGTCATCAAATTAATTTCTTTTCTAAAATCTTTTTTTTTTCACACAGCACAAACTTTTTTTTCAGGAAACTCATTAAATCTCATCAAAAATAAGAAAATGAATGTTAGTTTGACTTCATAAATATTAATTTACTAAAAAAATTATGCTAGCTTAGACAATTTTTGTGTACAGTGAAAAGTTGTATGATTTGGATATATCTTGATTTGAAAGTCAACGCCTCAAATATAATAAGTGATTTACTTTATCAATATTATTTACATAATTGTGATTTATGAAAAAAATTCATTAAAAATGTATTTTAAGGTGGAAAGGATTTACAATTTGAAAGGAACAGGCTGCATAATGTTAACATTCTGATCTGTACACCAGGCCGTTTGCTTCAACATATGGACGAGAATCCATTGTTTAGCTGCCTTAATATGCAGGTAATTTCCTCACTCATTGTAATAGTAGTATTATTTTTGTAAGCTAATTTAAAGCGGACTTATATATTTTGCTGGTATTTTCTTATATGTACATTATATTTTGCTGATATTTTCGTATAAATTATGTTTTGCTGGTATTTTCTTAAACATTACTTTTTGCTTGGCCGGTTTCATCAGATGGTTTTCTTTTTCTATATGTCTATGCTGTTGAGAGCACTTTGGAGGGTCACCTTTATAGTTATCCTGAGAATAGTTGAATATAATTGACTTGAAACCTAATTCATACAATTTATCACATCAAAAATTTATAAAATTTATGTAATCAAAATCCTACGAGAATAGTTTCCAATTTACGGTTAGGATAAAAATCCTCTATAACTTTATTTTATACTATTTATATAAATGAAGGCGGGGTTAGCTCAGTGGTAGAGCACTTGACTAATATGGTGGTGGAAAACTCGAGGGCACTAAAGATTTTATCTTCTAGAGTCTTTTTCATGGGCGATTCAGAATCCTAGACCGTTCCTAGGCCCACCCCAGCCTTTTATTAATTTATTAATGGTCCCTGCAAAGGGAAAAATCAGTCAGCCAGGTCATAGTATTGACCACACTATCTCCCTAGTTTGCTGTATGGTCAAGAATCCTCTACTATACTCTAGATTTGATCTGAGTTCCTCTGCTTCTTGTGTAAACGCCTTAAAAGAAAGACTACCAAGTTTCATATTATTATTAGGATTGAAAGTTAAGTCATCTCTATTGATAGCAGAGAAGCTTAATTCAAAACTCACCCAGGCAAATTAATTTTCCTACTAAAAACCAGATACTTTAAAAAAGAAAAATCTTGAAGGTGATAAAATTAATTGAGACTTGAACACATGTAGATGTGATTCTGATTCTCATAAAAAATCTACATTAATATTTGAATTTTAAATATTAAGTATGAAAGTATGTTGAGTTTGGCTCTCTTGATCTCAAATAATATTTTAATTTGTTTCTTTCTCCAGATTTTAGTGCTTGATGAAGCAGATCGATGTTTGGATCTAGGTTTTGAGAAAGCAATGAACGCTATCATTGATAATTTGCCTTCAACACGCCAGACATTGCTTTTTTCAGCTACACAAACCAAGTTAGTTTTTTAAAATTATTATATGATCTCAATTATGCAGTTTTATTGTGGATATTACTTCCTAATGTTAGAAGCTCTAAATCTTAGTTGATTGTGCTTTTTAATCATAAGCTGGGAATAATCTTAAATTGGCTGTTTGGTATCCCACATATGTCGTTTCCTATTTTTTTCTTTCTAGAAGAGCTATTTTTAGCACTTCCAGAAGGCCTAAGAAGGGCAAACACTGAAAATTAAATGAATAGAATACAATATAAATTAATACCAAATGGATGATAAGGAAGCTGTTTAGCCAGCAACCCAATAATATTTTGGCAGCCCACTTTATTTTTAAATAAAGTTTTCTTTTTCTGTTTTATATATATATATATATATATATATATATATATATATATATATATATATATATATATATATGGTGATGATGAAATGAGGCCCGGTGTAAAAGAAAATAGCGCTTTCTGCACTCCCCGAATGTTTAGTCAGCAATGCAAGGCATCAACTCATTGTTGATGGAGTCAACATGATGATAGTGTTCTTTTCAATGTTCCTTCAAATCATCTTCTCCATTCATTGGTCTCACCCAATCATTGTACTCTTGATGGCTCTCCCCAAAATAATCAGCCTTGTGCTCTATATTTTCTAGAACTGGTTGCGGAATGGTATTGAACTAGAAACATCATAAGGATGATTTTTTTTTTGTTGTATTAATAAACTTTATCCTCATACCAGAAATGATGCTTTTTTGGTTTAGATAAAGAAATTAATTTCCTATTAATTACTTTTATTTTTTTACAGAAACGTCAAAGATTTGGCTCGGTTGAGCTTGGTTGATCCAGAGTATGTGTCTGTACATGAGCATGAAAAATTCAAAACACCGGATGGGTTAACTCAAAGCTACATTGTTTGTGAACACCACGAAAAAATGGCTATCCTTTGGTCATTCATAAAATCGCATCCTAAGCAGAAGATAATGATATTTTTGTCAACGTGTAATCAGGTTTACAATTTTTTTTCAAATTTCAATATACTTGTTGTCATTAAATAATTTTTAGTGTGTTTCCTCCCTCCCTCCATAGGGAGAAAAACAGCTTATGAGGTTGACCTCATGAAGTAGTCCACATGTGCTGACTAAAAAATTTCTCGTGTCAGAACCAATAGATCACAAAAAGAATGGTGACTCAAATTTGTGTGTGTATATATATATTGAGTTCGATGAAATTTGTTAAAAAATACCTTGTCTAATTTAAAAGGTCAAGTTCATTAACCAGAATAATCCTCCTACCAGGACACTGTTTTATGGGCGAAATTCGTGTGACAAAAATCTTTTTTTTTGGTCTGTTTCCCTTGTTTTTGTATTGCTTATTTTTGTAAATGCTTATAGTGAGGAAGTTTATTTACCAGTAAATCAGGATAGGTAAAATGGGAAACAATTTTTTGTTGTTAGAAACGAAGCTTTCCGAGAGGCTTGCTGACAGCCGGATTTTGGCCTCGCAAGAATCTCAAGCAAATCACATTTGGCGATGAATGTGTCAAAAAGGATTTGAATTCGACTATTTGAAAGATATATTGAGGTCTTTGGGATAGGATGACTTGATAAAGGGATGAGGAAGGTCTGTTGATGATAGATTACATTTTATTTCAATATTCTTTTTATTTATTTCCAGGTTAGATTTGTTTGTGAGATTTTCAGGAAACTAAGACCTAAAAATCCATTATTTGCCCTTCAAGGAAAACTACATCAATTAAAGCGGATGGATATTTATCACGCGTTTTGCCGAAAAGAACATGCTGTCCTTTTTGCCACTGATATAGCTGCTCGAGGACTTGGTGATTATCACTTATAAGTTTTCTTTATTTATTTATTGTTCTTCATAACATCTTTGGTTATTGTTTAAAATGTCTAACTTGTTTTGTTTAGATTTCCCTAATGTAGATTGGGTCGTACAAGCTGACTGCCCTGAAGATGTCGATGCGTATGTGCACAGAGTTGGGCGAACAGCCAGGTATACTCGAACTGGAGAGAGTCTTCTAATTATTGCGCCATCTCAGATTAATATTATTGAAAAACTCAAAAATAACCGAATACCCATTTCTGAAATTAAGTAAGTTACTTACCATATTTATGTATTATCTAGATCTTTTTTTTTTTTTTATCGTTCTGAAGGGTGTATTCAACCGCGATTTAAATAAATCTTAAATACATTTTTATCTAGATCTTTAATATTTATTTATGTTTATCTATTGAAAATTTTAATTTCTCTTTATTATTTTTATTTATATTTTGTTTATTGTGTAGGAGTTTACATTTTCCTGTAACTGTTCCAATTTTGTTTTTAGAAAAATGATATTTCTATAAGTAGAGTTGATCAGTAGTAAATAGATTCCTTTATTATTTATCATAAATATAATATATTAACACGTATTATTAATTATATTAATAATTTCCAGAGTCAACCCTGAACAGATCACTTCGCCTCAAGTAAAATTAGAACTTTTTGTTGCTAAAAATGCTGAAATGAAAGCCTGCGCACAAAGGGCATTTGTATCCTACTTTAAGTCTGTCTTCCTGATGAAGGATAAATCTGTTTTCAATATTAAAAGCATTGATGCATATCAATATGCGAGGTTAATTTTTTTTTTTTTTTTTTTTATAAAATAACTTATACTCAAAATAAAAATCCAAAAATGCAAAGTCTTAGTTTATATGAATGCTTCAGATCAATGGGCCTGATTGCTGCTCCTCGAGTCCGATTCATTCAGAAAATGGAAAAAAAGAATGGCAAAGTAGATAAAAACGGAGAATCTTCTGAAGATTTTAAAAGTGAAATTATCGAAGAAATTCATAGTGCTCCCAAAGAAAAGAAAGATTTTAACTTCATCGAAGGTATTTATTATGTTAAAATTAAATTGTTAAATTACATATTGCCTGCGTTTATACATCTTAAGGAATATATATTAACATTTTGTTTTCCTTCATTTCCCAGACGACAGTTCTGACAGTGATTCAAATACATTTGCTATTAAGAGGAAAAATCATGAACTAAAGTCTAGCCTGATTAATATGGAGAATAAATATTCTGATGACAAGGAAGTAGCAACAGGAAAAAATAAAAATATCATTACTAAGGCTAAAGTCGCCAAAAAGATTCTAAAGAGGAACGTTCTACCGAATAAGAAAATCATGTTCAACGAGGAAGGAGAGGTAAAATTAAATGGGTTTACTGAAGTTTTTATTTTAATGGAATCAGTATCCTCTATTATTCTTTATATATATATATATATATATATATATATATATATATATATATATATATATACACCTTCATTTAAGGTGTCCTCCTCCCCCCCCCCAAAAAAATGGCAAAACTTCGGGAATCGATGCAGGATGAAAAAAAAAAAGAAAAAAGTCCTTTGGCAAATATCTTGTTTTTCTCAGGAATGAAGGGAAAACGAGATATATGCCAAAGGACTTTTTTTCTTTGTTTTTTCATCATGCACCAATTTCTCGTTTTTTTTTTTGTTTTGTTTTTTTGCTTAATTTCCGAGAAAAACAGAAAAAAATAAAATTTGAAAAGGCATTCTTTCATAATGCTTATAAAAAAATTATTAAAAGTATGTTTTATCTTCCACCCTCTTAGTGTCGAACCAATTTCGAACAGGCCCCTTGTAGTAGGCTGAACAATCGTCAAATTGGAACCAGCTTCCCAATCTCTGTGCCAAATGGACTTCCTTCAAGAACAACAACATTTTATTATCAAGGAATGTGTGGAAAGGCTCTGCATTAATTCAAGGGGCCAACAAAATGGGGACCTATTATGTCATTATTCCACATAAAATCAGAGGCATACTCACTCCTTTATTTTTGGGGTGAGGTTATTAAAGGAGAGAATTAGCATAGGTTCTCCAATCTGAGCTTTGTAGAAGTCAAAATGTTTCATTTTTTTTTTAAACAAATTTGCATTTTGGGCATTCCGAGTAGGTTATCATCATCTGTTAGGGGCATTGGACACCAGAAATAAATTTACTTCATTATTATTATTTACAAACTCGAAGTAATAGTTTTTATCGATAATTGTTCATATTAGTCATTATTTCTGAAAATAATTCTTCCAATTATTATAATTTATATGGTTTTATTTCAGGCTATTCTAAACCAGATGACTGATAAGTTAACGGATATTGGGAGAGGATTTGAAGTATCAGAAGATGTTGGAATTAGTGTTGATGAAGCTAGAAAAGTAAGTATCTATAAGGTGGAGAAGTTGAAAGAGTAAATAACATCTGATAGAATTTAGTTTATGTTGTATGATTGAACATTCAAATAACTAAAGAAATTGTAAAATATCATAAGCATTTTTTTTATTTTAACTAATGTGAAACTTTTTTAAGACGCTTCAAGAAGAGGATAAACATGATAGGAAATTCTACGCAGAGTTGAATAAAACTCGTAAAAAGGAAAGAAAAATGAAAGAAAAAGGTAAGAAGAAGGAAGAGAATATTGAGGAAGAGGAAGAGAATGAAGATTCTGACAAAGAAGGCTCGATCGGATCTGAACCTGATCTTTCTTGGCTCCCTGATCCTGATGAAGTCTACGCCAAAGATAAAACAGAAGAATCGGAAAGGTAAAGAGAGCTCTTATATAATATCTATTGGTTTGAGTATTAAGTATTTTGAAAACTTGACATGAAAATAGATTATTTATTTTAGCTCTTACACTTAATAATATATTTATACAATAATTGCAATTATATCCAATATCTTCTTCTGTCATGTTTCTCCCTTGATTCCGAATTGTCCTCCAAGCATTAATCAAAGCAAAAAGTGTGTGTACCATTGCGGGAAAGATGGCACATCACCATTATTTTATTTTTATTTTTTTTAACGGTGCATCGACAAATCGGGGCCATTAGCGCCGACACCCAGGGTGCAGCGAGGATTTTTCTCAACGAGCCATGAGATGAGAAAATTCCTGCCGCTGGTGGGGACCGAACCCACCATCTCCCGCTTATGAATCTAAGGCGCTAGCCACTAGACCACGGGAGACCCCATCACCATTATTGTGTGAAATTAAAGAATGTGTTTAGAATGGCTCCTTCAGGCTGAAGCACATTTATTGGTTTTGAATTAGAAATCAGGAAAAATTAAGTTCAAATAATTTTTTTTTCTAAAACAATGAAGTGCCATTTTAAAGCTGAAAATATTGAATAATTTAAGAAAACACTATAGTCGGAGCTAATGGCCAAGATTTGTCGATGCACTATTAAAAAAAAAAAAAAAAAAAAAAAAAAAAACTATAGTTCACATCTATATGGGTCTTAGAAAAGCTCTTAATTTACATGACAACATTTCAATAGTGGGTGTTTCTTTTTTGAAATTTAATGTAGATTCCAAAAATTTTTTTTTCTTTTTTCTTTTTTTTTTACGGCGCATTGACATAATGCTTGACCATTAGCGCCGTGTGGTTGTTATTTACGATACATTAACCAAAAATCCGGGAAACACAGTTTTTCATTAAAAAAAACAACACGAGTTTTAAAAATAGACAAAAGTTAGTCTGCTACATGTTGAGATAGAACTCTCATTTCTGCTCCTTGGATTACAAATGATCTGCAGAATATACCCCTAAAGTTATGACAGCTCAATGCGGGATACTGCGCGGGGGGGGGGGGGGTTTCTTCTGTCCTGCTGAGCTAAAGTTTTTTTTTTTTTTTATTATTACCTTTTATTTATATTTTCCACAATTTTTATTTATGTATTGATGCTCCACATCGCAAGCGATGAGCATTTTAATGTACAGTCAGTGTTTTTGCTACTTCAGCAATGATGATTCAGAAAATTACGCATTCACAATTCAGTTTTAAAAGCATAGAAAAAAATAACCGTTGTAATCAATTAATATTTTGGATAGTTAAAATATTTAAAATAGTATATAGATATAGTAATAGGTTTTTGATTTTTATGCGAAATAAATAATGAATTTTTAGCTAATTTTTTTTCTTTTTTTTTTTTTTAACGGCGCATCAACTGTTTAGCTACTAGCACCTTTTTAGCTAATTATAAATAACTCGGTTAAGTAATCACTATATATATATATATATATATATATATATATATATATATATATATATATATATATATATGAGGTGGGTTGATTGCTAGGATCATTAGCACCATTCTTTGGTTTAATTTTGTGTATTAATCTCTTCTTTTTTTTTTTTCTACAATATATTATTAAATGATCGGTCGGTGAAAATCTCTTAAATATCAATTTTAACTAAAAAACTACTATATTTTTAAAAAAAAAAATAATAAATTATATCAAATCAAACCATTCAAAATCAGTCTAAACCTAAACACATTATTTTTACATATTTAAAGAAATGAGGTGTAACCTGTGTGGATAACTCGTCCCAAAATTCTTTATTATGTAAAAGTCTATATTAAGAATGAAGACTAATTAATTTTAACGACTTCTTTTTATTTGTATGAATACTTCAACAGCTAAATATTAAAACCTGTATGTGTTACTTAATGTATTATTATTTCTCCTATAATATAGTTTTATTACTGTGCTTATTTGTCAATAATAAATTGTTATATTTTAATTACAATTATTATAAACTTGTTTCCACATTATACAAACATTGGAAAGATGTATAAATCACTTATTTACTCATGTTAAATCATTTACTCATTTCAGCGATGAATCTTCCAAAAAGCGAAAACTGCCTTCAGACTTTGAAAATGATTCTGATGAAGAACCTGACCTTCCTTTGCTTGATGCTGAGGATCTTGCTCTTAGATTAATAAATACAAAAAACAAATAATTTTTAATTTTAAAAGATGTATATATTATTGTAATATAGTTGTGTACGTACTAAATGAAGAAGATTGAAATAAATTATTTATTTTTTTAAACCAACTGATGTTTTCCTTCATCACTGTTTATATGATGGTACTGTAATTATTTGTTGATTTATAAAGTTGTTATTAAATAACTATTAAAGTAACAATCCTTTAATCTACTATTGGATATAGGAGGTAACCTGTAGAAAACCCTTCTCAAATATCGTTGTTATAGTCGGAGAGCTGGTAACGCACGTTTCATGAAATTATGCATCTTGAAATTTTGCTAAAGTGCATCTCTTAGGTAGATAAGAAGGTAAATATGCGTTGGCGCCAATGCGCCATGAAAAAAAAGACAAAAAAAAAACTACACATGTATTGTGATTTTTTTTATATTGTCTTAAATATTTTGAAAAAAAAAATAGAGTAATCAGGGTAAGTGGAATAAAACTATTCGAAAGATTATAAAATTTCCTATGAAACAATTCTCAACGAATTTTCAATGGGAGGAATTCAGTTGAAGAAGTCAGTGCTTGAAATGTCGGACGTGTTGGTTTTGTTCCTTTGAACTGTTCTGTTCCTTTTCTCTGGTTTCCTTATTTTTTATTGGTTGTTGTATTGTTCATTGCTTTTTGCAGTAAATAGAACTTTTCAGTAAAATATGATATGTAAAATGAGAAACAAGCTTATTGTCTTCGTAGAGCTTTACTAAATAAAGAGTGAAAGTCGAGGAGGTGGAATGAGTAATTCTACTTAGAGTTGGCTTCTGTTGGTTTTCTGAATATCGTGAGTTTAAAATGTTGGTTTTCTTTGAGATGTAATTAGAGCAGGAGTTTAAATTCTTCAAAAGTAAAGTAAATTTAAACCGTGTAAGTTTTTTTTAAAAGAGCAAGAGCTTTGAAAAAAAAAAATATACGTTTCAAATCCTAGCTTTCGAAATTACACTAAGAATAAAAATGGTATGGAAATTCACAAGGATGATGTAGTTTCTGTGGGTCGGGCTTTTTTTGTAATGGATAAATTTTATCGCTGAGATCAGGCAAAAAATGTACACTCAGTAACTGAAGATGTTATACGTTTGTAACTCTTTTTCTCGTCAAAGAAAATAAAGGCCTTTTTGCTGGACTTGCGTTATATTAGGGCGTCTCCCTAACATTCTTATCTCTAGTGTCATTTGGAATGCACGAAATAGATACGCTTTATATTTTGTTTGGAAATTTTATATAAAAAAGGTAAGCACCTACTTTCTTTATATATATATATATATATATATATATATATATATATATATATATATATATATATATCGTTCTGAAGGATGTATTCAACCGCGGGAGGTCATGGGCCCCCAATGAAAGGAAGGAACCTTTTAAATAAATCTTTAATACATTTTTTTAATTTTATTATACGGAAAATGAATAATTGAATACAAGAAGAAGAAAAAAAATTGAAACAAAAAAAATCTATAAGCCTCCAGCCCACACCGCGGAAAGGACACCGTCCGAGCCCAGAACCACCGCGAGCCGCTGCACTGCTCTCCTTGTAAAACTGCTTTAACAGTAAGCACCTACTTTAATCTCGAAGAAAAGCATGATTTTAGGCATCAAAGTGCACTGAAAACTGGCAGTAGCCTACGCTAAGCGGAAATTACTCACTCTTCCTCGACTTCCGTTCAGGTAGACCAGTGTGAACGTGTGATTAGGAGTCGCTGAGCAGCATGTGAGGAAGCCCGTTTTTCTACCTGTACGGTTAAATTTAAATGCTTTTCATGATCTTCAGAATGACATAAGCACGTCACTCCTCTAAGCAATGTCACTTGAAGAAGAACTATGGTGGCTAATGGACCATGGGTGCCCAACTCAGAATGGACGAACTATCCCAATCAACATTATCCGGGGAGATTTGACCGGCCCGAGCCTTGATTTGACACCGCTTTATTTTTATATACGGGTTAGGGCTAAGCCGGAAGTACCCATTCAGGAAATAAACCACCTGATGGCAAGGATTCGTGCACGATGTATGGAAATGAGAGCTAAACATGAGGAAATTCCTAGAGCAGTGTTGCCCAGATATCGTCAGTGTGTTATGCAAGGAGGAGGCAGGGCCAGCAACACATCATTTTCGAAGCGTTATTTATTTATTTATTAAACTTCAAGTATTAAAGATAAATTTAATCAGGAATAATTTTCATTTATTTCTAATAAGATCACAAAAGTAAACATGATCTTAGTTTTTTCCCCCATCCCATTCGAATTACATTAAAAAATTAGAGATAATCGAAGTTCTGAGTATACCGCTAGAAAGGTAATTAAATTTTACAATTTTTGTGAGATTCGGCAGCTTGCAAAATTATTTTAGGAAGAGTAGTGGTCTTCGAAAATATGTCGCTAACTAGAATTTTATTTTGTTAATTTTTACTTTTTGAATTGTTATTGCGGTTCGAAAAACACACTTGCGAAAATTGAAAGTGCTTTATCCTTATAACAAATTTAATGCTGTGTTTTAAAAGAAAATTAATGGAACGTCCAAGAAAAAAGTTTAATCCCAGAGAAAAATTGGGGTTTCCCTCCAAAAAAATCGTTTTTTCCCCCTAAATAACCTTTAGAACTGCATATATCTGGAACGGAACGAGATAAAACTGTGCGGTTGCGAGGTTTAACTACATTTTTAGTCTAGTTCCATCTCCTTGAGTATTGCTAATGAGCGTGTATATATATAAATTATAACTTGGCAAAGGACTACCATTATCCAAGTCGAAGCCCTAAAGCTATTTTGTATAGCGGACAAAATTTCGTTGGACAAATAATAAGAGACATTTGTTTAAGGATGCAATTTGGTTTATTTAAGGTATGAAATGGAAATATATCATGAAACAGACTCATTATTTTGTTTTTAATTTTAAAGTCCACTTATACATGACAACGATTTTTGGAACGGGGGTTTCTGCCCTATTATATTTACTATAGGACTGATGCCTTTTCTCTTTTTGAAAGAAATGCCATAAACATTACAGGAATTTGAACCCACGACCCTAGGCACGTAGTGCACACGGCCACCGGGCCTCCACGGGCTCAGTATGTGTACAATTTACAGATGTAACAGTTATTTCATCGGTATAGTTAATTTAAGTTTATTATATATCCTCTTCCTTGATCGATTCAATAAATTTTCCTTTCTACTCCTTCTTAAATTTCATTTTATGTTCACTTCCGAAGTTTTATAGATCATAAGAAAAGGAAAGGGGATACCATCGATATAATTTCAAACACAAGTATTAAGTTGACCTTTCGGGAGGTCACTTCAATCCAGTGGAAATTTCATGAGGCACATAGCAGCAAAAACACATAAACCTTTTATCGTCCGATCGAGGTGGATATGAGCCGAGCTACTGGAATGCACGACGGGGCTGGAGCGGCGCAGGCCTGTATTGATCGTCGAACAGCCCAGCTGAGCATAGAAGCGACGAGGCAGGAGTGTAGCCATGCCACCGTCGGGGGCAGAGCCCGCCACCAGAGAGCCATGGTGGTGAGCCATCGCCGCCTATCAACCACCAAGTCGACATGCTCAGCTTCATACAGACTCCAACATCCCCATGCCAAGTCGCTCAGGACTTTGTAGGAAGGACAACAGGACCATCCTATGTGGGTAAGTGGGCAAAGCCTTTTTTTTGACGTACTTAATTTTATCCTTTGTGGTTCACTAAACGCAACGTAAACCGTCCTGAAAATACAATCTTATCAACAAAGCGAAAGGCTTAGTGAATTGATCCTATGCGCTTGGATTCGATCCTTCCAGCATTGGGCTTTAATGCGAATGGCATGTCTTCCATTTATTTCTCCAATAAATTTCTCTTCAACGCCCTTCAACGATAAAGAAAAGTTCACTACACTTGGTGAATTCTATATTCCGAAGTTCATGATCATGTTATTCAGGAAGGAACCCTCTGACACTATCTACGTCCTTACAAAATTACCATTAAATTCAGTGAAATTGTTTTGTTTTTTCTCCATTTATCAAGTATTCAAACTATACAATATTTTGGAAATATTATACAACCAATATGCTTTTAGCTCAAAGGAACCAAAACTTCATTTTTTATTTTTTTTATTTTTTTTTTTTTTTTTTATTTTTATTTTTTTTTTTTTTTAAATGGCACTTCTTTCATTTCTGTTTAACGTGATCAAATTATCTTTATGAATATTATTTTTCTGCTTAAGGTTTCATCGCTGGAAGAACTTTTTGTTACTGATTTTTCGGCTTCCATTTCTAGTGGCATTTTTTGGCTTACAGACTGATAATTTCTGCAGACTTGAGTCCATGATTTTTTTTTTATTGTAACCAGTTTATTAAATAGTAATTTTAATTGATCAACGTCCCTTTAGTAATAACTATGATTTTTTTGGGGAATCGTTATTTATAGGTTACAACCCTTTTCTAGCCAATACATAAGTGACGCCTTTATTTTTCTTTAAAAAAACCCCTTAGTGGAAATCCTTGGCACGGAGTACCTATTTATTAATAAATTGAAATAAACATATGGCGCCTTCGAGTCTGGGCCGTCCTACATCGGCGTCTGTTAGCCTTACTTGTGCTTGTGTGTATTGAATAAATAAGGATATGAATATTATTTATATTTGGAGCAAATATTCATTAAAAACTGATATGAGAGTAATTCAAGAAAAAAAAATCAACAAATCTGCCATTTTATATTTAAAATCAGGCAAATAAGATAAATTTTACTACAAAAATTTACTAATTGTTAGTAAAGAATTATAAATAAACCTTCCTCCTATATATTGGTTTAGGAATTGTCGAAAAATCGGAAGATATTGTTTTTCACCGATAAACGTTTTCCAATAGACACATCATCCAATACGCGGCTAGTGAATGAGATCTGGGATCAGAACATATATGTAATATTACATATACACATTATATATCTGTATATTTTACAAATCATGAAATAATATATCAATGAATTTTACAAATCGTAATGTAATATATCAATACAAATCGTTTAGGAAATATAAGAGGGGGGGGGGTGAAATAGGTTAATATGCATACCTGTTTTTTCTTGAATTATAAAAGGGATAAAGTCATTCAGTTTAATTTCGTTCAATATTTGCTTTATATATTTTTTCAAATATTAAAGGGGAGACCCGATGGCCGCGAGGGTTAAGGCGTGAGCACTTAAAACTCCGTGCCGAAGGTCGTGGGTTCGATTCCCACTAGAGAAGTGGCTTTTCTTTCGAAAAAAAAGAAAAAGGGGCATCACCCCTATCCTGGCAAGAAAAGGTTGGTAACCCATAGATAACCCGTCCTAAAATTCGTAGTTAATAATAAATGGACGTTATAATTTAAATAAATAAATAAACAAATATTAAAGCATAGACAAAATATATTTCATTACAACATTGTAATATGTATATTATATATACTAGATATATCTTATTAATAACAAAAGAAAATCGAAAAATTTGTATTCATTAATTTTAGCTGTTTCTTATCGGTAAAAAAAAAAAAAAAAAAAAAAAAATTTCAACTGTGATACTTTTAATGAGGCCCCCTTCCATGGGGAAAAAATTATGCCTGAAAATAAGGGAAGCAGAATTTATTTATTAATGGATAAAATATCAAGAGACTATGGATCAGGAATGCTAATATTTCAAAAAAGTAAAAAGAAGGTTCCAAAAAAATGTTAGGTATTTCTTGAAGTTTCAAAAAGAACAAGAAAATATTTCTTGTTCAAAAATGATAAAACGTTCCTGATTTTATTTAACAAAAAAAAAAAAGAAAAAAAAAAGAACTTTTTTTGTATAAGGAATGAAATAATTTCACAGTTAGTCGTTAGTTTTAGCAATAATTATATAATAAGCTAATTACCCCGTACAATGAATGATAAATTCACATTGTTTGCATTAATTTATCGCTATAATTTTGTACTATAAGAATTTCTTTTTTATGAATAGACGATTTTTTTGTAATCCCATTTAGCTCGTTTCCTCCAGTCACATAAGAACCGTAATTGTAGGAAATTTAATAAGCCTTGGAATAGATGCTTTACATTTAAAATTGTTATTAAGAATATATGCACAAATCCCCCCCCCCAAAAAAAAAATCCAATTTTTTACATTTTCTTCAACATCAGTCATAGATATGTCCTTGAAAATAGTTTCATTAGATTCCTCACGTCCAATTACTTATAACACATGCAATTGAAAGCCTAGTAATGCAAGAAGCGTATGCGTTACGATTTATTTAGCGCAAGTTTCGCACAAAAACAATGTTCCGGTGCACGGATTCTGCTGGTTAACGATCTTGACCTTTCAATCAATAAAATTGGCCCATTTTTTCTAGGACTAGAAAAAATGGGCCAATTTCAAGTAATGCAAAAAGCGTATGCGTTAAGATTTATTGAGCGTAAATTTTAAAAAATGGGCCAAAAATCAAGTGCCGACTTCGGCATGAGGGTTGACACTATCGGTTGATAGTGTCAACCCTCATAAGCGGGTTTCCTCACTATGGAGGGAGGGAGGGACCGTGCTAAAAATCATTATTTCAATATAACCTAGATCCCAAAACCAAAAGCACCTTTAAGGGTGGGTTTACACTAGGATAGTTATTGCAGGAAATTTATATCAGAGAGAAATTCTGACTAGTGTAAACCATGAGCAATTTATGTCAGACATACAATTTACATGGTTTTCATTAGTCGCAATTTCTCTCTGACATAAATATCCTGCAATAACTATCCTAGTGTAAACCCACCCTTAGTTCTCCTTTGCCCATAGCAGCACTCCCCAGCAGCTCTATGGAAATTTGTTTTAACTTGAATTATAGTAAGTATCAAGTGATAATTATTTATTTGTTTTTGGCATTGCTTGCTGTTTACATTCTTTTATGTATTAAATTGTTATTTACAGCTTAAGATAATGAAAAAAAATCTAGTGATTAATGAAACTAAGAATTATACTTCCAAATGTAATCCCCACAAGACAAGTAACTTATAAATGAAATAAATCATTTTAACTCATCCAGTTTTCTTTTTGCCCAAGAGTATTTTTAATACATGTAATGTTTAAGAAATTATAGTCTTTTTTTCTATAACGTTTATTCTAGAGATTAATTGAAGAACAACTACGCAGGGTACTTACAGAGTGGAGAGTAAAGAGAAAGAGGAAAGAGCATAGCGAATAAACCAAACACCCGAGTAGGGAATTATTCAATAAGTTTTTTATTCAATAATCATTCAAATAAATGTTTATTGAATAAGAATTTATTCATTGAATAAATTATTCATCTACTGATTTATTTTTTATTCTATGAATAACAGGATTGGCTCATTATTCAATAAATGTTTATTGAATAAGAATTTATTGGGGTCTCCCCGTGGCCCAGTGGCTAACGCCTTAGTTTCATATGCGGGAGATGGTGGGTTCGATTCCTACCGGTGCACAATGTCACGAGTATAGGGGGTAAAAATTCAAAATTCGTTTTTTTTTGTCTAGACAAGGTTTATAAATTTTTTCTGTTATTGTAAAACACAAACATGGGTGAAAAAAGAAGTTTTGACTTAAAAAAAAAAAAATGTATTATGGTATAAACTTACATGAAATGTAGTACATATATGGAAACATACATGTGATATTTACGAACATATACAGAACATTTACAAATAAAAAAATGTATTCTTCCTCAGAATCACTAGATAGTAAACAAATACTCTAATTTTTATTTAAAATTGGGCATGATAAAAGGATTTCTTAAAGTTGACAAATATAGATCTGATGAGAGGAGCATTTTCATTAAATCCATATTTATATGAATATGATTAGTTTTCTTCGTATTGTGTTCTCTGAGACACCTTATGTCATTGTGTCGACCATCCAATGCTTTTTCTGATAATTGCCCAATTGGTGTAATGAACCATGAAATAATATCAAGTCCATGTAAAAGTAGTTAAGGTAAAGACATTGGCATATAATGAAAAAATGTCTCAAATATAAATCTTTAGCCTCACCAATTAATTCAGTTAATTTCGGCATATTAATTTATTTACCAAAAGAAACCATTTTCAAAATGGTGCCAAAATTGATTTTTTAATGTTATCTCCAGGCCAGTAATTTCGCTACTTAAGTTTAGATTCCAAAAAATCCGCGAGCGATATTACCGTCGTTAGTGGAACCAAAAAATGGTTTTGGTGTATCGATTAATTGGCGCATTTTCTCCTTGAAACGTCTTTCAAAATATGGTTAGCGGCAAACTCTATTTCATCCGGAGATTTCGTTGTTACTTTGTCCGCAACTCGTCGTAGAGTATGATGCTTCCACGAAACTTACTTGCGGTCTTCACGTGAAGGACCTGCTTGATTATCATCTCATCTACATATTTCAAGAGTCTTCGTTGTGAAGATTAATTTTTTTACCTAACCAATCTTCGTATTGTGTTTATAATTTTCCTGAAAACCTGTAACAGCGATCCTACTTTTGTTGAATATCCATTTTCTTACATTCTCCTTAACTTTATCCGAACATACAGATAAATTATATTCTTGCACGATTCTATCAAATAAAGCATCGTATTTGGTTTATTGTTCATTACTGCGGCAGAATTCAAATAGTTGTGCTTTGGTTATGAAATCTAAAACCGCAAAATCGCTGTAAGAAGCAGCCAAAAGCAGGTAAACTAGGTATCAAAATAATCGTGAAGCAATATACTATTTATGGTTAAAGTATGAAAGAACCGTTATTTTACGTTTTTTGGAAAATCCCTTCCAAAGTTAAAAAAATGATGATAATTTCTTACATAATTAAAGCACTAGAACTTCCCCATTTTTGGACTGTTGGCCAAGATTAGTCAATCAACGAGTCACTTAGGACTGACACTTGAAGAAGTTAAAACGAGAATGAAAATGTTCAAGTATTTGGATTGGAACAGCCAAAGTAAATACTTACTAACCGAACCAGTTTTACTATTTGTATTTGTATTAACACTTCAAATTAATCCTTAGCTTTTAGCTATTGTTTTTATATTCTAATTTTGATTTTTTCTTTCTGTTCTAAGATTCTAATTTTAATATTAACCCCCAAAAACATTTTTTTCAAACTTCATTTTCCTTATTTTTGAACACTGCACATTACACTGTGCGGTGGCAGGAATTGTCTCATCTCACGGCTCGTTGTGAAAATTCCTCGCTGCCCCCTGGATGCTGGCGCTAATTGTCTCGATGTCGATGCGCCGTAAAAAATATATATATGTTAATTATTTTTCATTATTCATTCATTATTTTTATACATGTAAAATAATGTGGTTCATGGAACAACAAACTCAGATTCTTTAATTTCAGTTAACAATATCACTTAAATAAATAATTTTCGTTAAAAGTAAGAAAAAGTTTAATGAACTTTTATTAGAAAAGATTGTTAAAATAAATCACTTTTATTTAACGAAACATTTCAGTCAAATAAATCAATTTCATTCAAAAAATTGTTTCATTCGAATAAATAACTCTTATTCAATAAAAATTTGTATTCAATAAATCATTTTTATTCGATAAAAATTTTCATTCAATAAATCATTTTTATTCGATACAAATTTTCATTCAATAAAACGACATAGGGGGGTTCGAGTCCCACCTAAGGCAGGAATTTTTTTCATTTAAGGGTCCGTTGAGAGAATTCTCTGCTACACCATGGATGTTAATCGTAAAAAAACAACAAATATTCTATGAGAATTAATAAAAAAAATATTCTTCTTTTGGGAAGTGTTTGTCTTTATTGATTTCCTCATTTATTTTTTTACCAATATCCCTTGTGTTTTATTCGGATAGTTTGTTTTTGAAATTGGATTTGTGAGAGAAGAAAGCTATCTTGATGAAAGCTTTGCCTACTCCACCCCCGCGTGAAGTAGGTCTGCATTCGAACACTCCATAAAATCAACCTTTCACGATCTTGTAATAAAGCCTTTTTACAACACCTCAAGCGGTATTTGTGCTGAGCGATATACAGTAGAACATGGATAATTCGAACTTCGATAATTCGATATCGTGGTTAATTCGAATATTTCTCTCGGTCCCTAGAATTTAGGGCATAAACAATGTAAAAAAATCGTGGTTAATTCGAATAAAATTTTGGATAATTCGAATTTTTTTCTTTACCTCCAATGGGAAGTGGTCGATCTTAAATCTTGTGAAAATATTCTCCCCTCGGGTACGAAGGGTAGTAAGATACGGATGTAGGGGTTCCGGGACTAGTTCTGGGGTTGAAGCGCGGCAGTCTCATAGTCTAGTTCTGGGACTCGAGGAGTTCAGCAAAGTGGTGGGTCGCTCTTCCTCCCTTCCAGGGGTTGTTATAGGTCCATCCTGTCGTTTTATCCTAGAATTTCCTCCCATCTGCATTTCTTACTCAGTTATGTCAGTCAGCGCCTAGATCTGTTGTATTGTTTGTGCCTAGAATTTCTGGTGTACAGTGGAGTTGTTGATTAAGAATGTCGAAGCCTAGAAGTTGTAAAACTTTAACGTTGTCAGAGAAAATAGCTGCAATTAAAGGAGTTGAAAAAGGAATAAAGAAAAAATCTAAAAATGCCAAGGAATTCCTCCTAACACTTTATCAACTCACCTGAGAAATAAAGAAAAAGGTTCTTGCCCATGAAAATGACTTTTTTCAAAACAATAGACTTTTATTTTTACTTTTTTGATAAATTATTTATTACGTATTTATTATTTATTATGTACGTAATCATCAATTTATTAAATGTTTGTTATTGTCTAAATAAAATGTATGTATTTTTTTTTTATTAAAAAATGTGAAAATATGAAATTCGATTTTTTACCCCTTTATTTTCAAAAAAACTTTTGTAATTCGAATATTGGATAATTCGAACTTTTTTATCGGTCCCTAGGGGTTCGAATTATCCAAGTTCTACTGTATCGAGAATTTGTGAACGAAATAATTATATTTTACCATTAATAAATTACATGTTTACAAATTAGAGCACTCATCAAACGGGAATAGGAGGAGATATTTGTTCATACTTGCCCTTAATTTTGATATTATTATGTAATAACTAACTTATGCCAAAAAAAAATGTTATTCTCATAAAAAGGTCCTTTATTTCTAATACCAAACAGGTGAAGAATAACCCTTCAAAAACTTTTCAAACTTTACATTTATTCCTCCATCACAACGTTTCGGACACACAGGTCCATCCTCAGGCAATCTACAATAGTATATTAATTTCAGACATTACATCCTCCAAAACCATTTACTAAATTTTATTGTCATAATTTTAACTCACCATGTCCTGTTCATTACTATAGTTACACTAAAACAGTCATGCAATAAATAAACATGATTCCTGTAAGGAACCAAGTCAAATTACACCTACATCAATTAAACACTCATTAACACAGCCATATTAGACTTTATCAAGCTGCCTAGGCCTATTATATTTGGTATAACTAAAAATTAAATTGAAACATTAAAATTCAATTAGTCAAAATATATAATAAATTATGTATGACATATCACAGACAAATTGTGTAATCTCTACTTAACATTTGTTTTATTACCATATTTAATATACAATACACTGAGGTATGTAACCCAGATATTTAAACTGTGAAAGTAATCTGTTACACTGTCATCAAAAATTAATTTTATTTAATATGTCAACATAATGTTGTCCTATACCTTTAACATCTGTTTTGAAATTAATGGTTCTATTGATATTTTTAGTTATGTAAATTGATTCAGTTAATTTTCTAGCTTTATTATCATTAACAGTTTTTAAAATCTTAACATTATCATAATCAAACTTATGCTGTTTGGTGATAGCATGATTTGCCAATGCTGTGGTATTGATATTTTTACTATTATTGCAATTAGAAATGTGTTGTTTTAACATATTTTTTTTTTTTTTTTCCCCAAAATTTAAAAAATAGGTTAAAACAACACATATCTAAAAAATTTTGAAGGGTTATTCTTCACCTGTTTGGTATTATTAATTAATACCCTTCATTTAGTAATCGTAATAGTCCTTTATTTCCTTCTGCCCTATCCGTTCGCCTTCTTAAAAATTCTAAAGCTCCTCCAAGACTTGGTGTTGCATTGCATTTGATGATGTTTATTGAGAAGGAGCATGAAGACTCGAAACCAGTCAGGGCATTTTTAATGCAGCATTCGATTTTATAACGGCGTTTTTTTTTTCTTTGGAGATAATGCATGAGGTTTCAAGATTCGGCGTTCGTTACTTTTCAGACTGCCTTGAGGACGATTTGCTGACAGAATTTATCTTCTTGTTCTTGAACAGTTGTTCTGAATATTTTCTTGGACAAGAAGATCGCCATCAGGCAGTGGAATCCTTTCTCGGCCTTCCTTTCCTTGAAGTCTGAAATCTCCCTCCCGAAATGTTTCTTCGGGTACGTTTCTGGCCGTGTGGAGTCACACTTTAATAACCTATAACAAACAGGATTGTATTCAAGCAGTGATATGCTACACAGGTATACAAGCATTTTTGTTTGGTAGAGGATTATTAAATGAAAACATCCTTCCAAGGAAATAAAATTCGGAGCTTAATCTCTTTATTATCTAAAAATGTAATTTTATGAAAACATGGGATCCTGTAATAATTTCCGGACAACCGGATATATTTCTTTATATTTTTTATTTAAAAAATTTGAACGCAGGTTCATTCCATTTTGTTTTAGATATTTTTGTATTAGAAAACTTTTAGTTGAGAAGATATTGTCGACCTTTGAGCTGTAGAAGGTGTCGATCATCGGGGTGTCGATCATCGGGGTTTCGATCATCGGGGTTTCGATCATCGGGGTTTCCATCTTTTTGATTCAATAAAGAACTGCATTTTATAGTTAAAATGTGTTTATTTGCGCCAACGTTCGGCTTGATATACAATTCTTCTTCAGGGCTGTTAATACATACATGGCAATTATAAATACAACTACAAATAACAATATAGAATGATAAATTAACATTAATTTGGATACATGTAAATATATATCAATAACTAAAAAATCAAAAAATTTATTAATTAATAAAAATAAAAATATATACGTTCACATTATATTTTCTTATTTTTTAAACATTGATATTTATTGTATATTTATATGTATCCATATACAGGGTGTCCCGTAAATGTCTAGTCATATTGTGGGAGGTGATAGAGGACCCTTAGGGGAACAAAAAATGTTCTATGACGATTTTCCGAATTCTCGCCCATAAGGGAGAAAACGTCGTTTTATTGTTTTATCGAGACAAGCGTGGTTTTTAGAAGAATAGTCGTTGTAGCTCCGCCCCAGGTGGTTCTACTAGAAAGGAGGTGAAACCAATCGAAAGCTGAGTAAATTTAATATAAGACTAGTTAGGAGTAAACGTAAAAATGAATGAATGTAAGTATGTATATCTTACCAAAAGAAAGCTATTCTAAATTTCCTGACATTTTCTTGATATTTCTTTCCTGCGTTACTCCTCAATGGGCAGGATCTGAGATTTCCGGGTTTCACAAAAACTTTCTCATTTAACCAGCTTTTCATTCATGTATCACAACCCTGTGTTATTGAAGTATGTGAACGATTTAAGAACAAAAGTTTAAAAAAAAACATAGATCTGTGAAAAGAAAATTTTTCTTTTGTCTTCAGTTTATTCAAAAAGCTGAAGAGAAATATTTATTTTTATAAATGTTTACATAAGTATAAAGTAAATATTAACTTAAAACAATAAAAAAATTACTTCCACGAATATAAAAAAAAAATCCTAAAACAGCAAATAAATAAAATACACATTTATTTTGAATTTATTAATTCAGGTAACTAATACTGGGTCCAGGAGTTGGCCATTAATGAACCCCAACCATAAATTAACCTCAAAAATTATTATTTTTACCTAGATAACGCATTTGAACACATTTCAAATTCGTTGAATTTTCTCAACGAGCCCTGAGATGAGAAAATTCGTGCCGCCGATGGGGATCGAACCCACCATCTCCCCCTTATGAATCTATGTCGCTAGCCACTAGACCACGGGAGATCCCACGTTGGCGTAAATAAACACATTTTAACTATAAAATGTAGTTTTTTATTGAATCAAAAAGAGCGATCCCCGATGATCAACACCTTCTGTAAAACTTTTAGTATTGTGCAAAGTCCCGTTCAGGTTACATTCTGTCAGTATATCGCACTAGTATTTCTAAAGTGACACAACTCAAAAATCGGTTTTATTCACACCGTCATAGTTATGACTATGAAAGAGATGGCCAATATCTCTTTATCAACGATCAAAACTGTATGTACGTAGCTTCAGAGTTTGTACACCAGAGGGCACTTGTGTCACCCTTCCTGTCTTAATGCTAAGCCCCCTAAATAGGTAATAGTGACACATTTTCAGTTGAGTTTTATTTTGAGTTGTGTCACTTTAGAAATACTAATGCGGTATGTTGATCTGTGACATCTCAATTAGAAGTTAGGCTGATCTATTTTCGGAGTTCGTCATAACATATTTATGCATTTTTGGCTTTTCCTAAGCCAGGCTAATACAAAATCGTTGTAGTGGAATGACTATATATCTGAGATAACAATGAACTAGCCTAATGTTTGGAAGATCACGCCCCTATATTGTGTTGCGCGATGCTAAAGAATGAGCCCCGTCTATTACCACCAATTTACTGTTTGTATCAGCCGCTGTGTCGCTGGCCAGTTGTGTGCTTGTTAACGGTACTGGCTGCATCTCACTCGCCATTCTCCAGTCCGCTTACGGTCCATTATGGTGAGTACGTTTACAGTTAAACCGCACATTTTTGTGATTTTATTTTTTAAACCATAGTTCTTGAAATGAAAAATCAAACAAGAAAAGAGAAGATTCAGCACCTTGCAGTGGACCATGGATCCTTGAAATTTCTGTTTTCAAAACTTAGACCAGGATTTTAATAATAATTGTTGCCTAGAATGGACCAATTACAATACTTCGGCGAAACCATTCCTACTTGCTGGAACTCCATCATCTAAGCGTGTTTCCATTAAATCCTTATGCCTGATATAATTTGGTTGGTTGAAACAAGGATAGCGGCGAGATTAAATTCTTCCAAATTGACTATTTTTGTACAACTTGGTCTTGATTGGGTCTGTCTGTCGGTACAATGTTCGGGTTCCCATATGTCTCATATCATGATTGAGCTGGGGACGGAAGGTTTTCCCTCACCTGACATCGCTCCTTAGGGTTACCGCATTTTCCGTAATTCTTTCCGAAATGTTATAGAAGAGAAATCCTACACTGCAAAAGAAAAAGAGACTTTCCATTTTTCTTAGGACATGAAGACATTGATTTTGGGGGATTACTGGATTAAGAACTTTTTAAGACGTTGGGGAAACGTAATAGCTAAATGCGTTAATTATATTTAATGTTTCTAAGTAAATTTTTTAAGTTATATTGTAACTTTGAGGCCCTTTTTGTGGAAAATGTATTTTAAAAATGTGTATATGTATATATATATATATATATATATATATATGTATATATATATATATATATATATACATATATACCTTGAAGAAATTTTGAGGAGTTGCTCCTCAAAATTGTTTAACACATTAATTTATCATCATCAGGCATCTTATATTAAGTTGTGTTAAGGTCTATTGTAATTTTAAATTTAATTTTGAGGTTCAGAAAAATTAAATTTTGAGAGTGGATATTAAAGTCGGGTCAGAATCTTCATGATTTGTTGAGTGGGCGAGTTATATCCACACTAATTCCTGCCAGTTTATTCAAAAATCCATTGATCCTTCCCCACCCTCACCTTGAACTTACACACACACACACACATATATATATATGAATTTTAACTGGGCTCATTATCGGTGTCTGCTAGGTAGGATTGATAAAGATTTGAAGACATTTTTCAAAAATTTCTAAATGACGTGGTTCAAAAAACGGAACCAGCATATCCAACATGAGAATCTCCGCCCACTTATTATTATTTTTATTCATTTATTTTTATTTTTTTTTTTTTGGTGCATCTGCTGCTGTGGTCATTAGTACCACCCACTTATTTCAATTTTACGTCCACTTTTACAAGTGAACGAGTTTTCTACCCTTTTCTAGCTTCGCCCCTATTGGGAATCGAACCCGTGTCCATAGACACGGAGTATAGGCTACCCATAGCAATCATGGCCACCGGGTCTCGCACTGACTATAAGAGAACAAAATGGAGATGGAGATATTTAGCCGTTGCAGTGATACGAAGTTAAGGGATGGTTGGGATTCGGCTAGGAGAAAAAACGTCAGAACTTCAGGTAGAAATCTATATTGGACTTTTCGGCTGTACATTCAACCATGGTCACCAAAATGTCTTCTTGGTCTTCCTCCCTCCCCCCTTGGCATTTTTAGCGCGGTTCCTCCCTCCCCCATAGGGAGGAACCCCGCTTATAAGGTTGATACAATGAAACAATCCGGAAGTGCCGACTAGAAAATTTCGCGTTTCAGAACCCCTAGAGACCGAAAGTAACGGTGGTTCAAATTTGTATATATATATATATATATATATATATATATATATATATATGTATATATTTATTTATATATATATATATATATATATATATATATATATATATATATATATATATTTGTCTGTTCGCTCATTTCTGGCTTCCCTGATGGTCCGATTTTGATGAAATTTTGTACAAAAATCCGTCGTCCAATTTGAAAGGTCAAGTTCGTTAACCAGCAAAATCCGCCCACTGGAAGATGGCGTTTGGGGCGAAATTCGCGCAGAAAAAATCGTAACGCTTACATTTTTGAGTTCATAAGCTTGTAAGTACTCTTTTTATAGGCTTCTTGGGCTAGGAAAACGAATGAAACCATTTTCAAGGCGATAGCTTTAACCGTTTTCGAGAAAATTGGAAAAATAATTTTTGAATACCGTTTTTGGTTTGGGTACTTAGAATCATGGGATTCAGTTGGAAAATGTTCTGCGTGTTCTACTTTGATTAAAACTAATATGTTGAAATTTATGTTACGTTTGGAGTTAAGGAAGGGTTAGAATAAAATATTTTATTAACAGACATAAAAAGTTTTGGTAACTTTGTATACTTTCCTTAATATCTCGAAAAAGGTTGAGAATCTTGGTAAACGGAAGAATACCATTAGAAAGCTTACTAAATTCTCTAAAAAAAAGGTTTTAATGAAAGTTTTGATTAGACGATGTCAATCGGAGAAATAAGTGCTTAAAACTTTAAAGTAATTGATTTAGCTTATTCGAACTGTTCTTTTTGTCTGTTTTTATTCCTTGTTATTTTTTAACTGCTTGTAGTTGGATAATGTATTTGATAATAAATCAGGTTAAGAAAAATAAGAAAAACAATTTAATCTTAGAGATATGGATTTCCAAGATAGCTTTTCAAATGCCTAGCGGGGTCCTTCCTAGGGCTGGATACCCTCGATGGGTATCCAGGTAAGATCGTAAATAAGACCTTTCTTGAAAGTAAAGATGGAACTGTCAACGTTGGTCCTCCTCTGCCTCCCGGCACTTTCATTGCTGACGAAGGCTACCAATGAGTAGCCAAAACGTCCTAAATATAGATTTTTTAACAAAAATCGTATTGAGGTTTCTTTAGCCGAATCCCAGCCATTCCATCTTTACTTATCACCTCGACGGCTAACTATCTAATCTTCATGCTTTCTAGAAATGTGGACCCAAAATAATAACAGCTTCTATTTTAATCATTTTAAATGAGTCTAGAGATAAGATCGGAACCGCGCTAAGATGATGCAGTTCCTGCGAGTCGGACTTTTTTAGTGCCGAAGTCGGCTGCACTTTGGCAGCCTTCAACGTTCAATATAGATTTCTACCTGAAGGTCTGACGTGTTTTTCTCCTAGCCGAATCCCAACCATCTCTTGTCTTCGTATAAGAGAACAAATTCTTATTCACGGTAAGACTACTGGAAATTGTTTTCCCCATAAATTATTAGGGCGTAGGACAATGGATTAAATTCACCTGTTGCATTATCTGATTAGTCAGTGATTTACCGCTTTTCCGAAAATTCCAGCGGGTTTATTGGAAAAACATAAATCTCTTTCTGCAAATTATAATTCATTCAGGCTCTAATGCATTGTCGTTTTATCATTCCTCTGGGTGTTCAAAAACCTCAAGTTCTTTCCCAGGTAATTATGCTGTAATATTTTTACGATTGTGTATTTTATCAAACTATATTTTCAGCCTGCTGGCGAGTTTCGCTCAGTTGAAGAACACTTGACTCACTTCTTACTGGTCGACCCAAATCCGTAACTCGTAAGAGCACTAAATATTATATTTAGTTCACGACTAGTGTCGTCATTCGGGATTCGGCCGCCAAACGACGACCTGTCACTTATAATAAAAAAAAAACATAAATGTGAAATAGAGGCCAAGTTCCTCCCCCACAAAGAAACACTCCCTTCCCCAAAAGTATCCCCTCCTGAAACCCCCCAAAAACGCCTTACCATCCTACACTCCAAAAAAGTAGCATGAGTTAGTGTATTAAGTGCACCATATTTTCAACCGAACATATTTGCCAATACAAGAGATGATACAAGAAGGAAATGTCCAAGTTCATTACTTGGAAGACCTCATAGTTACTTACTAACAACAGTAAAGACACTTTAACTGACCTTTGAAAACAACAATAAAAATACTTATAGCCAGTTACTAAAATATCACTTTCCTCAACCAGGTATATTCTTAAATTTGGCAATGTTTTATTAGTGCTGAAATAATCTTTAGAGAAAAAAACTAAACATTGCCGAGTTTAAGAATATACCTAGTTGAGGAAAGTGACATTTTAGTAACTGGATATAAGTATTTTTATTGTTGTTTTTAAAGGTCAGTTGAAGTGTCTTTATTGTTCTTAGTAAGTAACTATGAGGTCTTCCAAGTAATGAACTTGGACATTTCTTTCTTGTATCATCTCTTGTATTTGCAAATATGTTTGGTTGAAAATATGGTGCACTTAATACACTAACTCATGCTAATTTTTTGGAGTGTAGGATGGTAAGGCGTTTTGGGGGGGTTTCAGGAGGGGATACTTTTGGTGAAGGGAGTGTTTCTTGGTGGGGGAAAAACTTGGCCTCTATTTCACATTTATGTTTTTTTTGGTATCTCATTACTTTTTTCTAAGTATTAATTAAAATTTAGTTGCCGCATACCTACTCGATTTTGTACTTCATATAAAACCAGGGTCTTTGGATTCTGCATAAAGTTCTCCTTACTACTTGATATTTTATACCAATAAGTAGCATACCTTTCTACATCTAATCACTAGACTAGAAAAGTTAGAAGCTCTTCCAGATGACATTACTCTAGAGGACAAATTGATTGCTCTCTTAACTAAACTATTACACTGTAAAACACAGGAACCTTATCCCGAGGATAAAGATCACAATAGGGAAAGTGTAGAAGGCCTTCAAGAAAAAGATAAGAACAAAGACGATACATTTTGGGTTTGTGATCCTAAACTTCTTAAAACATCAAATATAGGTTCTCCTTACCAAGAAGATTCATTTGATAGCACACATGGTGGGCTTCAGAAGGAATGATGGCTTTCCGATGGAACAAAGCGTCATAGATAATATGAAACTCCCGTATCAAGACCTACCTGCGTGCCAAGTTTGGTCAAAATAGGCCAAACGGTGTGAATTCGTATAAGGAACAAACATACAGACAGACAGCTGAAAGACCTTTTTTACCTAGCCTATTGCATTCCCCGGACCAAGGCCTACCTGTGTGCCAAGTTTGGTCAAAAACGGTCAAACGGAGTGAATTTGTGTAAGGAACAAACATGCAGAGAGACAGCTGATAGACGATTTTGACCTACCCTATGACACTACCCGGATCAAGACCGACATGTGTGTCACATTTTGTCAAAATCGGTCAAACGGTGTGTATTTGTATAATGAACAAACAGGCAGACAGACAGCTGATAGACAATTTAATCTAGCCTATGATTCTCCCCGTATCAAGACCCATCTCTGTCCCAAGTTTGGTCAAAATCGGTCAAACGGTACGGATTTGTATAAGGAACAAACATACAGACAGACTGCAAACATACAGACAGCTGGTATAAGATTTTGACCGAGCCTTTATGCGTCTAATTGTTTCTTAAAACATCAAATATAGGTTCTTCATACCGAGACAATTCATTTGATACCCCACATCATGGGTTTCGGACGGAATGACGGGTTTCCGAAGGAAGTACAAAACTGGCACGCCCCCGCCCCGGAAGCGGAGTCAAACACAACTTTTCAGGATTTTTCGATTTTTTCCTTTAATAACACTTTAATATCTATCATAATGCAAAATTTCAAGTGTCTGGCATCATGGGAAGTGCCTAATAATTTTGATGAGTCAGTGAGTGAGTGAGTGAGTCCTATAAATCCCGATTTTCGATCGCTTATATCTCAGAAACTATTCGAGGTAGAATTATGAAAATTTCCAGTTTTACTCACATCTAGTAGTATAATACCTGTGTAAAATTTCATATTATCTATAACTGGTTGAATGTTATGAGAGGGTAAAAATCGGCTCTAAGACCTCCTGTAATACCCACAGTATGCTTAGGCCGGAACTTGGCCTGGCGCACTACCGTGCGCCTAGATAACAAATTTGAAGCAAGATTAGAGAGAAGGGCTTGCCTCAGCCTAAGTTCTCAGCAATTGATCTAGGACCGGGATGTATCATAGAATATATTACAATAATTCCATTTGCTCTTTCTTGCCTACCTATACTGACAGGATATTATCATTTAACTGATACCAAAGGGTCAAACTTTGCCCGAAGAGTGCGAATAGACAAAAATATACCTATATATTTGTCTGACCACTCTCTGACAAATATATAAGCATTACAAGTTTCTTCCATTTTCACCACACTGTACTAACGTGACCCAATTTTACGGTAATGGGCTAAACTGCTTTACCTATTTTTTCCAATGTAGTTATTAATTATAAATCGAATGAGTCCAAAGACAATTTCATGGGAACAGTAGTCGAAAACACTAAATTGTTTCTACTTTTTGGCCTCGCTGTGCAGAGTGCGAGCATACGAATTTTAACTGTATTTCTTTCTTTACATACGGGTTATGAAGAGTTACCATTCCTTGCCTGCACTTCTGGATTGCGACATTGGATTTACGCCATAAGAGTCTTTTAGTCCCTACAAAACGCTAAAAAAAAAAAACCCAAAACAAACGAAGTGCTCAATTGCAAACGCCTGGACGTATCAATGGCAATATTCGCTGCCAAAAATTATTAACAGAACATTAAGTACCTATGCTATTATGTTATTATTTTGATTCATTATTCACTCAAGTCTCGTAGTTTCAGTAATACTATAATTTAATATTAAATTGATGAGTAATCAAAGTACATATACTTTATTATTATATTATAATGTTTTTGACACTGCATAAGACCAGCACTAAAATGTCAGGTGGCCGTGTGTGCTAAGGCGTGTGCACTCCTTCAGTGGTGACGTTCTTGCATTTTAAGAAGATAGATGCACCAGCCCTATCCTGGCTACAAAAGGATAATATCCTGTATAAGACCCGTTCCAAAAAACGTTATCATGTATAATTGGACGATAAATTTAGATTATATTGATGATTTATTGTTATTATCATTACTATTGACTTTATCGCTCTCATATAAAGAGATCGTCTGCTTTTCTACTTTTGTCAGTTTAGAAAGATTAAATTTCAATAGCCATGGTTTGCTGAGCTGTTTACAGTTTCTGAACAATTAACCCGATGATCCAAACTAAACGAATCACAATTACAAGGAAGGACATTCATTAATCATTCTCCTCTCGTCCTCAATATCATTCATAACATGTTTCATTATTTTATAAGTTTAGTTTTTTTTTCATTTAAGTTTTTATTCAAGGGATCCGGCTTCGCGTTGTCCTGCAAGTATTATATTGCAAAGTCTTTTGATGAGTTTGTACTTATTTGCGCTTAGACTTGTTTGTTGTCTTTCTGAATGAGAATTATTCTTTCATTCAAATAAGATTATCGCACAAATTTTGTAGTAAGGCAGAAAATAGTTTAACAGTGGGTTGTCTTAATTTCTGTAGGAGCTAGCGTCCCGTGAGGAACCACCAGCTGTAATTTCGCGAAACTGGTGGTTAAATTTTATATAATATGTCACTGATTTGACAGTTGTGAAATGAAACAATTTCAGTCAGAATTAGTTGGGAACTGTCACATGATTCCTTGGTATATACAAGAGTTACTATAAAGTTGTCCTATGGCTGATGAGTTATTTAATGTTGGGATGCTGTTTAGGAATTTCTAATGTAAAGTTTGTAGCTGTGAAAGTTCCCCGTTCATAGACTAGACAGCTGTGAATGGCCATTCAAGTTGGGCTTTTCATGGAAGTCCTACTGCAGTATGGAATACCTGTCAAGTCGGAGGCTGCTGATAGCAGACTACGAGTATTTCATGTATTACAGTCCTTCTTCTCCCTCCCTCCCTCTCTCTCTCACACACACACACACCTTCTCCCTCTCCCTTTCCCTCCCCCCCTCTCTCTCCCTCTCTCTCTCTCTCTCTCTCTCTCACACACACACACTCTCTCCCATTCATATCGCTCTCTCATTTATTTTCCCTCTTTATGATCGATCCGTAAACATTCGAATTGCAAAACCAAACTCATTACCCATCTCCTTTCTTTTCCAATCCTAAGTCCCCCGTAAAATCCTCAACGTCCCTTTGTACATGATTTAGCCAAATCCCGATTCCTGAATTTTTTCTCTAAACTCCCAGCCCACCCCAATCATATTGGCAGATCCCTCTCTTTCAATGTTATTCCTGATAATCCTCCTCAGCGCCTCCGCCGCCATAGGCCACGAGACAACTATTGCAAGAAATAGTGTACATATTGTAAATTGTGTACATAGTTCCACCAAGTTTACCTTAAAATAAGATAAGACCAGAATTGTCATTGGGAGTAGCAGTAATGTCTGCCTTCTCCCCTCATCTCATCCAGTGTGTTGCCATTGTTTGAACAAATTTACTTATTTGTACAGTTTGTAAATTATCAATAAAAGAAATTAAAAAAAAAAATCGTTTATCATTTCAGTTTCATTGTTTTGTTTTTTTTACGTGCATCGGCTACTGAGGCAATTTGCACTTGTTTCATTGTTAGTGAAATAAAAGCCAAAAGTATAACTACTAATTTTTTTTGTATAAAGTATTTTACTTTGTCTACTTTGTATTTGTAAGGTTCGTTTTAACATATTGTAACGCAATGGTTCTCATATTATTATTTATTTTCGTCGCTGTTGGGGTTTGAAAATAGGGAATCACTAACATTTAATTAATCTCAAAATCATTTTCAAGATAGAACTATCAACATCGAAATAGTCGGGGTAGGTTCAAAATAGTTGAATAAAATTATATTTTAATTTTAAAAAATGTCATTTGTATTTTTAATAACCTTTCGACTTTATTTTCAAGCTTTTGTCAAGGTTTTAAGAACATAAGAATTGATTCGAATGGAAGTTGCTGTATCACTACTAACATAATTTTATTCATTGACCTTATAAGAATTATTTTACTCTTTTAAAAAAACCTTGTGTTGCAAATTTTAAAATCTTCCCTAACTTGGCTCTGTAAAATATTAACTATGGATAGGAGTAGATTACCTAGATTGTGCTATGACAGGCTATATGTATTAGATCAGTCACAGAGTAATAAATTGCGTTTTAACTGGGTAACACAACTTAAGGAAATACTTATTAACCTAAACTATTATGATATTTGGTTAAACCAGGACCCCCATGTAATTAAAGCAAATATGGCAGGTATCTTAGAAGATTACAAGGAAATGTTGTTAGACCAGGATATAAATAAAAAAAATCAGTCCAATTATAGCCCTTTTTACAATAGAATATCCATAAAACCAGGTACTGCCCAGGAATTTCTCACAATTAATCTACCATTTTCCATATATAAAACAATTTTCCAATTAAGAACCTGCAGTAACTACGCAATAAAATTCAACATAAACAATTTAACATATACAATAGACCCGCAGAAGAAATGTTCTATTTGTAGTTTAAATGTTCTAGAGAACATTCATCATTTAATTCTTCATTGCCCTGCTTATGAGCCGATAAGAGCAAAACATCTTACCTTCCTGACTGATGATGATCCAGAAATTAATTTCCTCAACGCACTCAATAGCAATAATAAATATAAACTCATAGGAATATCTAGATATATTAAGGAAGTTCTAAAGTGCCGATCATTTATTTTAAATGAATAAAAGTTAATTATTTTTTATCTTATTTTTTATTCTTTGCTTTTTTATTTATTTATTTTTTTTTTATTCTTTTAATAATTCACTTTTCAGTTTATTTACATTTGATTTATGTTATAATATTACGACTATATTTATTTCAATCATAAGCGGAAGGATTTTATCTATGTAATATTAGTTATATTATTTATTTCTCATATACAGATATTGTTATTTTGCAACTAATTTGCTCATTATAGTTTGTTCATATTAGTAAAATAGTACAAATATATACTATATCAGTTAAGCAGTTATAAAAGTTAAAATTACTAAAAATAGGACTAACTAAATAAATATGTAAGCCAACTCCTTTGCTAAGGAGAACTCCTGTATAGCAAATAAAATAATAATAATAATAATAATAATATTAATGTTGTAAAAGTTGCATAATTCTTGGTCTACGTTTTGAGTTTGTCGATAAATAGAGCTGAGATCGCCCTCACGTGACTGCTAGTGTAATGGTGATTGTTGGTCACGCTACAACGTTACCTGCTCATGGTGATGCGAAGGGATTATAGGCTTAGAAATATATAGACAAAAATGAAACTGGACTTTTAAAATATTTGCATATCTCTTTAAATCATCTTCTGTCTCTTCCTCGGTGTGCCTTTCAGCATGGGGGACCTTCTAGCCACTGGGCCCATCCGTATTGGTCCCTTGCAAACGTCTTGATGGTTGGTAAAGTTTTTCCACGGGCCTAAGTTCGGTTCAAAGCACAACTAGACCAAGTCCATTTTTGGCATTTTATGTTGTACTAAAATGGCTCTTTTCAGTAGCTGTCCCAGTAAAACTATGCACATGGAAAATTCTCATTTTATGTCCCTATTCATTATACTCAGTAATACGACTTCTTGTGAACTAACCTTGTTTTATTACAAAGAAAAATAAGTGTATATGTTTGACGAAAAATTTAATATTAATTAGATAACGGAGTTATGTTTTGCAGCTCTCCGAAATCCGATGGGAAAATGCAGTTGGCATCAAGCCAACGATGCTAAATTACTCCTTGCTCCAACTTGTTCTAGTGAATCTTGGGTAAATACAAATTTCAATTGCTTCAAAAATGTTATTGCTTTTTCCTTGCGCAGCTTTCTCATTGCTGTAGAATGCTATTATGATGCATTAACAAAAATTTACTTTCTTGCTCTTTAAAGCACTTCTTTCTGATTCTTCTTTATTAATACTCATGGGGGTATAGGTATTCAGTGTTGATTGTCTACATTTGTTCATAAGAAGCTAGAAAAATTATTCATGTCCAAAAATAAAGAATTTTTAAGTTTAAAGCTTACAGCCTTTGAAGAAGCGCTGATATCACAAAGCCGCAGCTGCATTGCTTACTGAATGTTTCGGCTTGAACAATAGCAAAACTTTTCTGATAGCTCAAAAATTAATGAAAAAAAAAAATAGGAAGGCAATTAGTTTTTATGATTGTTTTTTGTTAGCTTATTTATGAGGTGCTCTCCAGGACAAAAATATGCGTGCGCAAAAATGTGTAGATAATTATATCTCTTTTTATATTATTTGTATTTTATTAATTGTAATTGATCGAAATTTATATATGCTACTTATAACTTATAATAACATACACACACACACACACACACACACATATATATATATATATGTGTGTGTGTGTTACTTATACATAATTTTCTGATTATGTATACATATATGTATATATATATATATATATATATATATATATATATATATATATATATATATATGTAAATGATATTACAGATTCTGAATAGGGTCTCATTTATAGTCACCTTTGAGCAGGGGCGTATATAGGAAATATTCGGGGTTTTCGGGGGCATGGAATACTAACAATCTAGAACTTTGCATAGTTTGCCAACTAAACCGCTATTGCACCCCCCAAAAAAGTAGAAAAAAGTATTTTTTCTGAACTAAGTGATCTTATTTAATTCATTATTAAGGTTTTATGACACATTTTTACCGATTAAACGAAAACTTCGCCTTATATACGCCCATGCCTTTGAGTTATGAAATGTTGACATAAGCGAGTAAACTTTAGGTTCTGTTCTGTATGCCCTTGTCTTGCAGCAATCAAGTGGAAAAAGCGATTACTAAGCACTGACGTTGGAAGTTTAATTCGGAATAGAATTTTTACATAAACATCCAGAGATAGAAAGGACTTTTTTTTTTTAAATATAATTTCTTGACTTATGCGAAATTTAAAATAAGCAGAAGAAGTAATGATTCGGAGGGTTGCAGGGAATGGAGCAACCTATCTAAAGCAAACAAAGCTATTTGTCTAGAGAATCTTCTACTTTTTACTCTTCTGATTTTCATTCCGGGACAATATTTCATTTTTAAAAGTATAAAGAACTTACTTTTTCATGAAATGATTTTTGCTCCTCTGTGTTGTGTTTTTGACGTTTCTCCTCCCTCCATATAGGGGGAAACTCGGAGTGACTCATGAAAAAAAAAACAACAGTTTCCCGGCCAGCGGAGATAACCAACCTGATCTT
The DNA here is from genome assembly GCA_946811695.1 of Gonocerus acuteangulatus. Classification (NCBI taxonomy): domain Eukaryota; kingdom Metazoa; phylum Arthropoda; class Insecta; order Hemiptera; family Coreidae; genus Gonocerus; species Gonocerus acuteangulatus. The sequence continues at coordinate 75,605,663 of OX328127.1, read as the reverse complement.
TGGTTTAAAACAAAGTATTTTTCGTACCACAATACGCAAAAACACGTGAAATGAACATAACCGGATTAAATATTGTTTTACGCAAAGAGACAAATATTGTGAATCAATTACAGTTTTTTTTTTCTTATGTTATTCCTTTGAATAATAAAAGTAAATATAATTACAGAAACAAAAGTTAAAAATCAAGAGTCTAATGAGCGAGATGCTACGAGTCTCGCATAACAAGTGACCATCCAGTTGTTTTCTTCTTTGAATGCCATTTTGCTCAAGTCGAACATTTAGCTAGCCAGAGCAGTTTTTGTGAAGTAGGTATGACATCTAGATTTGAGCTTTAGCTAGATCTGATGTTGGAATAAATCTTCATGAAGATGCCAAGACCATTGGATTCCATATAGAATGACAAACATCGAAGAGAAATCTTCATGAAGATGCCAAGACCATTGGATTCCATATAGAATGACAAACATCGAAGAGAAATCTTCATGAAGATGCCAAGACCATTGGATTCCATATAGAATGACAAACATCGAAGAGAAATCTTCATGAAGATGCCAAGACCATTGGATTCCATATAGAATGACAAACATCGAAGAGAAATCTTCATGAAGATGCCAAGACCATTGGATTCCATATAGAATGACAAACATCGAAGAGAAATCTTTAAAAACTGGTGAGTAATAAAATTTTAGATTATTTTTTAGTTGTCTTTATAATGAATCGATATAAATAAAAGTCCGTCACGCAGGAGCTGTATTAGAATCGTTGGATTCAGCTGAAATATTTTCTACATGTTTCAAATTCATCCAAACTAAGATATTTAAATTTTGGTTACATTTGGAGTTAAAAGGTAATACCTACTACCTTGTAATTTTTTTTTTTTAGAACTTTTTTTTTATGGGCTAAAATTCTTCCTTAGCTAATCAAAAATGATATTCGAGAGTGTTTATGTGAATACATTTTTTTTTTAAATGGGCAAGAAATTCGATTTTCCGAGTGAAATCCCGATGCCGAGTGAACGCGGTGCTGATTTGAAGATAATTTTTTGAGCGAGCTTCGATTAGTCCCTTTTTAATTGTTAAATTATTTTTAGATCCTCCTTTAATACATTTCAAAATTAAAACCCATTTTTTTTTTATGTTTATTACAAGAAAGTTGGGGAAAAATTAAACAGAAAAGCCATGAACATTTCAGAAAACTTTAAAGTCGTTTTTTCAAAACTATGTTTTTCAAATCGGGCGATACTCTGGCGTCTTCAATTTTTGCCCGATCAACTTGAAATTTTGACTGAATTATAATGGTTTTATGACCGATTTTCGACGATTTTGTTAATAGAAAATGAATAATTGTTCACCATTTTCGAAAAAATTAATATTTCTTAAAAATTCTACGTACTTTACTAGATTTAACCTTCTTCTTTCGAAATAACTTTAGTTTTTCGTTCTAGATTAATGATTGCCGCCTTCAGACTATCGCCCGTGGAAAAAGAGGGGTTCCGTTGGTCAGACACAGCGTTGCCATTATTTTTAAAGAATAAATAAGTTTTTTTGTTTTTTTGTTTTTTTGAATACTTTAACATCCCGTATAAAACGTTTGATATAAGGAATTGAAAAATATTGATTTATTTGGTATTTATAAATTCAAGAAAATGGCTTTGATTTTGATCGCACAAGGTAGTATTACGTATTAAGGAAGGTTTCGAAAAAAAAAATGTATTAACAGATATTAGCAATTTTATTTTTTAGCAGTATTTTTTTTTTTTTTTTTTTTTTTTAAATTTCTCTATATCGGCTGGGAAATCGGATTAAATCAACAGTAACCATTGGAAAGCTTAATAAATTTACCACAAAAACATTCCTGAATTAATTGTCGATGGGTCGGTCACACACAAATGAGTATTTTAGTGAAACAAGGTAAGAAAATTATGAACTTTCTTGTACGTTTTCACGAAAGAACAAAACTGTCTCTATTTCCTTACAAATGACACCATGGATAAGAATAAAAACGCGGTAAGATGTCGCAGTTCCTGCGAGACGGACTTTTTCAATTCCTCATTGAGGCCTACCAACAGAACATACTATCCCCTCCCTAGGAACTACAGCAAGTTTGACCATGATGATTAGATAGTTAGCCGTCGAGGTGATAAGTAAAGATGGAATGGTTGGGATTCGGCTAAATAAACCTCAATATGATTTTGTTTTAAAAAATCTATATTTCGGACGTTTCGGCTACTCATTGGTAGCCTTCGTCAGCTAAAATGACAAAAAAAAGAAATTAATACAAAAACAAAAAAAAATATAATTGTGATAGGTAACAGAACTATAGATACAATTAACTTATAAAAGAACATATAGTCTTAAATTCTTAGAATGAGTAGAATGGGGTACAATAATAATACAAAAAGTAAATAGGCACAATAATTGATTTTAATAGTAATTAGTAACATTAATTGATTTTACAAAGAAATAAGAAACTACATACCACATTTTTTTTGTTTCTACACAACGAAACAAAAAAAAAGACTACCGATCTCGGAATGTGTACACATAAACTTAAACAAAAACAATATAAACTACAAAACTGACCAACAAGGCATTTCTCCTATGTACGCTAATATTTTCCAAATACTCTCCCGACCTCCCACCTATTTTTACCATGCCCCTTGGGTATCCTTCCATTAACACCTTTTTCTCCTTTCCTGTCATAAAATGTCATAAACATGCCTTTTGATCCTTACCTACCTTTCTCCCACTACCTGCTGTTTTCAGTTACTTATACCCCAGTAGATTCCTTTTTCCTTAGACACTTTCACAATGTTTACTTAATTGCCAACCTTGGTCTTCCTCTGCCGCTCGGCATTTCCATTGGTATGTAGTATCTTATATCATTGTAAAATTAATTAATGTTACTATTAGCTACTATATTTGTCATTGGTATGTAGTTTCTTATTTCTTTGTAAAATCAATTAATGTTACTAATTACTATTAAAATCAATTATTGTACCTATTTACTTTTTGTATTATTATTGTACCTCATTCTACTCATTCTAAGAATTTAAGACGATATGTTCTTTTATAAGTTAATTGTTTTTGTATTAATTTCTTTTTTTGTCATTTTAGCTGACGAAGGCTACCAATGAGTAGCCGAAACGTCCGAAATATAGATTTTTTAAAACAAAATCATATTGAGGTTAGCCGAATCCCAACCATTCCATCTTTACCTACAGCAAGTTTGTTGTTTCAAATTACTCGAACATTGGTAACTTTGGTTCTACTCAATATATTTTTTTTTTCTCATTTAGAGTACATTTTTTAAGTCAAATGTCTTTGAAATACTGTTAAAATGTCAAAGGCCTATTGTTATCCATGGCTGATACAGACCTAAGTGGATCTGGTGTCTTAAACGGAATATCATGAAACTGGTTGATCAATGCAATGTACCAAACAAAACTTTATTTTATTATTCAGAGATATTCTCTTCAAGTACAAGTCTTGTTTTATCGTCCTTCTTTAAACTATATAGTTTTACATTATGATCTAGACGAATAAAGGAGAGGTTATCTTTTATAACCTGCTGTAATGAGGGGAAGCGATAAGAAGGCTATAGCTCCCCTTAAGTAGAGAGGGGTTTAATTAATATTTAATCTCCTCTTTCCCTCTTTCTGTTATCTATTAACATCTCTTATCTATTATCTTTTTATTATTCTTTATTCTTGACATTTAAATAGCATATTTGTATTAATTAATTTATTATAATCAAATATATGTCATCAGAAGGCCAATAAAAATAAAATCAACAACGATCATTCTTTATTGAAATAAGCTCTACATTTATCATGTCTTTCTAGATGCCCATTTAAGACCCAAAACACAATTCAAGAAAGGAAACTCCAGGATGTCCTCCAAATAAGGATTATCTATTAGTGAGTGGTCCACCGCTATCAAACTTACAATTCGATCCCCGTACGAACTCTTCCTGGTAGGAGCTCAGGATTCCGTTGCAGAGCCTGCAACGAGCCCGAAACCCTTCCGCACATCCTGGGTACCTGCCGGAAGACTGAGTTGACGAGGATTAACAGGCACCATAAAATATGTACCATCATAGCAGACATGTCCAAATCGAAAGTGGGGTTAGAAGTACCTGGGGAGGTACACTGCGTCGCTGATCAAGGTTCAAATCGAAGGGTTGACCACGAAGCTTCTTTGGGCACTATATTAGAACTAGACATGCGCGCCGAGGCTGAAATTTCCGGCGGCGGCGCGCTGGACTAAAATGGTCGGCGGCGGCGGCGCTCGCGGCGTGGGCTAATACCGGGGGGGGGGGGGTAAAAGTGGTAAAAATTAGAAGCAAAATGGTGAGTTTTAAGCCTTTTTATTAAGCGCAGCGAGTAACAGGAGGGGGGGATCTGGAACTCTAAATTGTTAGTCTCCCCACATTGTTAAAATAGAAAAGGAAATTTTGCTACTTATTTTTGATGGTTCTTGCGTTTGCTCTCTGATTACAGTTACAATCGTTCTCATTTCTTTGGCACTGCATTCATTGTAGAAAAGTAAACAATTCATAAATGATTCTTAAAAACTAAATACATTACTTTATACATCTTACAGCCGTTTCCGGAACATTGATAAACACGGGTGGACCAGAGACAAGAGACAAATACCGGGACGTATGGCAAGCATATATATACATATGTCTGTTCGCTACAAAATATCTCTACAAAAATGGTTCTAAAGACATTTTCGATGGGGTGATGTCAATCGGAGAAATAAGGGCTTAAAACTTCGAAAGCGTTTGTTTTGTTCTTTTTTAGGGGGGGTCGGTTTGTTTATCTCACTTTTTAATTGATTGTTTTAAATTATCAGTAAAATTAGTCTTTTCGTAAAAGGAAGTAAGAATAAAGAACAAAGTCCGTCACGCAGGAGCTGCATAACTAAGCACTTTCCTCAGAATTTGGGTAGTGTAGACTGCTTTCCAGAACAATTTGCTTAAAATATCCTACATAAATAAAATAAAAACATGCATAGTTCTCTTTTAATTTTGTAATGAGTAACTGATCAATTATTAATTTGCTTCCACAGTTATGTTTACACATGGTACCTTCTACACTACGTAATAAATACAAAACACCTCATATTATCGTATTTTGATCTAACGCAGGAACAGGATACAGTCCCTCTAGTGGTAGAAAGCGCTCCTTGCGGCGGCTTTGTGAACCTACGTCTGGCGGGCTTTTCTATTGAAATATATTACAAGGTAAACCCCCCTTTCCGATTGACCGATTTAGCTCATTTTTACAACACTTCTTTCTCATTAGTTACCCACGACGTATATCGCGTTTCGTTACAATACAGCAGAAATTACGACCGGTATGAGTATATTAGTAATTTGGGTCCGGAGAAAACCCCCCTCCTAATTAACCGATTTAGTTTATTTTTATAACACATATTTACCTGTAGATTACCACTACGAATACCAAGTTTCGTCAAAATATACCAAAAATCACGGCTGGTAGTGTCGAATTGGTATTGTGGGTCCGGAGTAAACCCCCCCCTCCTAATGAACCGATTTAGGTTATTTTTACAACAAATATTTACCTGTAGATTACAACTACGAATACCGAGTTTCGTCGAAATATACCAAACATCACGGCTGGTAGTGGCGAATTGGTATTGCGGGTCCGGAGTAAACCCCCCCCCCCTCCTTATGGACCGATTTAGTTCATTTTTATATCTTACTTTTCTCTCTATATTACCACCGCGAATACCAAGTTTCGTTGAAATATAACAAATATTACGGCTGACATGGTCAAATTAGTGTTTTGGGTTCGGGGTAAACCCCCCCTTCCGGTGGACCGATTTTGGTGGTTAACGAACTCGTTCAATCGTTTGCTAATTGAATGCTATATACCAAGTTTTGTGACGAAAAAACAAAAACTCTGGCCGCTATCGTGTTAACAGACACACACACACACACATATATATATATATATATATATATATATATATATATATATAAATTTTAACGGGGGTCATTTTCGGTGTCTACTTGGTAGGATCGATAAAGATTTGAAGAAATTTTTCAAAAATTCCGTCATGAGTCCAACCTCAATAGCTACTTTCCTTCGGAGGAAAGTGCTAAAATGAGAAACTTAGTGTTTTCGCAGGGTGATCGTTGTTGCGCCGTAAACATCCTTCTGTTTGAGATTTTGTTTTATATTCTTAACGGTACATCATAACCTACCAATAACTGTATGTATTCCTTTACTTATGGCATTTAGAGATATGAGCGGAACTACGCTAAGATGAAGCAGTTCGCGCTCCTGATGTCTCAAAAATGGCCCGTTTTTGATGAAATTTGGTACATGTTTCTTAATTTAAAAGGTCGAATTCGTAAACCAGCAGAATCTGTTAACCGGAAGATGGTTTTTGGAGCGTAATTCGCGCGAAAAAAATCGTAACGTTCACGTTTTCGAGTTCATATGCTTGCAGGTACTCGTTTTATAGATTTCTTAACGTAGAACAACGAATAAAACCATTTTAAAGCGATATCTTTACCCGTTTTGAGAAACATTAAAACACCTCGTTTTCCAAAGTAATTTTCAGTTTGGGTACTCATAAACGATTAATTTAGTTGAAACTTGGTCCAGTCGTTTGATGTTTATCTAAACTAACGTAGATACATTTTGGTTCCGTTTGGAGTTAAGGAAGTACAAGAAATAAAATATTTCATTAACAGACTTGAAAGGTTTTGGGATTTTCGTATATCTTACATATCTCGAAAACGGAGGGAAATCGTGGTAAGTGGAAGGTGGAAATTCGAAAGCTCACTAAATTCCTTACAAAAAAGGTTCAGATGTAATTTTTGATGGGGCGATGTCAATTCGAGAAATAGATGCTTCAAACTTCAAAATTGTTAGTTTTGTTTTTTTTTTCAACAGGATTTTGTCACTTACCAAACGTTTTAATTGGTTATTGTTTTTTTAATCGCATTTAATAGTAAAATTAACATTTTAATAAAATAAGGTATGAAAATGAGAAACGTATAACGGGGAGTCATTTCCGCTTAGAATACTATCAGTTTCCTGTTTTGGAGCCTTAAATCTTCTTTCTCTTTGAGATTCATTTTAAATTTCTCACGAAAGATCAAAACCTACCAACAACTGCTTCTACTCCTTTGCTAATGACACTAGGGATACGAACGGAACCGCGCTAAGATGACGCAGTTCCTGCGAGTCAGACTTTTGTTTTTCTCTTCAATTGCGAGGTTTTGAAAATATCTCCCACAAAAGCTGGAGTTAAATACCATTTTTATATACCTAAAATTATTTTATTTTCCGCTTTGTTCCAATAGCACAACAAACAAGCGTTTACTCGAAGAGAAGGTAAACTAAAACTGACGGCAGGTTACCACGCAGTACACTCGCTGTTTTCCTGCCCTAAACCACCCGCTACACCCTTTCGTCCAGTATTGCCAACGAAATCTGCGCGCCGACTGACTAGGCTCGGCGGCGGCGCGCCACTCAAAACCCGGCGTGGCGTAACGGCGCCGGCGCGGCGCGCATGTCTAATTAGAACCGATAGTTCGTTTTGAATAAGACGTCGACCAGCCTAAGGGGGCACCTACATTGGTTCCAATCCGATCCGGTCCGATAGCCACAGACTGTGGCAAAACAAACACATGCATCTCAATGGAGATGCCAACATTGGTCCCGATTCTTGGCGTTTCAAACTTGTTTGTTTCTAGACCTATTTCGGACCGACGAAGCAGAATGGCGCCTAACCACATATTGTAATTCAAAAAGGTCTACAGGTTCTAAATCTAAACCGGTTTCAATGATTTTTTTAAATGAAAGCTAATGAAATTTAGAACAACTTTGTCACTTCACATTTTTGTTTTTTGTTTCTCTTGTTTAATAAATTGCGTGGAAACATGTTTATAACCGTCCAATGTTTATAACCTTCTAATATTTCTAACTTTCCAACGCTTATAACCTTCTAGCTACCTTTCTTATAAATAATTTTAATACTTTTCTTATCGTAGTGTAACAGTTAAAAAGTAACTGTTACACTAAAATTTATTTTTTCCGGATTGATATACTTCCGGAAGATTGATTGGCCCCTCAACTTCTCCTTCATACCTCCAACATTCAACCTAATCGAAGGTGTCTATGCTTATTAGATGGTATTTCTTAACTTAATCACTCATTTTCACTTCACTACGAGGTCATTACTGACGAGCTGTGACTTAATCGGATCGGGACCAATGTAGGCACTTACGCCGGCCGCTGTCTGCCGTTGTCGGTCCAACGAAATCGGATCGGATCGGAGCAGGAGAAATACGGAGCCAATGTAGTTGCAGCCTAAGGCAGTCAATATGGAAAATAAAATGGAAATTTATGAAGATTGCATCCCATTTTGAAGAAAAATATAAGCTTCAAAAATGGGAAGTAATCGGACTTATGTTTGGATCCGGCGGAGTTTATCCAGAAATTTGGAAAGAAATTCAAATTCAAACAAGAGCTCCTATTACATATCAGTAGATCAATCCTGAAGGACTGAATTAGTATGGTGAATTACCACCTTATTTTACAAATTCTGGTTTTTCTATTTTTCTTGAAAACGTATAAGCCTTGGAAGTTGATTCATTAGAATCACCCTTCAAAATAAACGATTTTAGAAAGCGTTGAGCCTGTTACCACAAAATTATAAACGCTACGTTCTTTTAGCACTTTCCTCCGAAGGAAAGTAGCTATTGAGGTTGGACTCATGACGGAATTTTTGACAAATTTCTTCAAATCTTTATCGATCCTACCTAGTAGACACCGAAAATGACCCCCGTTAAAATTATATATATATATATATATATATATATATATATATATATATATATATATATATATATATATATGTGTCTGTTAACACGATAGCGGCCAGAGTTTTTGTTTTTTCGTCACGAAACTTGGTATATAGCATTCAATTAGCAAACGATTGAACGAGTTCGTTAACCACCAAAGTCGGTCCACCGGAAGGGGGGGTTTCCGCGAACCCAAAACACTTATTTGACTATGTCAGCCGTAATATTTGTTATATTTCAACGAAACTTGGTATTCTTAGTGGTAATATAGAGAGAAAAGTGAGATATAAAAATGAACTAAATCGGTTCATTAGAAGGGGGGGTTTACTCCGGACCCACAATACCAATTCGCCACTACCAGCCGTGATTTTTGGTATATTTCGACGAAACTCGGTATTCGTAGTGCTAATCTACAGGTAAATATGTGTTGTAAAAATAAACTAAATCGTTCCATTAGAAGGGGGGTTTTACTCCGGACCCAAATTCCTAATATACTCATACCGGTCGTAATTTCTGCTGTATTGTAACGAAACGCGGTATACGTCGTGGGTAACTCATGAGAAAGAAGTGTTGTAAAAATGAGCTGAATCGGTCAATCGGAAAGCGGGGGTTTAATTTGTAATATATTTGAATAGAAAAGCCGGCAGACGTAGGTTCACAAAGCCGCCGCAAGGAGCGCTTTCTACCACTAGAGTGACTGTATCCTGTTCCTGCGTTAGATCAAAATACGATAATATGAGGATTTTTGTATTTATTACGTTGTGTAGTAGGTACCATGTGTAAACATAACTCTGGATGAAAATTAATAATTGATCAGTTACTCATTACAAAATGAGAACTATTCACGTTTTTATTTTATTTATGTAGGATATTTTAAGCAAATTGTTCTGGAAAGCAGTCTACACTACCCAAATTCTGAGGAAAGTGCTTAGTTATGCAGCTCCTGCGTGACGGACTTTTTTAAATGATTTTTTCCGGAAAAAACAGTGGGAACAATTCATAGATTTGGTTATTTGAAACCTTTCAACCTTATTGGTTTAGAACAAAGGAAAATAGTTTCAGTTTGAAAGATAATTCAATTAATGATTGGAATATTATTTTGCCGCAGAAATATTTTAATTTACTTGTCGCTCTTGACCGAAATGCAGTATTGTTAAAGACGTTTAAGCTGGCTCTAACTGGATTGAACGTTTCACAATTTTACGGGTGTTTACAATTAATGAACGAATAAAATACACGTTACATATGTAATATTTACAAGACACTTCATTAAATTATACTCTCAAAAATCTTGTCATTCCTAGATTAGATAAACGTTGGTCAAGTGTAGAGTAATGGCATTTTTGTAGTTTTATGTAATATTACGATAATACAGTACAATTGTTGTATGGAATAACGTTTAAGAATTTCATAGCTAGCAAGAAATATTAAAAAAAAAACAAAAACTGTCCCGTAACAGGCAACGAGAGCTCTGAGGGGCAGATACTATAGAGGTATCTAATTCATGACCATACGGCACACTAGGGAGATAGTGTGGGCAGTACTATGCTCCGGCCGCCTGATTTTCCCCTTGGCCGCTTCGACTGCTGGAGTCATTAGCACCCAAGGTACCCATTAATAAATTAATTAAAGGCTGGGTTGACCTAGGGACGGTCAGGGAGGCCGAATTCAACCCATGAGTGAAGACACTAGAAGAAAAAATCTTTAGTGCTTGCTCGGGATTTGAACTCAGGCCTCCAGCTTATTAGTCCAGTGCTCTACCACTGAGCTAACCTTGCCCCCAGCAAGAAATATTAAAATGTTAAATAATTTTAAACGGGGAAGGATTGCTGCTGTGAGAGGATTCTTGAAATTAAATGGAACAACTATCTTGCTTGGGCGGGCTAACATGAGAAAAGTCCGACTCGCAGGACCTTAGCGTGTTTTCGAGTATCCTTGATTCCCAGCATGAGTCAAAAAGTTTTGAAATAAACTGTCAATAATTTGGTGTGAAACGTCTTTGTTCGTTCTATGTGATTGGTGGATCAACAAACAGAAAATTCAAGACTTGCACATAAGGTCATCTTTTTGCTCTGGAAGGCTAATCACGCAAAAATTCACAAAAAGGAAAATTTAAATCGTTTCAAATCATAGCTTTGAGACAAATGCCTGCCATTATTTTTTAGTATTATTAGTTTTTTTTTGTTTTTTTTTTTTAAATTTTCGGGCTTAATTTGTACCCGAAGTTCTATTATACAGCCATTTGGAATCTCATGTGAGCCCAAGCTTGTTCGCTCAACTGGATCATATGTCCCTTGTTGTTTTTCGGACACGCTGAAGAAATCTGTTGGAATCAAGCTGTCCGACGGAACATGGGTCTTTTTGGCCGAAAAAAAAATTATTTCTTAAATTTTGCGTTAATATGCTTATAGACACGTTGAATGCACCGGTTCCCGTTGATCACCGAAGTTCCACCGTGGCCAGCACCTGAATGGATGACCGACTACGTTCTGTTGGTATTATAAAAGGGTGGAAACCTGTAGATTTACCAGGCGTTTATAGTCCAATTGTTGATACGCCGTTAAACGCACTAAAAAAAATGTGCTTGCAGGTAGACTTTTTATAGGTTTTCTGACATTGGGGAACTGTTAAAACAAAATTTATAGAAATATCTGCAACCGTCTTCTAGGAAAGTGGATGCAACTAGTTCTCGCAACTATACTTCGTTTTGGGTATTCAGAAACGATTGATTCAATTGAAAATTATTCCTGACGCTTGACATTCGTCCAAACTAAGATATTTAAATTTTGATTATTTTAGGAATCAAGGAAATATTAGGGAAAAAAGATTAAGAACCCTAAGTGGCTTAGGGATTTTTATAAATTTTCTCAAATAAATTAATGCTTGTTCATTTATTTCTAGTGACTTATGAGGACCCCAGTTGTCTAGGGATCTAAGTAACAAACTCATTGTTTTGAGGAAAATTGAGTCAATGTTGAACGTGTTTGGTAATAGCAAAAACTAGATTTTTACAGTTCCGATCATACTTCACAAATCCTCAGGTCCTTGTTATATCCTTGTTTATTATCGATGATACCTAAAAGGTAAAACTTCCAATTTATGATTAATATGTAAAACAATTGGAGAATCTGCATATAGACCCCATAATCTCCTTCTGGACTAAATATTACAAAAAGTGACTGTCAAGAAAATCACTTGAATCTCTTTGCCACCAACAAGATTGCGGTGTTCACAACCCATTAATGTATCTATTTTTTGCACATAGACCCCTTGACTTCTGGGGGCCCCCTGACCCTCATATAAAATAACCTTTATATTATAGTCAACAAGACCCACATATTAGCACTTTCCTCCGAAGGAAAGTAGCTATTGAGGTTGGACTCATGACGGAATTTTTGAAAAATTTCTTCAAATCTTTATCGATCCTACCTAGTAGACACCGAAAATGACCCCCGTTAAAATTGATATATATCTATATATATATATATATATATGCATATATATATATATATATATATATATATATATATATATATATATATATATGTGTCTGTTAACACGATAGCGGCCAGAGTTTTTGTTTTTTCGTCACGAAACTTGGTATATAGCATTCAATTAGCATACGATTGAACGAGTTCGTTAACCACCAAAATCGGTCCATCGGAAGGGGGGGTTTACCGCGAACCAAAAACACTAATTTGACCATTTCAGCCGTAATATTTGTTATATTTCAACGAAACTTGGTATTCGTACTGGTAATATAGAGAGAAAAGTTAGATATAAAAATAAACTAAATCGGTTCATAAGGAGGGGGGGTTTACTCCGGACCGACAATACCAATTCGCGACTACCAACCGTGATTTTTGGTATATTTCGACGAAACTCGGTATTCGTAGTGGTAATCTACAGGTAAATATGTGTTGTAAAAATAAACTAAATCGGTTCATTAGGAGGGGGGGGGGTTTACTCTGGACCCAAATTACTAATATACTCATACTGGTCGTAATTTCTGATGTATTGTAACGAAACGCGGTATACGTCGTGGGTAACTCATGAGAAAGAAGTGTTGTAAAAATGAGCTGAATTGGTCAATCGGAAAGGGGGGTTTACTTTGTAATATATTTCAATAGAAAAGCCAGCCAGACATAGGTTCACAAAGGCGCCGCAAGGAGCGCTAGAGGGACTGTATCCGGTTCCTGCGTTAGATCAAAATACGATAATATGAGGATTTTGTATTTATTACGTAGTGTAGTAGGTACCATGTGTAAACATAACTCTGGAAGTAAATTAATAATTTATCAGTTACTCATTACAAAATTAAAAGAGAACTATTCATGTTTTTATTTTATTTATTTAGGGTATTTTAAGCAAATTGTTCTGGAAAGCAGTCTACACTACCCAAATTCTGAGGAAAGTGCTTAGTTATGCAGCTCCTGCGTGACGGACTTTTTTATCATTCTTATTGGGTCCGTTTGATAAATGAAACGCAGGCATCTGTTAGTCTGAGCCTATATCAGAACAGCTTAGGTTTGATTTTCATCCTGACAAATTAATTTTTCTATATCAGAAAAAAAAAATTATGATATTCATTATTATTGATACTATTGTCGACTTATAATTACATCCGGCAGCCTTCTGAAGTGGCCCAACGCCACTTCAATTAAGAAAAAAACACTTACTAAGATTGTGTAATTGTTAATTTTAGATGAATGAAGTATTGAGGAGGCTTACTACGGAGTGAATGTGAAGACATAAGCTAAATAAACCTTTCAATTATCTTCTTCAAATAAGATAAAGCAACAGGAGTTTTCTGGGGACCTTTATAATTTATCTTTATAATTGAAGACGAAAACAGATCTTTCTCCTAGAAATTTCAACAACAATAGAACCACCGTCAACCACCAGAATCTTTACCTCCCCGTCTCTTTCCTAAAGTCTATTTGGCCAAGTACTGTTATACACAAATGTTCCTTGTTTATTCAAGAACGACGATGCAATCTTTGAGGGTGTTTTTGATGAATAAATGATTGTAAAACATGAATACATTCCTCATGGCGGCACAGCTTCGGCAATCAATAAACGAAACCGTCAATAATTTAACATTTTGCTCGGACATGCTGAGTAGCCAAGGTATACAGTAGCCATTAATGTAATCGATAGAATCAGCATGAAGTTCTTGTGTTCCTGTTGATTTTTAATTTCATTGTGTGTGTCTTTCTTCTCTAGAGGAAGGAGATCCTTTTCTATTCCAAGAGCTGGTAACCGCACGTTTCATGAAGTCTTTTATGCACCTTGAAATTTTGCTGTAATGTACCTCATGGGTAGACAAGGTAGGGTAAATGACCCAATAGTTGACACTTTAAGGAGGGGTTATTTTATTTAAAATAATTTTTCGCTTAGTTTTTGTCGATATTAATTTTTGAATATATCAAATTGTTTGTCAGCTCATTCTCTAAGAAAAGCACATAAACCAATTTTAGGTACATTAAGTATTGCATGAAAAAAAAATCAATTAATACCGCCTTACCCTGCTCCTAATGTTGACACGTCTGGAGTAGGTCGGTGCCTAAGTTTGACTTTTCTGTTCCTAAGGGTGACAGTGAGGGAAAATGAAAATATACAAAATACAACTACATTCTTTTAACAAACAACCAAATTGGATTAAAAATAGCAGGAACAATGAAAAATGCAATGAATTCGAAAGAGATCTTTTTCGAAAAACAAACAATTAGGTACAAAAATTATTTTTAACAAAAAATCAAAACTAGGAAGACAAACAAGAAGGCCTCCAAATATTTCCATGTAGAGTCAGTGGTTCTGTAAATTAATGCATTTTGTCCAAATACTAGAGGTTGGTTAATTTTACAAGTAATTTGGCTAGTAGATATTGGAAAATCTTGCTATCAGCGGAGAAAACAGTTTTTATTCTATTGTGGGCAACAAGAGACAACTGCATTGGCGGAAATCCACCTCACCACTTGTCAAACATATTTCCCGTGCTGTTTTTCCTTCAACTAGAACTATACAATAATCACCTAGGTACTCTTATAATGTTGACTTTGTTTATAACTTGCTTATTACAGCCATTTTCATCTTTCATTCCTTTCACTTTTTGTGTAAAATTTTATATATATTGGTTATACGTGGTTTCATTTACCTGAAGTGCTGCCATTGACGGCGGTTTACTTACTCCAGTTGATTCTACAAAACTCATGTTAGTGATGTCCTTCCTTCTTCAGGGTGATTGGTGGAGTCGCCATCTTCGTCAATCATGGAGTTCCCCACTTTATTTTTCAGACGAGAAGTATTTAAAAGCTATTTCTTTTACGGAATTTTCTTCTCTTTTGTTCCAGCGAACTTTAGCTTTTTCTTTCTTGGTTATTTCAGCTTTTTCCTAATACAGGACTTTCCATATGGCTTCCAATCTTCTTTAAGTTTTTGGAAATCTGATACATCCATAGCTTGGATGATGTGAGTAGCATTTGGAGGCAACGCCAGTTATAAACAGTGTACCACAAATAGAGTAAGAAGTTGTGTGACCGTTTCAACTTGCTGAAAACTATTATAAAAAGTTGTCTGTCAACATTAGGAACAGAATGTCAACATTAGGAAAACAGGCTGTCAACTTAAGGTTCCAGTCATCGGAAATTAATAAAATAAGGATACATGGATACCTAATGAAAACCTGAACTAAATCTTTCATTATGCATCACTGACTACCGTTTTCCTAAAGTTGACATTAGTGTCAAGAATAGGAGCCATGGTTGCATAATGTGTTCCCAATGTTGACACTACCATTATCTCAAGATCTGTTTATTTAATGTATGTCAAACCATTTGCACTCCTAAATTGAAGTATCGTAGAGTTCATAGAGATCACAAAGAAACAATTTAATGCATGCATTACCAAAAAAACTTCTTAAGAAATATTCTTAATCTCTTATCAAATTGACTAAGGAAAGGGAGGAAGAGGAGTTAACTCGAGGTTTTTTTCATACTAAAATGCCTGCAGATGTTATTAACAGAGTTACATAGTTGAACAGGTTAGTCTAAATTATTCTTCAACAACTGTTCTTTCTTTTGGATGCAAACTTATTGAATTCCCTTGAATCTAATTGTTATTTTTCAAATTTAAATTTGAAGTGTCAACTTTAAGAGCAGTGTCAACGATCGGGTCATTTACTCTATATATGTGTTGGCTAGACTTACCGAGGAACACCAGGTACTGCGCATAGGGGAAGGTTGCAAAAACTTATCGCCCAAAAATAGAGTTTTATTCAGAAGCCAACTATCTTTAATGTAAAAATAAGACAATTTTGCAACGAATAATAAATAAGGCAGACACTGTTAAGGGGAGTAACATGTAAGAAAAAAAACCCTGTATTGTTTTCATTCTAATATTAAATGAATGTTTTATTCACGCTGCCATTTAAACTGGGACAGCTATACAAGATCATGTGAGCAAGAACCAATGAGAGCGCCGCGATCAACCACAACTGCCCAGATGATCGGTGCTCTCACTCACTCTTACGCTGTATATTGCATCAGAGGCAACATTTATTTTCATGTTTCCTGATAATTAACCCCGCAAAAGTGTCTGCCCGTTTGTAATTATTTTCAATTATGTTTATTGAAAACTTTGTTTAAATCGCAGCGTTGTTTAAATAAAGCACTTCATTTAATATTTTTAAAAAATAGGTACTTTATAAGGTTTTTTATTTACATTTTAACCCCTTTAAAAGTGCTTGCCTTATTTATTATTCATTGTAAAATTGCCATAATTTGCAATTTTTTTACATTAATGATAAAACACTATTTTTGTGCCATATTTTTTGCACCTTTCCCCTATGCGCAGTACCTGGTGTTCCACGGTAAGTCTAGCCAACACATATTTACCTTCTTATCTACCCAAGAGGTACATTATAGCAAAATTTCGAAGCGCATAAAACACTTCATGAAAAGTGCGTTACCAGCTCTCCGACTATTCCGGTATACAGTATATTTCAGGTTATAAACGGATAACAAAGTATACTGGAGAAACGAAAATTTATTTCTTTGAAAACGTTTTATTAAAGGCGCTACCCACCTGTAGCTGTGCCTTCTTAAAGATGGGACAATAGGTTGAACACCCACTCTAGTCTTAGAAGCACTCTTTGATACAGCTCCCCTACATTTGCATATAGTACGGAAGGCTATGAACACAGCTCATAGGCTGGCCTCTGAGAATTTGATTTAAACGCTCCGGGCTGTCCTCAGGAAAATCCTAGGAAACTCAATAATCTTGAGGATTATTGAAAGTACCCTGGAATTGGGTCTTCAGACGGATCTTCAAGAATTACTTCCGTAGGAGCTTTGAAGTCAACACTGGATTGGAACATAAATCCCAGCTTATCAGTGAATGAACTCGACACATAATAAACTGATATTTAAGATCTCGGAGGGGTCTGATTCTGGAATATGGCATAGGAATGTAAAATGTTGGCTGACGCACTAAAGCTAAAAGGAGTACAATTAGTGTCGTCAAAGAGCGCGCCTTTGAGGCTAGAAGGCGCGGCTCGTAAAAGCTCGAGCTCTCAGGGCTTGGACAGGGCTCGATATAAGGCGCGAACCTTGAAGGCTCGGCTTGGTAGAAGGCGCGAGCCTTGAAGGCTCGCCTCGGGAGAAGGCGCATGCTTGGAAGTCTTTTACTTTTCATTTCCAAAATGGCGGACGGCGGGCAAACAGCTGTTTCATGAAATATACTTTAGTAGATTCGTCCTAAATTCTTTCCGCCACATTGAAATTATTCGCTGGCATTTAAATTTACCATTTCATTGATAAACTAATTATATGGATCACTAATTGGGTAAAAATAGTAACTTTTCCTAAAAAATAAACTCTTCTGTGAGACGGTGATGGCAACACTGTCGTACTACTACTATACTACTATAACCGTGCTTGCCAAAGTTCTACCTTCCCAGGTCTCCAAGGCCGAGCCTTCAAGGCTCGATGGAGGACCTTCAGGGCTTGATAAGGTTAGGCTGAAGCCTCACTCCGGAGCCTTCATCGAGCCCTCAGAGCTCCGGCTGTAGAGGATAGATTCAAGGTTCCGGCGTCAAGCCTCTAGTCAGGGTTCGCTTTTAACAAAACTAAGTACAATGCAGCAATGAAAGGATTACTTCTCTTGCACACAGCATAACTACCAGTCGGTAAACAACCAAAAGACTATGCCAAATCTGGCTAGGGAATGTAAAATGGTACTAAATGAATTAGCCAAGAATAGAACCAGTTTTGAGATCCATTGGGTATCTGGACACAGTGGGATCACAGGCAATGGAAGGGTGGACCTGTTTGCAACGCCAATATGCCCTGTTCTGTTTCGCGGTGTACCATCGTCACTGTTCAAACAGACTATCTACCAATATAGAATGTAGATATCCCTGGCCAATAGCTGAATGCGAAGCAACAATACCCTTGGGAAACCCAAACCCTAAGGCATTACTAAATAATTTATTCAAAACCCTTCTGTAAAACCCTGGAAGGAGCTAAAGCTTCCCAACTGTGTAGACTTTTTTTTTTTTTACTGCGCACCGATAGCTACGCCATGAGTGCCGACATCCATAGTGAATGCAGGGAATTTTCTCAACGGGCCTTGAAATGAGAAAAATCCGTGCTGCAGGTGGGACTAGAATCCCCTTCTCCCGCATGAGAATCCAAGGCGTTAGCCACCAGACGATGGGAAAACCCTTATATATATATATGTATATATATATATATATATATATATATATATATATACAGGGTGTCCGGTAAATGTCTAGTCATATTGTGAGGGGTGGTAGAGGACCCTTAGGGGAACAAAAAATCTTCTATGACGATTTCCCGAATTCTCGCCCATAAGGGAGAAAACGTCGTTTTATTGTTTTTTCGAGACAAACGTACTTTTTAGAAGAATAATCGTTGTAGCTCCGTCCCAGGTGGTACTACTAAACAGGGTGTGAAACCAATCGAAAGCTGAGTAAATTTACTATAAGACTAGTTCAGAGTGAACGTAAAAATGAATGAATGTAAGTATGTATATCTTACAAAAAGAAGGCAATTCTAAATTTCCTGACATTTTATTGATATTTCTTTCCAGCGTTACTCCTCAATAAGCAGAATCTGAGATTTCCGGGTTTCAGAAAAACTTCCTCATTTAACCAGCTTTCCATTCATGTATCACAACTCTGTGTTATTGAAGTATTTGAACGATTTAAGAACAAAAGTTTTAAAAAAAACATGGATCTGTGAAAAGAAAATTATATTTTTTTCTTCAATTTATTCAAAGAGCTGAAGGGAAATATTTTTTATATAAATGTTTACATAAATATTAAGTAAATATTTACTTAAAAGAATAAAAAAAATTACTTCCACGGATATAAAAAAAAATCTTAAAACAGTAAAGAAATAGAATACACATTTATTTTGAATTTATTAATTCAGGTAACTAATACTGGGTCCAGGAGGCGGCCATTAAGGAACCCCAACCATACATTAACCTCAAAAATTACTATTTTTACCTATATCACGCATTTGAACACATTTTTACAGGACTATGTACATATTATTTATGAAGGACAGAATTTTTAAAAACCACAACAAAAACACATGGGCTCAGAATCCCAGTGAGTTTCACAAGCGTAGCCATCAGTATTAATTTAAGGTAAAGCATTTGTTTTCAAAATATAAGTACCTGTAAAAATGTGTTCAAATGCGTGATCTAGGTAAAAATAATAATATTTTACTTTAATGTATGGTTGGGGTTCCTTAATGGCCGCCTCCTGGACCCAGTATTAGTTACCTGAATTAACAAATTCAAAATAAATGTGTATTTTATTTATTTAATGTTTTAGGATTTTTTTTTATATTCGTGGAAGTAATTTTTTTTTATTGTTTTAAGTAAATATTTACTTAATATTTATGTAAACATTTATAAAAATAAATATTTCCCTTCAGCTTTTTGAATAAACTGAAGAAAAAAATATAATTTTCTTTTCACAGATCCATGTTTTTTTTTTAAACTTTTGTACTTAAACCGTTCAAATACTTCAATAACACAGGGTTGTGATACATGAATGGAAAGCTGGTTAAATGAAGAAGTTTTTCTGAAACCCGGAAATCTCAGATCCTGCCCATTGAGGAGTAACGCTGGAAAGAAATATCAATAAAATGTCAGGAAATTTAGAATTGCCTTCTTTTTGTAAGATATACATACTTACATTCATTCATTTTTACGTTTACTCCCAACTAGTCTTATAGTAAATTTACTCAGCTTTCGATTGGTTTCACTCCCTTTCTAGTAGTACCACCTGGGACGGAGCTACAACGATTATGTTTCTAAAAACCACGTTTGTCTCGATAAAACAATAAAACGACGTTTTCTCCCTTATGGGCGAGAATTCGGGAAATCGTCATAGAACATTTTTTGTTCCCCTAAGGGTCCTCTATGACCCCTCTCAATATGACTAGACATTTACGGGACACCCTGTATATATATATATATATATATATATATATATATATATATATATATATATATATATATATATATATATAATATGCGGGCCTTCAAATTTCGTGTCACTAGTGATGCAAAATTGTAACGGAAGTGATGTCATCGGTCACGTGAGCGAAAATTGATTTTTGCAGGAAATTCTTAATTTGTCATGATTGTTTTCTAATCATTGCGAAGTATTATTTATGTAGAAGAGTAATGTAAATATGCAATAAATCTACAACTTATTGGAAGAAATTAATAACTGGTTTTTATTTACTCATGACATTTTCATGAGCTGATTTAGAATGTAGTCGAATTCTAATGTCCTATTTTTCTCGACATAA
This sequence comes from Gonocerus acuteangulatus, assembly GCA_946811695.1. NCBI lineage: Eukaryota > Metazoa > Arthropoda > Insecta > Hemiptera > Coreidae > Gonocerus > Gonocerus acuteangulatus. Next base: position 75,584,955 of record OX328127.1, on the reverse strand, counting down.
ATTTCTACTTATCTTTTCATTGTGGATAAAATCTACGTCCAATTTTTCAGGACTAAAATTAATTAATTTTAATAATTAAAAACCTTGAATTTTATATCAGAAGGAGATTATCAATTGAAGGGCTTTTATCTCAAAATAAATAGTCACAAGTTGTCGCTTTCATTATCACGACAATAAAACAATGTTAATAATTCATGAATATCGGCTACCGTTTTCTGTCGTACCACTTATGTTATTAAAATTGAAAAAAAGTCTGTGTGTTTAGCGTAAATTCTAAAGATGCTCTTGGATTTTTTTACAAGAAGACATTAATCAGATGTGAAGTATTATTAGGATTTTGAATGAGTATTTTCAACGACGAAATATGATTTTTTTTTTTATTGATAAGAGCTTAATTAAAATTTTTCTAAACTATTTCATTGATTTATTATCATGATGTGTATGGAAAACTGTGCATTCACAAAGCGAATTGGAAAATAAAGCGGATACTGGGCATATATCCGTGCCTTATCTTCACTGACTGTTGAAACAGAAAGAGAAACTTTATCTGACAAAAAAGAAAGTTTGGTTGCCAAAATAAATTAGGCAGGTCGAAACGCAACTAAGAAAAAAGTAGAAAACAAAAAAAGGATATTTAAATTAACCAAACAAATAAAAACATAATTGTGAAATTATTCATACAGATGCTTAACAAGACAAAGTAATAAGAATTACTAATGATAATAGACATAAGTATACAAAAATGTACAAGAATAAATAAATGAATGAAATAAAATAAGTAATATTTTTTCTATTTTAAATGAAGTATATGCACAATAAATAAATATTTTTTTTTTGTGAATCTGCACCTTGGGTTAACGCATGCACTTGAACATTGAATTTCTAAATATTAAAGACAGCAAAACATGATTTTTGTTAAAAAACGGAAATGCAACTTCTAAGAAAAATAATAATACAATATGAAAATTGTGAACAAAACTATTTGTTGATGATATATGTGTGTGTGTGTTGGTAAGCATAGAAGCGGCAATAATGATTTTTATATTTAAAAAAGTGTTACACATTCTATAATAATAATTCTGTAATTTTTTTATTGTTTTATTTTCCTTGGATTTTATTCTAAATGTGTGAAGTAGTTCATTTTCATTTTAAAAATAAATTTATTTTGCTAGTTTGGTTATATTTTAAATACTTTATTTAAACTTATTTGTTTTCTTTTATTTTTATGATAAATTTTCATTATTTAAGCGAGCAAATTACCTTGCGGATGTGGAGCTGGGTTTATTAATAACTAAACATTTGTCGGTGTGGTCCAAATGAAAAAATGCTTGCTTCCTCCTCGGCCAACTCATTGGCAATCTCGTTCCCCTGAATGCCTCTCAGGCCAGGAATCCAATTATCTTAACTCTGTTGTGCGCCGATATCTCTCCAAGTTTAGAACAGCATTCTGTACTAGTTTAAAGTTTGTATCAAGATTTAGCAGCGGATTACATAAAATGTATTTTCTTATTCTTAAGTTTATTAAACAGTTATGCTCCATCGAGTATTACAAATAACTATGTATGGAAAAAAAAGTGAGAGTACAGCCCAAGCTACGTAATAAAACTTGCTCTGAGGATGTTTATGTCAGAGCCCAGAAACAGATTCGGAGATGTTTTGTGTAACTGTTGGTTAAATATGTTGAATCAACAAATCAGAGAAACGGTGCACGAATTTTCTGAAGAATTGGTTTAGTCTCATTAAGGGTGAAATATTACTAATTTCTAGTCTAACGATTGCGAATAAAAACCGATAGAGGTATAATCTGTTTTTACTTACTTGTTTGCCAACATTTTGTGCTAATTGAATAAACGGTTTCTAAAGTAAAACAATTGGCTCGTTACTTATTGAATAACCGTAGTATTAAATAAGATAATAATTAATGCTCTGACATTTTCATAACTTCAGTGTCTCCCCAGGAGCTATAAATAAAAGTATTTACAGCCACAATAGGCAAGTAAACCTTCCACTATCAGGGCCACATCATGACTGAAGCTAAAACTATGGCGCCAACGAGTCAGCTGATTTTTAAAGGGTAATTCCCATTTTTATTAGATTAGAGCCGATAAAAGTGGTAAAACCGTTATCAATAGAAAACAAAACATATAATAACAAACAGGAAGAAATTAGCGAATGAAAAAAACAAACAGAAATAAAACAAAATGTTTTTAACTTTCACATAATCTTGGCATGCAAATTTTATTTCATCCAATATTGGTGAATTGGCATTATAGAATAAAATCAGCTGACTGTTGGCGCCATGTTTTGTAGCTTTGACGTGACGTGGTCCTGATTGTGGAATGTTTACTTGCCTACTGTTGTCGTAAATAGGTTCAAGAAACGCACCTGATGAACAAATAAAGGTTTGAAACCTCCAGACCATTGATTAATAAAATATATTTATTTTTTGACCTTCCGCCAAAAATAAGTGAAGGTCACTTTTCAAAAGTTCAAAGTTTTTTTTTTTTTTAGCAGAAGGCTCTAAATAACTTATTTTGTTTTATTATTTTTTTTTTACGGAACACCGACTACTAGTCCATTAGTTACGACATCCATGGCACATCAAGACTTTTTCTCAATGGGTCCTGAAATGAGAAAAATCCTTCCTGCAGGTGGGACTCGAACCTCCGTCTTCCTCATGAGAATATAACTAATTATTATATGGAAAGGCGCTAAGATTACGCTGTTCTTTTGAGTTGAAATTTGAAAGTATAACATTCCTATGTAATTTTCGCTGTAGTCCTGAAAGACCTAAACACACTTTCTTGTGGGTCATTGAGAAATTGAAACGTAAAATTAGGCCAATCCAGGTCAATCCACAGGGACAGAGTGAGTCTGCGAATACGACAAACGAAATGCGTTCATTGAAAAGGATGAGTGTGCTTTATCATTATAACAGAATAAAGAAATAAATAAGATAGCTATCTTGAATAACAAGAAAACGTATTGCGGTAAGTGATGATGTCAAAGGCTTGCGTTGCATTCTTCCTCAGGTGTTGATACTCGTAGCAAAGGCTGAACACAAAGAGTGCAGATGAATCAGGGGAATGGTCAGAAAATTATTTGATGTTTCTGCAGAAATCGTATTGCCTCGTAGTCCTTTGTAAAGATTTACTCTGACAAGCAATCGATGACGAATTCTTCTCGACAAACTTTTTGAAACAAAGTTTACTAGTAATTTTTAAAGAATGGAAAAATAGTTTTTGAATTAAATTTTTGGTTTGGGTACTTAAAATGGTAGGATTCAGTTGAAATATTTTCTGCATGTTTGAAATTCAACCAAACTAATATAATTAAATTTTGGATACGTTTAGAGTTAAGGAAGAATTAGGAAAAAATATTTTATTAACAGACTTGAAAATTTTGGGAAATACGTATATTTTTCTTAATATCTGCAAAACGGTTGGAAATCGTGGTAAGCGGAAGGTGACCATTACAAAGCTTACTAAATTGTCTAAAAAAAAAGGTTGGGAACAATTGTCGATGGGATGGTCACATTCGAAGAAATAAGTGCTTAAAACATTGAAGTAGTTGGTTTCGTTTATTTGAACGGATCTTTTTACCCGGTTTTTATTTCTTGTTATTTTTTAAAATTAAATATAGTAGGAAAATGAATTGCTCAATAAAACAGGATACATTAAATTAAAAACAGTTTTATTGTTGTTGGAAATAGGGCTTTCCAACACCGTGTGCGTATTTTCTACTTCTGTACTGCTGTTTGGTTTCGTTCTTTAGCATAGTTTTTTCTGTCCTATTTATTTATTAGTTTTTTCCTACTTCACTTTTTAATTGGTTGTTTTTATCTACCAAACATTAGATTCGAACGATTGGCCCATTTAGTGGGCAAAACTCCTTAAAAATAAAAGGATAAACAATGCGAGAGAGAGAGAGAGCCTTAAGTCCCAAGTAAGAACTCGATGTCTAAGTGCGATGTAGGCTTATGTGTCGAACGCTTTAATCCATTTCACAATAAATAAACAATAACAAGTTGTTTTATTATGAATTTTATGTGAAATTGTTGAAAATATATCGGATGTTTGGATAATTATTTTGATATTTCTTGAAAAGCCAAAAAATATTTAAAATAATGCAGTTTTTTTTAATTATGCTAGAGTTTAATCAATTTACTAATTAATATGGTAAATTATAATGATTATTATTGAAAAAAAATGAAAGATAATGTCGTGTTACACGCCCCCTTCTTCACAAACAATTTTTAATTTATTTTTTATAACAATTTACTATGATTCTTAAACAAGAATTACAAAAAACAAAAATTATTTTATTCCATCCCTGAATGGCTAAGAATGAAGGAGATAGCGGGAGTAATTACCTCTTCTCCAAGACCTATAGGCGTGGAGTTCTCTCACCTTAGCACTTTTGGCCACCATGTATCCAATAATGGATATATAATAAAAATTGTTACAAGTCAAAAGGTGGGTAGAAGTTCTACCCAACTTTTGACTTGTAACAATTTTTATTATATATCCATTATTGGATACATGGTGGCCAAAAGTTGGCAACTTTTGGCCACCATGTATCCAATAATGGATATATAAAATTTGGAAATGTTCTACCATAGAACATTTCCAAATTTTATGGAAATGTTCTACCGTAGAATTATATTTTATTAAAATATACCGTATTATTATTATTAAATACCGTATTATTTTATTAAAATATACCGTATTATTATTAAAATATACCGTATTATTAAAATATACCGTAGAATTATATTTTATGGAAATGTTCTACCGTAGAATTTTTCCAAATTTTATGGAAATGTTCTACCGTAGAACATTTCCAAAATTTTATATTTTCCAAATATAAAATTTGGAAGGTTCTACCGTAGAACCTTCCAAATTTTATATTTAATTTTTACTGCAGCATTTGTGACTCTATTGTCCTTATTCAGGTATGTATTCGGTAATGTCACATATTTTATGTAATATTAGTTATATTAATAAGTGTATGATAATTTGTTACCAATATTACATAAAGTATGTAAAATTACCGAATATATGCCTAAAGTAAGACAATGGAGTCACAATAAAAATTAAATATAAAATTTGAAAGGTTATACCCATCTTTTGAATTCTACCCATTTTTTTTTATGGTTCCATTATTTGATACACGAGAGCCTTCCGAGAGCCGGTCATCGAAAGTAGGGCATCAGCCCTATCCTGGCAAGAAAGGGGGGGGGGTAACCTGTATATAACCCACTCCATTTATAAGTAATTGGACATTAAATTAAAAAAAAAATACATAGTTTCTATAATATTCCAAATTTTGTGTGAAAAAATCATTGATTAATTCTGTAGTTATTTAAAAAATAATTACATTAATTTAAAAAAGTTAATTAAATTAAGATCCAGCAAAGGGCAAGAGAAGAAATACATCTCACTCTTCTATTCCATAAATAAAAAGAAGTTATATATAATTAACATAAGTGATATCTAATGGAGGTATCAAATGTAAATTTTACGCATAAAGCAAAAGTAATATGAAAATTCTTAACAAGAACATAAAAATGAAAGTGTTATGAAGTAAAAATACTTAAATGAATAACTCAACAAATAATGTAAAATAAATGTTTTTAATTCGATTTGACTCGCATAATTTGTATTAATTTTGCTTGAAATAAAGCAGCTGTGATAAGCTGAAAATTATGATCATAAATTTAAAGCAAACATAATATTTAAGTGGCTGTATACCCATAGCTCTTTGAAAATTTTCTAAAAGTTAAAAGAATAAATTTTGTGAAACAATACAAAAAGGAACTGTCAAAATTGAGCTGGTTAAGTTTCTCAATAAAACTGCTAGAATGCAGTAGCTTCTCAGTTACGATGTGTCTGCACCTACTACAGCAGAGGTTCTCAACCTTCTGAGCTCTGTTCACTGATTTAGATTACATAGGTGTGTATGAGGGGGGGGGGGGGGAGCTGCAGCTTCCTTAGCCCCCCACCCAACATTTTTATTTATTCGGTAAAAATGTGCCATAAAAACCTGAGGGGACCCTCAAAATTTCGTTAAAGATTCAACAATCCGGTCATATTTCAAAGAACATTTACCCGGTTCACACCAAACTTGGATGGTCGATAAAGGCCCTAATGTGACACATTTCCTTCTAATCGTGGTGTTTCTACGTATTCTGGGATCGACGTTATATGCAAAAACGTTAACATTTTAATTTTATTTTAAGAACCATTTTTTGCAAGTACATTTTGAGATCATACAATAGTCATTTAGATGGCTAGAAAAATGAGTCTTTCTTCTTTTGAAAGATTCCAATTACGTAAAAATCGGATTATCTCAAGGGGAGATATTGAATTTCAAAACGTCACGTTACTTTTTCGCTTACAAGTTTTTAGCCTCTTCCTGTTTTTTTAGCCTGGGAAAAATCATTATTTTGTTTTTTTTCAATGATATTTACCACATTAGGGTTTCTTGGGGTGCTGATTTTAAATCTGCTATTTTGTTTTGTGTAAAAAAATGTATAATACTAGTTTACTTAAAAACGTGAGCATATTTTTGAATTTAATTAACGAAATATAAATTATTGTTTAACGATTATATTTTTCCTTTAATGAACTCTATAAAACAAATTAATCGGAGAAAGAATCATGTCGATATCATTTTCTAAACTCGATATAAAAAATAAAGCGCTTTCAACCTATTTTATATTATTTCTCGGCTCCTAAGGCGCATTGGACGGAACGCTCGGACACGTGTCGACTATTTTTCGATGCAGAATCACCAGAAAAAAATGTATCAGATCACCACTCTATACTCCCCTTGGAAGCGGTCTTATTTAATTTATTTTTAAGGTTTTTATGACACACTTTTACAGATGAAATCTGTAAGCCCCTCAGCCCCCCTTACATACGCCCAAGTTCCCGTATATATTGCAATATCCAGGTACCACTGTATATAAAAAATATTTAAGTTAAAATTTATATATATATATATATATATATATATATATATATAAATTTTAACGGGGGTCATTTTCGGTGTCTACTAGGTAGGATCGATAATGATTTGAAGAAATGCTTCAGAAATTCCGTCATGAGTGCAACCTCAATAGGTTCGGAGGAAAGTGCTAATAATAAAATCTTCATGCCGTAAAAAAAAAAAAAAAAAAAAAAAATAAAAAAAAATAAAGTAAAAAAAATAAAATAAAATCTTCAAAAGACAATAATATCTATAACGAAATTCAATAAGTATCCGAACAACCTTTTCAACTAGTGAATATTCATTGTGAGCACATCAGTTCTAACAATCTTTTTATTACTTTTTAAATTTGAATGGTCGCATTTGATTATCTGGGCAATTTTATGGCATTTAATATCGAGCTCGAAAGGCAAAAGGCAATAAAAGCATTATTTTTGTGATTTCTTTTTATTTTTACGTTATTTTTGTGATCTTATCAGAATTTTCATACATTTCTGATAAGATCACAAAAGTAACAATGATACTTGTATTATTTATTAGTTGTTTTTTTTCCCTCCAATCCCAATTACATCTCAATTTATGCAATTGATTGAAAATCGCATTTCTGAATATTCCGTTGGAGAGGTAATTAAATTTTACAACTTTTGGTGAGCTTGCAGGATTTTTTTGTTCTAAGAAATTTGTTACCAACTAGGTGTTGTTATTAAGTAAAACTTTTTGAACTAAATAACAAAACCTACAGAACTGTCATGGCGGTTTCAAAAAATACACTATGAACATTGAAGGTGCATTAGCCTTTAAAATAATGTAATATTAATTTAAAAAATGTAATGGAATGTTGAAAGAAAAAAAAAACGTTGTTAAGCAGAGAAAATTGGGATTTGATATAAAATAACACTTTTTTTAGAAATAAATTTTAAAATGGTTTGCAACGGAACGAGATATGCGGTCCTTTTTTAGCACTTTAAGGAAAGTAGCTATTGAGGTTGCACTCATGACGAAATATTTGAAAAATGTCTTCAAATCTTTATCGATCCTACCTAGTAGACACCGAAAATTACCCCCGTTAAAATTTATATATATCTATATATGTATATATGTGTATATATATATATATGTGTGTCTGTTAACACGATAGCGGCCAGAGTTTTTGTTTTTTCGTCACGAAACTTGGTATATAGCATTCAATTAGCAAACGATTGAACGAGTTCGTTAACCACCAAAATCGGTCCACCGGAAGGGGGGGTTTACCCCGAACCCAAAACACTAATTTGACCATGCCAGCCGTAATATTTGTTATATTTCAACGAAACTTGGTATTCATAGTGGTAATATAGAGAGGAAAGTGAGATGTAAAAATAAACTAAATCGGTTCATACGGAGGGGGGGTTTACTCCGGACCCACAATACCAATTCGCCACTACCAGCCGTGATTTTTGTTATGTTTCGACGAATCTCGGTATTTGTAGTTGTAATCAACAGGTAAACATGTGTTGTAAAAATAAACTAAATCGGCTTATTTTGAGGGGGGGGGGGTTTACTCCGAACCTAAAGTACTAATATACTCAAACCGGTCGTAATTTCTGCAATTCTTCTTCTATTGGAAAGGAGGGTTTACTTTAAACTCTGTTTCATTAGAATTACCCCGTCAGAGGTAGGTTCCCAAAGCCGCTGCGAGGAGCGCTACCTCCCACTAGGGGAACTGTATCCTGTTCCTGCGTCAGATCAAAAGACGGAAAATGAAGTTTTTGTGTATTTATTATGTAGTACAGTATCATGTATTAACATAACTCTGGAAGCAAATTATTTACAAAATTAATAATTGAACAGTTCTCATGAGAAATGTAAATGAGCAGAACTATTTACGTCTTTATTTTATTTATATAGGTTATTTACAGCAAATTATTCAGTAATGTTGTTTACTTCTGTAGTAATTTTGAGGAAAGTGCTTAGTTAGGCAGCTACTGCGTGACGGATTTTATCTGCCATGCGTAGTGTTATTTACTGGCCCTGTATGTATATTGATCTTATTTAACACCGAGGAATACTTTTGACATGTTTTAAAGATGTTATTTACATTAAAATACTGCGGTCTAAATACATATATAACTAAAGGGTCTCTGGAATTCCCCGTAGGAAAACCCCGTCGGTAAATTACTAAGATGTAAAGATAAAACTTTTGTATGCATTATTCGCCTGCAGTTTATGGAGACAAATACACTGGCCACAAGAAAGACTATCAAAGATAATTGAAATGTTTGAAATATGGGCGGCCGAAATTGAAAAACTTAGGAAAATCATTAATTGACTACTTCTATTTATTTTAATTAATAAATAAAGTTATTTTGATATCTTATTCATTTTTTGAGGTTTCCTACATAAAAGAATTTTTGAAAATTGCAAATCTTAATCAAATCTACATCTTGGGTAAACAATCTGGAGAGGGGGGTTTATTTTTAAATTTAAATGTTTATTTTTCTCGAGTTTTAATTATTTATTTTGGAGACCCGGTGGCCGTGAGGGTTAAGGCATGAGCACTTAACACTCCGTACCAAAGGTCATGGGTGCGATTCCCACTAGGGGCGGTGGCTTTTCTTTCGAAAAAAGAAAAGGCGTCACCCCTATCCCGGCTAGAAAAGGGTGGTAACCTATAGATAACCTGTCCTATAATTCGTAGTTAATAATAGATGGACTTTAAAATTTAAATTAAATAAATAACTATTTATTAAGTTTGATATTTAAGAGTTAAGTTTTTATACATAGTTTAAAAAAAATATATATTTATTATATTAAAATAAACATTTCATGCATCCGAAGAATAACTGTTAATACATTGTAGCGCTCGAAGCAGGGGAAGTTGGTTTGTTTATAAGTGCATAAATAAATTAAATAAAAAACAAATACGAATTTACTACCTTAATTATACTATGACCATGAAATGTATTATTTTCTTGTGGTCGATCTAACGAATACGTTACAGAGAAAATTGAAATTTCATTATGGCTCTGGAGAATTTTGGGGGAATCCGTAAAAAAAAAATATATATATAAATAAAAACTTTAGTTCATATGTATGCAGGTATTCGTTTTATAGATTCCTTAAATTAGAAGAAGAAAAATATTTTTATTTTGGACCAAAACAGATTTCACAAATTGAAAGAAAAAGAAAACAAAAAAAAAAAAAAAAATAAAATAAAATAATAGATTGCTCTTTACATTAAAATAAAATGTCTTGATACAGCCTCGGCTTGAGGCGTCGGGCTGTAGGTACTCCTAGGTTGTAGACCGTGGCAGCTGAAGAAAGAGGTAGTTTTTCTTGATACAGCCTTGGCTTGAGGCGTCGGGCTGTAGGTACTCCTAGGTTGTAGATCGTGGCAGCTGAAGAAAGAGGTAGTTTGTCTTGATACAGCCTTGGCTTGAGGCGTCGGGCTGTAGGTACTCCTAGGTTGTAGATCGTGGCAGCTGAAGAAAGAGGTAGTTTGTCTTGATACAGCCTTGGCTTGAGGCGTCGGGCTGTAGGTACTCCTAGGTTGTAGATCGTGGCAGCTGAAGAAAGAGGTAGTTTGTCTTGATACAGCCTCGGCTTGAGGCGTCGGGCTGTAGGTACTCCTAGGTTGTAGATCGTGGCAGCTGAAGAAAGAGGTAGTTTGTCTTGATACAGCCTTGGCTTGAGGCGTCGGGCTGTAGGTACTCCTAGGTTGTAGATCGTGGCAGCTGAAGAAAGAGGTAGTTTGTCTTGATGCCTTCGGGTAAGTTCTTCGATGTGAAATGCGATTGGATCAACTCCCAATTCTCGATGGAGCATGGTGTTCCGAACGAACCAAGGGGCGTTGGCTGCAATCCGTAGCACTTTGTTTTGTAAAGTCTGAAGTCGTCTGATGTTCGTCGTGTTTGTTCCATACCAAACAGGGCAGTATCTTAAATTAGAAAAATTGATTTCACCATTTTTAGAGCGATATCTGTAACCGTCTTCGATAAACATTATAGTCCGAGAGCCAGCAACGCACTTTTCATGAAGTGTTTTATGCATCTTGAAATTTTGCTATAATGTACATCTTGGATATATAAGAAGGTATATATGTGTTTCCTGGACATACCTTGGAACACCAGGTACTGCGCTTAGGGTAAAGGTACAGAAAAATATTTCCCAAAAATAGAGTTTTATTCAGAAGCCAACTATCTTTAATGTAAAATTAAGACAATTTTACAATGAATAATAAATATGGCAGACACTTTTAAGGGGTATAACACATAAAAAAAAAAAAAAAAAATTAATTGTTTTTATTCTAATGTTAAATGAGATTTTTTTTTCGCGCTGCTATTAAAACCGGAACAGCTGTACAAGATCATGTGAGCAAGAACCAATGAGAGCACAGGAAATAACCAACACTGCGCGGTCGTGTCAATCGCTGTTAAGGTTACGCGCAGTGGATTGCAGTCTATCATAGGTAACATTTATTTTCATGTTTCCTGATAATTAAACCCCACAAAAGTGTCTGCCCTTTTGTAATTATTTTCAAATATGTTTATTGAAGACGCTGTTTAAATCGCAGCGTGAATAAAGCACTTCATTTAAAATTAAAAATAAAAACTAGGTACTGCCAACGGCCATAGCCACGTTGAATACACCGGTTCCCATAGATCACCGAAGTTAAGCAAGGTCGGGCGTGGTCAGTACCTGAATGGGTGACCGACCACGTGCTGTTGGCATTATAAAAGGGCGGCAACCTATAGATAGCCCGGCGCTAATGGCCAAGATGTAGATGCGCCGTAAAAAAAAAAAAAAAAAAAAAAAAAAAAAAAAAAAAAAAAAAAACTAGGTACTTTGTTTTTTAACAAAACGTGGGGGTTTTTTATTTACATTTTAACCCCCTTAAAATTTCCTGCCTTATTTATTATCAATTTTAAAATTGCCTTAATTTGAAATTTTTTTCATTAATAATAGTTGGCTTCTGAATAAAACACCATTTTTGGGCAATATTGTTTTGCACCTTTCCCCTATGTGCAGTACCTGGTGTTCCAAGGTATGTCCAGGAAACACATACTTACCTTCTTATATACCCAAGAGGTACACTATAGCCAAATTTCAGGGTGCATAAAACACTTCATGAAAAGTGCGTTGCCAGCTCTCGGTCTATTAAAACATCTGCTTTTCCAAACTAATTTTCAGTTTAGGTATTCAGAAATGATTGATTTAATTGCAACTTGTTCCAGATGTTCGACCTTGTGTTTGGAGGTATGGAAGTATTAGAGGAAAAAAAATATTAATGGGCATGAAAAGTTTTAAGATCTTAGTATATTTTGTAAAATATCTCGCAAACGGTTTGAAAATCAAGCTAAGTAGAAGGTGACCATGCCAAAGCTTACTAAATTCCCTACATATTTGAACTAAAGACTACTACCAAAAAATGTTTAGATTTATGTAATTTTCGATGGGGCTATGCCTATCCAATTCTATGACATTTTAGAATCCCCGTAAATCCTAAAAAAAACAAAAAAAAAAAAAAAACACAACGATGATGATTAAACAAATTACTAGTAGAGTGGAAGCACTCAGTTACAGAACGGGTATTAAATTGGGTGCTTCATAAATTCGAGTTTATATTAGAAACATTGGATTTACTAATTTTCAAAATCAATATTAAACAATGATTTTATTCAGTAACCAATGACTAATAATTAAAAAAACGGGTTTTTATTTTATTGATTGATGTTTTGCCTCCTTCATAAAAAACTTATTGGACTTTTTGAATTAAATTACTAAATCCAATGGTTTTGAACATGTTCTTTGTAGCCTTCTTTAGCAACAAAATAAGAAAAGGGCGGCCAATGGCCATGCCGAAACGTTCAAAATAGATTTTTCTGAAAATCTGACTTATTCTTAACCGAAACCCTACCATTCCCGAACTTATCACTTCTTATCTGCATCTCGTTATAAAATTTAATACGCATCGCTTAACTGGACCTGCGGGCTTCCACTACATTTTTTTCTCAGTTATTAATAAATGTTACTGCTGTGGTTGACAAGAATTTCAAAATATCCAATGCGGCCCTTGGATAAAAACAAAACATGGCCAAACAAATTGAAAATTTGTTGGGTAATCCATGTTGAAAGGGAGGGGATTTGGCGGGCTTGTTGTTTCAACCTATTGGCACCTGATAGCGCTGAAATCGCTCCAAACAGCTGACTAGCCAGCCAGCACAGGCTGCTTGGCTTCAAACCAAGCTGTTTCCCCCCTCATATGTAACTTTTATTCTTCAGTTATGTTTTAGCCGAGCTCCGTGTATATAGTGTGCAGTAATCCCAGCTTACTCACCAGCTGAGATCAGGCCTTACTCAAATGACTACGTAACAACACTGCATCTTGTCATCTAGTTTCATCTGCACTCGAAATAATAACCTATATCCATTGTTTTTCTCTCTATATCTCTGCTATTCTTTTGTCTATTTATTTAAACATTCAAATACTTGTGATAATTCATTTTTTTTAAAACAACTAACTGTGTTATTAGTTGTACTTTTAAGTGTACTCTAGTGCTTCTGTAATCTGTGGAAGATATCACGTATTACAAGTAATTTGGGTTGAGTGTTTTGGTTTTATCTGCCACTGACAATAAGGGATACCTTCAAGATAAAGATATCTTTCTGTCAATTGTACTTTGATTTGGTGTGGAGTTGTAGCTCAGATGTCTCCAGATCTTTACTAGTGCGATATAGTGCTCCGAACAGGGTAGGACAATGTCTTCTACCAAACTGCCTACTAAACCCATCGCTAGAAGGGTCAGAAAAATAAGCAGGGTGAGTTACCGGCAATTTTATTTATTTATTTATTATTATTATTTTATTTATCGATGATTTTTTTGTAGAATTTTTATTGTTGCTTCAAAGTTTGTTTTTGTTTAATTTTTACGCGCTAATGAAATAAGTAGTGTAACTCAGTAATATTTTTAACTGTAGTGTTTTTGCGGGTAACCCTAAAAGTTTTTGATTATTCATTTTTTTTTTATTAACAAAAATCATATTTAATGTTTCTATTTTAAATTAGTGAGTATACAAATATTATACACCTTTTTCCAATGAAAATTCGTTTAAATTACATCACAATTATATCTGCCCTTTGTAATTTATTATAAGTACTTACTACTTTTGTTCTTTCTACTCCTGAACTGGTTTCAAAACGTTTTGATCAATACTTTAATATTGTTTTCGAATAGAATTCATAATATTATCTAGCTGCATTTAATTTATAATCGTTTTGGGGACATCTATAGTTTACAATGCACTATTCCTAAAGAATTATTAAAAAAATTATATGAATTCAGAAACATTTGATTTCTTGAGCAGTAATTTATGATATGAAATGTTTATTGTTAGAGTGAATATGTATTTACACACACATTCATATATCTATATATATGTGTGTGTGTGTGTGTGTGTGTGTGAGTATATATATAAAAATAAATCTTAGAAATAAAATATTGGATATACCAGGACTATCACATATTTCATCATAATATAGGTCGATAAAGCCAAAATATTCCCAACCACCTTTTTTTTTATTGGTATAAACAAATTTATATAATTTATAATGTTAAATAAAATACAAACAATAATAACAACGTTATGACAATTTATTTATTTATTAAGAAGTAAGTATTCATTATTGAAGGAAAACTTGCTTCAAAATGAATAAAAAAGTGATATGTCTGGATGTTTTTGAAAACGAAGAACTTTATTTTTCATATAAATGGCCAAAATTCAAATAATATGGATAGAACCTTCCAATTTGTTTTATATTTAATTCTTACTTCGGCGTTTGGGGCCTTATTGTCTTTTTTCAGTCATGTATTCTGTAATTATACATACATTATATAATTTTGGTTAAGAATTATTAAGTATAATACATTGTATGATAAGTCATAACAAATATTATATAATATTTTTATAATTACAGAATAGATGCCTGAAGAAGGAGGTCGCAATAAGAATTATTAAATATAAAAAATTGTTTAGGTTCTACTCATCTTATTTGAATACACCCTTCCTCCTTCTTTGTAACTTTTATTTTTCATTGTTTATGGTAATGATTTTGATAGATATTTAAAAATCAAGTAATGAAGTTTTTTTTTTTTTGTTTTACTTGAGTTTAAGGGCAAAAAAATGTAAGGTTATTATTGCCCGAACAAATAATAAAGGTTTGTCAATTAAAGAAATTTGTTTTGCTTATTTTTTCTTGACTTTCTTGACAGTTTTATTGTTGTGAAATTAACCCCTTATTGGTGTGTCTGCCTTATTTTCACCCCACGCAGAGGAGTTCTAAAACGTTCTGTTCGAAGGAATTTTCTTTTTGTGCAAGCACTGGTTTGGTCCAATTTGGCGTTTCGAATGGATATTTCACCTAATATACCTACCTGGTTACCCGAATACATTCCTAAAATCCTTCTCTACAACACAAATCCGACACCATTCGATTGGCTGGCCCAGAGGCTTACTTCCCTACAAGTCATCTATACATCAAGCCTGCTATATGCAGTTATTGGTAGCTTTGATCATTCCTGAAAAATATGAAATAAAATCTTAAAGAGAAAATAGATTTAAGGCGTAACAACAGGAAACTGACAGTATCATGGCGTTGGAAACACTATAACAACGTTTCAAATTATCTTACTTTGTTTTATTCAAATACTCGTTTCACTGTCAAATGCCATAAGCTACAACCAGCTAAAACGTTAGGTAAATAGACACAAAAACCCGTTTTCAGGACAAAAAGTCCTTATTTCTAAAATGATTAAAATCGCCCCAAAAGAAATTACATTAGCACCTTTTTTGTAGAGAATTTAGTAAGATTTCGAATGGGTACCTGCCACTTACCACGATTTCCCAACCGCTTTCAAGATATTCTAGAAAATATACGAAACTCCCAAAATTTTTCGTGCCCGGTAATGAAATATTTTATTTCTAGTACTTCCTTAATTCCGCACGGAACCAAAATTTACCTATCATTGATTAGATGAATATCAAACGTCTGGAACGTTCTACTCAATCAATCGTTTCTGAATACCCAAACTGAAAATTAGTTTGGAAAAGTAGGTGTTTAAATGTTTCTCAAAAACGGTTACAGATATCTGGCTTTAAAAAATGGTTTCATTCATTTTTCTACGATAAGAAACCTATAAAAGTCCGTCACGCAGGAGCTGCATAACTAAGCACTTTCCTCAGAATTTGGGTAGTGTAGACTGCTTTCCAGAACAATTTGCTTAAAATATCCTACATAAATAAAATAAAAACATGAATAGTTCTCTTTTAAATTTGTAATGAGTAACTGATCAATTATTAATTTGCTTCCAGAGTTATGTTTACACATGGTACCTACTAAACTATGTAATAAATACAAAAAACCTCATATTATCGTATTTTGATCTAACGCAGGAACAGGATACAGTCACTCTAGAGGTAGAAAGCGCTCCTTGCGGCGGCTTTGTGAACCTACGTTTGGCGGGCTTTTCTATTGAAATATATTACAAATTAAACCCCCGCTTTACGATTGACCGACCCATGACGTATACCGCGTTTCGTTACAATACAGCAGAAATTACGACCGGTATGAGTATATTAGGAATTTGGGTCCGGAGTAAACCCCCCCCCCTTCTAATGAACCGATTTAGTTTATTTTTACAACACATATTTAACTGTAGATTACCACTACGAATACCGAGTTTCGTCGAAATATACCAAAAATCACGGCTGGTAGTGGCGAATTGGTATTGTGGGTCCGGAGTAAACCCCCCTCCTAATGAACCTATTTAGTTTATTTTTACAACACATATTTACCTGTGGATTACCACTATGAATACTTAGTTTCGTCGAAATATACCATAAATCACGGCTGGTAGTGGCGAATGGGTATTGTGGGTCCGGAGTAAACCCCCCCTTCTAATGAACCGATTTAGTTCATTTTTATATCGCACTTTTCTCTCTATATTACCACTACGAATACCAAGTTTCGTTGAAATATAACAAATATTACGGCTGACATAGTCAAATTAGTGTTTTGGGTTCGGGGTAAACCCCCCCTTCCGGTTGACCGACTTTGGTGGTTAACGAACTCGTTCAATCGTTTGCTAATTGAATGCTATATACCAAGTTTCGTGACGAAAAAACAAAAACTCTGGCCGCTATCGTGTTAACAGACATATATATATATATATATATATATATATATATATATATATATATATATATATATATATATATATATATAGATATAGATATATATAAATTTTAACGGGGGTCATTTTCGGTGTCTACTAGGTAGGATCGATAAAGATTTGAAGAAATTTTTCAAAAATTCCGTCATGAGTCCAACCCCAATAGCTACTTTCCTTCGGAGGAAAGTGCTCAAACGAGTATCTGCAAGCACATGAACTCGGAAAGGTAAGCGTCGTCGATTTTCTTCGCGCGAATTTCGCTCCAAAAAGCATCATCCGGTGGACGGATTCTGCTGCTTAACGAATTTGACCTTTGAAATTGTTGTCCCAAATTTCATCAAAATCGGACCACCAAAATCAAAATAAATAACTCAAAAAACAGACTTTAAAGAACCGTTTTTATCTTTATAAAAAACATATTTTTTTATCTTTATTACAAGTAATTATGAAAAATATTTAAAAAATAAAATTTCAGCACATTAAACTTTAAAATGTTCTGAAAACTATGCTTTTTAAATCGGGCGATACGCTTGCGCCTTCAATTTACACCCGATCAAGCTAGTACTTAGTATTTTTTTTCGATTCATTGAATTATAATGATTTCATGACCGATTATAGAAAATGAAGAATTGTTCACCACTTTCGAAAAAATTAATATTTCTTAAAGAATCCTATGTACTTTACTAGATTCGTATGCGATATTTTTAAGTCCTTCCGACTTCGTTTGCATTATACTTTGACTTACTGCCAGTGATTATATTGAAATAGCGCATAATTTCCAGAGACCTCTAGTGGCCTAAATAGGGAATTTTCCAGTCAATGAACATGGTGGTGTTTGGAGAAGTCTGCTAGAATTCATCTCCCAATGATCTTCTTCCACCCAATAACTGGGTCAGCCTTTTCTTTGATTGATTTCTCTCTCTCTCAGTTATTGGCTCAATACTCAATGGAATATATTCAAATCAAAGGAAACCCCTATATATATATATATATATATATATATATATATATATATATATATATATTATTATTCTTGTAGATAACCCAAAATATTTCTTAATGCGTTTCGTTCTTTTAGGCTTAGGGTCGGAAAAAGTAGTACTTCCTTGTGTCACACCACTTTATTTTGCATGCCCTACATGTTTCGTGCTTAATTCATTCGCACCTCATCAGGGGCACTTCTACAACAAAATCCATTTTTGTACCTCCCAATATTAAACATATTTAAAATATATAATATTTTAGAAGTCCAGATTTTAAAATAACTTTAACAAACATTTTTTTAAAAGTCCTACCTTGCTATGAAGTCCTCTCGTCTCGTGTACCTTCTACGGAGGCGGGGTAATACTAGTCATGTCCCCCCGCCTCCGTAGAAGGTACATGAGACGAGAGGACTTCATAGCAAGGTAGGACTTTTAAAAAAAATGTTTGTTAAAGTTATTTTAAGAAATCTGGACTTCTAAAATATTATATATTTTAAATATGTTTAATATTGGGAGGTACAAAAATGGATTTTGTTGTAGAAGTGCCCCTGATGAGGTGCGAATGAATTAAGCACGAAACATGTAGGGCATGCAAAATAAAGTGGTGTGACACAAGGAAGTACTACTTTTTCCGACCCTAAGCCTAAAATAACGAAACGCATTAAGTAATATATATATATATATATATATATATATATATATATTTATATATATATATATATATATATATATATATATATATATATATAAACTTTTGTTTTTGTATTCATCGAAAGGTTTTTGCGTTACTGCGGTTATCCTTAGAGAGGAGTAAGCAGTAACAGACTGAAAAAGTATCTATCCTTTACGAACATTTTTTCAAATAGTCAAGACTAGTTTTATTTATTTAATTTTTTTGTCTACATATTCTTTATATATCTATTATACGTATAAACCCAGAAATATTTGTAGGTCGCTGAAATAATGGCCGCATATTGGTAAAAAAAAAGTGTCACAAAAATCTCAAAAATAATCACTGAGTTCGAATAAAATATTTTTTTTTTTTTTGGTGTAATAGCGTTTTAGTTGGCTAAATCTATTTCAAGTTCTAGGTTGGGGGGTATTCCATACCCCCCAAATCCCCGCTTATAAGGTTGACCTCATGACGCAATCCGGAAGTGCAGACTAGAACATTTTACGTTTCAGAACCCCTAGAGAACGAAAATAGCTGTTCTTCAAATTTGGACGTTGGTCCGATTTTAATGAAAGGTACAAAAATCTTTCATCTAATTTGAAAGGTCAAGTTCGTTAACCAGCAGAATCCGTCAACCTGAACATGGTTTTTGGAGCGAGATTCGCGCGAAAAAAATCGTTACGCTTACGTAATATGCTTGCTAGTACTCGTTTTATAGGCTTCATGCCTAGGAAAACTAATGAAGCCTTTTTTTAAAGGATAGCTTTAACTGTTTTCGAGAAAAGTGGAAAAATAGTTGTTGAATCAACTTTTTGTTTTGGGTACTTAGAATTATGGGATTCAGTTAAAATATTTTCTGCGTATTTGAAAATCATATAAACAAAGATGTTTAAATTTTGGTTACGTTTGGATTTAAGTAAGGATTAGAAAAAAATATATTATTTATAGACATGAAAAGTTTTGGGAACTTTGTAATTTTCCTTAATATCTCGAAAACGGCCACGAAATCGTGGTCAGTGGAAGGTAATCATTCGAATGCTTACTAAATGTTCTACAAAAATAGGTTCTGAAGCAATTTTCGATTTGGCGATGTGAATAGGAGAAATAAGTGCTTAAAACTTCAGTCTTTAGCACACTCTTTAATTGGTTGTTTTTTTGTTTTAAATTGCATTTATTTGTAGAATTAGTACTACAGTAGAAGACGACAAGAAAATACGAAACATTTTGATATTTTTCAATGCATTGAACTGTGAAATATGTATTTCTTTTGGATGGTGGGGGCTGCCCGACCCTGCCATGTGCCCTGGCCCTTTGTGACGGATCATCGGTCATAAAAGCATTTCACGAAAGGTGGAACCGAAATAATAACTGTTTCTATTTCAATCTTTCCTAAATGACACTAGGAAAGATTGAAATAGAAACATCTTGCAGACTGCCGAATCTCAGAAAAGTCGTAATATGTAATGAGCTTTCTAACGGTATACTCAGTTTGCTAGATGTTTTTTGGAAGAGAAGTGATTTTCAAAAAGGTGTTGCTATCCAAAAGCTTTTATTAATTTCTACTTTTTGAATTGATATTACGGTTTTAATTAGATAATTGTAAACATTGAATGTACATTAGTCTTAAAGCAACTTTAATGCTGATTTAAAAAATGTAATGAATCGTTTAAAAAAAATGTGTACAAGCATAGAAAATTGGTATTGTACTAAAAATAAAACACGTTTTTATCTAAATAAGCCTTAGAACGGATAAAAATGTCCCGTCGGTGGCGTAGAACTAAATTATTTAGTCACCCCCTGAAGGAGGGCCATTAATAGGGAACGGATATTCATGTATTTACATATTTTTTTCCTAATTCTCAAATCGAAATGTTGATGGAATTCTGCGCGTTTTAAGTGATTTTAAAGCATTTAAACAGGTTTTTATTTTAAATATTTTGCCAAAATACATATTTTTGCTACATATTTTGATATTCTTTTTATTTTGTAATTGAAAAAATAAAGGGGAAACCGAGAAAGAATGCTTAACCCATTGAATCTAGATCACTGTGTCTTTTCTAATTGCAAGAAGCAAAGGTGGCTGGCAGCCATATCTTCCCCGGCGCTAATGGCCTAGGAGCAGAAGCGTTTTAAATAAATATATAACACATTACTGTTTAAAAATCGTACTATTCCTAATAACATACTCTCTAAAACAAGTAAATAAGCGAAAGAATCATGCCGATGTCATTATACAAACTGGAAGTATAAAATAATAAATTTTCAACCTATTTTATTTTATTTCTTAGCTCCTAAGACGCATTGGACGAAACGCTCGGACACGTGTCGACTATTTTTCGATGCAAAAATATCAGCAGACAAAAATATGCCTGATCGGTGACCCCACCACTGCATACTCCCCTTATGAGATACGACCGCCATAATTTCACGTTGGACAATTTAAAAATGCATTTTGCTGCATACAATTTTCCAAAATAATGTTTTAGAAATTTTTAACTTCTTTTTCCGCCTTATAAAATGAGCTCTTAATTTCTAATTATGCTTTTTTTCAATATTTTATAAAGTTTTAGTCATTTTGTTTTATATATTCTCAACTTTTGTTCTTTCCATTTATAATAACAGAGTTCGTACTAGTTATCTGTAGCAACTACTGTTTTGGAGTGTCATCGTTAGTTTCAACACCTGCATCAGCTTAATACAGGAAATTAAATGTTCTTCGCTTTAGATGCGGAGCATCATCATAAATAAATAAATAGTATTTTTGGTATTTTTTACTACATATTTTAAATTTTTTATTACATATTCCATTATAAATAGTTAAATATATTTGTACATATTTTGAATTTTATTTTACATGAACATCCGTTCCCTAGTCATTAACTTACGATACACCCTGTATATTTACATACATTTTCTAAGGATGGTTAGAGTTGTGTATAGATATAATTGCTAGATATCCTTGTTGCCTGCTTCTAATCCTGCCTATCTAGGTGTTTGCATAGCATGGAGATTGTAAGCTAGTCAGTGGACTGCACTCTCTGGGAACGTGATAGCTTTCACTATCTAGGTCATCGGAACCTGTAATCTCGCAAATACTCGCTGGTCATTCTAGCGTTTTAACGATACATTCATATATTTTCTTTAACGCGTTTTGGCTTTAAGCTAAAAATTAGTCATGCTGATAAACGTGGGCTGGCTTCCTCATAGCTTTGCTTGTTGGCACTAAAATAACCATGACAAAAAGACAATAGCCTATTTCAACTCATTTGTGCATATATTTTTAGCATGGTTCCTGCATCCCTCCATAAGAAGGAAACCCGCTTATGAGGTTGACCTTTCTACCCAATCCGGAAGTTTCGACTAGAAAATTTCTCATTTCATATATACATATATATATATATATATATATATATATATATATATATATATATATATATATATATATATATATATATATTTGTCTGTTTGCGCTCTAGTAAATAATTGTCCGATTTTGATGAAATTTGGTACAAAAATCTTTCGTCTAATTTGAAAGGTCAAGTTCGTTAACCAGCTGAAGCCGTCCACCGGGAGATGGTGTTTGAAGCGAAATTTGCGCGAAAAAAATAGTAACGCTTACGTTTTTGAGTTCATATGCTTGCAGGTACTTGTTTTATAAGTTTCTTAACGTGGAAAACCCATTTTTAAAGCGATATCTGTAACCGTTTTTGAGAGAAGTGGAACAAATGTTTTTATAACTTTTTTTTTTTTTGTGGGTACATAGAATCGAGAAAATGAAATTTTATTCGCCAAGAAGTACATATTTACTATTGATTTTAACAGTAAAATGAATTTCCTATTAAAACAAGATACTTAAAATTACAACGAATTTTTGGTTGTTTGGTATAGAGCCTTCTGAGCAGTAGTTGAAAAGAGATTAAGTTTTCAACACATAATTGTATTGACATATATAGCCTTTCCCAAGAATGAGGATTAAGAATTTCCCAAGAATGTCGCTTAAGAATAGGCCATTCACGGCTGACGCACGTATACCTCATGACGAGACAGGACAGACCAAAATGTGAAGATTGTAACTCAACACTGACCATAAAACACCTACTGACAGAATGTATACTTAGACAAAACTATGACTTACCGTACAATATGACAGGCCTACTAGGTGATAGGAGCCAATATATAGGACAGACCTACTAGGTGATAGGAGCCAATATACAGGACAAATATTTAACTACCTGCAGAAGACTAACGTACTTGACAAATTATAACATGACCTCTACGACTAAATTGGCAACAACACATAAATTTAAAACAAAAATAAGAGAGAAAAGAGAAGATGCAGAGAAGATGTTATGTATTCCATTAAAATAAAAATTATACTTACATTCAATACCAACTTACGCCCAAATACTAAAACCTTATTGACAGACACACAATTCGTTGTAACAAAACTAATACTAATACAATACACTTTAGACAAGTTTACATGAAACAAATTTAACATTTTTGTATTATTTTATACATGTTCATGTAATATTTTTTAGCACTTTCCTCCGAAGGAAAGTAGCTATTGAGGTTGGACTCATGACGGAATTTTTGAAAAATTTCTTCAAATCTTTATCGATCCTACCTAGTAGACTCCGAAAATGACCGCCGTTAAAATTTATATATATCTATATATATGCATTTATATATATATATATATATATATATATATATATATATATATATATATATATATATTTATTTATTATTTATTTATGATGATGCTCCGCATCTAAAGCGAAGAGCATTTAATTCCCTGTATTAAGCTGATGCAGGTGTTGAACCTAACGATGTCACTCCAAAACAGTAGTTGCTACAGACAATGATGTATAGTAATGATAAGTATGTATAAGGTATAAATAGTAAACGAAACAAAAATTAAATAGAAATATGTATAAAGAAAAATAATTAAATAAAATTAGAATGAATGAGGTGTTTATTTAATGAATAGATTGAATTAGATTTCATTATTATTGCAAAAAAGGTGAAATGGATTCTTATGGTTATGTATTATATTTTGTCGTACATGTTAGTGTTTTTTAAATATGTCAATATTGTGTTAATATAATGGCTGCCTTCAGAAAGTATGTCTGTCAGGTCATGAGGAATGTCCAAGTTATGCCGTAACCGACAGTCTGTTAGAATATGATTTACAGTAAGATCTGTGTTACAAGTCGTGCATTTGGGTTTGTCCGATTTTGTCATCAGGTACTCGTGGGTAATGCGTGTATGGCCGATTCTTAGTCTCGCAAGGACTACTTCTTCTCGGCGTGAGCTCCTGTACGATGATGTCCAGTCTGTAATAGTCGGTTTAATAGTCCTTAGTTTATTGTCAGTCACAGTATGCCAATCAAGTCGCCATTTGTCGAGTATGGTTCTGCAAGTATGTCGAGTAACATCTTTGTGAAATAGTTCAAAATGTTGGTATGTCTGTTCTTCTGTCACAAGTCTAGCATGGCTGTCAGCTGTCGTATTTTGTCCGAGGTCTTTATGTCCAGGCAGCCATGAGAGTGTTATATGTTTTCCTGTAGTCTGTAAGTCGTTTATTTTATCTTTTATTTCAGTGCATATGGGGTGGCATGTATACATATTTTGGAGACATTGCAGCGAACCCAACGAGTCACTGAAAATGATAATATGTTTATGATGTGTATTTGGTGGATTGATCAGTGCAAGGAGGATAGCATATAGTTCTGCCCCTAGAATGTTTACATATGGAGGCAGCTTCTGGGCATAAATCTCTCCTTGTACAACGGCTGCTGAGCCAACTCCGTATTCAGTCTTCGATCCGTCTGTGAAAATTGTAATGCAGTTTTCGTGATGTTTTAAGTATTCAGTAAAGTAGTGTGTATGTAGTAAGGTAGAAAGTGGGTCCTTTTTATGATATTTTGTAAGAGTTAAGTCTATGTCATAGTTCCGTATCGTCCAAGGTGGGTTCGAACTTTGTCTGTGAGTCGTAATGTTATATTGTCCCAGGTCAAACATTTCTTCCATTTCGAGAAATCTTACAATAAATGGTCGGACATGGCTTCTCCTTTGTTCATATTTACCGAGATTCTCATTTTCCATGATATTGTTCGTGCAAGTTTCAGTATTCAGGGATTTAAGTTTGTAATAATACGCCGCCGATAATACTGCTCTCCTATAACTGAGAGGAGGTTCGACGGCTTCTGCGTACAGGCTGATCACTGGACTAGATCTAAAAGCACCCAGTGATAACCGTATACCAATGTTATGTATTGGATTGAGCATGTTTAGTGTTGTGGGCCTGGCAGACGAGTAAGCTACGCATCCGTAATCCAGAAGAGACCTGGTATAACTTCGATAGACGTTTAGCAATACTTTCCTATCAGCCCCCCACCTAGTGTTACCTAGAACTCTCAAAAGGTGTAACGAGTTTTTACATCTTTTGACAAGTTCCTGGAGTTGGGGGACCCATGTAAGTTTTTTGTCAAACAGTAAACCCAAGAATTTTATTACGTTTGTCTGTGGGATTGGTGTATTGTACAAATGTAAATGATAGTCGGTATCGCGTTTCTTTCGTGTAAATAAAATAGACTTTGTTTTATGTGTCGAAAATTTGAGTCCTGTTAAGTCAGTCCAGTTTTCGAGTGATTGTATTGTTTCTTGTATTCTGTTTTGTGAAGCTTCTGCAGTCTTGGATGAATGGATTATTAGTAGATCGTCAACATATAAACAGTACTGTACATCGGGAGGAATGTGATGCCTAACCGAATCCATAGCAATGAGGAACAGTGTTGTGCTCAATATGCTCCCTTGGGGAATTCCCATTTCTTGTTTATAGACATCTGAGAGGCAAGTTCCATTTCTGACTCTGAATGTTCTATTCGAGAGGAAACTCTTGATAAATTCAAATGATTTCCCCCGAATACCCCATTCATACAGTTTAGAAACAATTGTTCTTTGCCAAACTGTGTCAAAAGCTTTATTTATATCAAAGGATACTACTAGTGCGGCCTTTTTATTGAGAAATGAATCGATGATGTAAGACTCTAGGCGAACTAGATGGTCCAGCGTTGAATGTCTTTCTCTGAAACCGCACTGATATGGCGAGAGTAGACGCTTCGATTCAAGGTACCACATTAACCTCCTGTTTAACATTTTCTCGAATATCTTGCAGACACAGCTGGTAAGTGATATCGGCCTGTAACTTGCAACCTCAGATTTATCTTTGTTAAGTTTGAGTATAGGAATAACGATGCTAGTAGTCCAACATTCTGGGATTTGCCCCGAATCGTATACTGAGTTCATAAGCCGCAATAGTTCTTTAAGGCAAGTGTTGGGAAGGTGTCTTAGCATATTGTAAGTAATTCTGTCTGGTCCGGGTGAGTTTTCTTTTTTGTTAGTTAGTGCGTAGTTTAGTTCATCTAAAGTAAATGGTTCGTCTAGAGGGGATGTTTCTTTTTGTAGAGTCACAATGTTCAATTGGTTTTGTGTCATGTCAGTATTGTGTACATGGTTGTGTTCAGGTATCTTTGAAATGTCACTGAAATGTTTTGCTAAAGCATCTGCTATATGTTTACAGTCAGTCAGGATTAAGTCTTCTACTTTTAAACCACTTATTGGTGTCCGATATTTTCTATTTGTTATCTTTTGAAGATTATTCCATAGTGTACTTTGTGGTGTATTTCTGTTTAAAGTCGCCAAGAAGTCTACCCAACATTGCCTTTTGCTTTCATTAATTATGTGCCGGCAAGTAGCTTTGGCTTTTTTGAAATTGATTAAGAACTCAGTAGTGGGGCTTCGCCTGAATTTGTTAAGAGCACTACGTTTTTCCTTTACTGCCTGTTTGCATCGTTCATTCCACCAAGGAACGGGGATGTGTTTCTTTACGGTCCTGGTTTTTGGAATCGAGCTTTCAGCGGCTGTAATTAAGAGTTCGTTGAAGTCTTGTATTGTGTCAATGTTTGAGAAATTAAGTTCGTTTGTAATGTATTGTTGGTATTTTGTCCAATCTGCTTTCTTAGTATTAAATCTCGGTGGTACCTGGAACGGCTCAGGAACGCTTTGTAGTTCTATAGCTATTGGAAAGTGATCGCTATCGTAGAGATCTTTTTTAACTTCCCATTTGAAGCGTACAAGGATGTCGGGCGAGCATGTTGTGACATCGATGTTTGAAAACGTTCCTGTTCGTGAGCACAGGTGAGTGGGGGAACCATCATATATATATTTATATATATATTTATATGTGTCTGTTAACACAATAGCGGCCAGAGTTTTTGTTTTTTCGTCACGAAACTTGGTATATAGCATTCAATTAGCAAACGATTGAACGAGTTCGTTAACCACCAAAATCGGTCCACCGGAAGGGGGGGGGGGGGTTTACCCCGAACCCAAAACACTAATTTGACCATTTCAGCCGTAATATTTGTTATATTTCAACGAAACTTGGTATTCGTAGTGGTAATATAGAGAGAAAAGTGAGATATAAAAATGAACTAAATCGGTTCATAAGGAGGGGGGGTTTACTCCGGACCCACAATACCAATTCGCCAATACCAACCGTGATTTTTGGTATATTTCGACGAAACTCGGTATTCATAGTGGTAATCTACAGGTAAATATGTGTTGTAGAAATAAACTAAATCGGTTCATTAGGAGGGGGGGTTTACTCCAGACCCACGATACCAATTCGCCACTACCAACCGTGATTTTTGGTATATTTCGACGAAACTCGGTATTCGTAGTGGTAATCTACAGGTAAATATGTGTTGTAAAAATAAACTAAATCGGTTCATTAGGAGGGGGGGGGGTTTGCTCCGGACCCAAATTACTAATATACTCGTACTGGTCGTAATTTCTGCTGTATTGTAACGAAACGCGGTATACGTCGTGGGTAACTAATGAGAAAGAAGTGTTGTAAAAATGAGCTGAATCGGTCAATCGGAAAGGGGGGTTTACTTTGTAATATATTTCAATAGAAAAGCCAGCCAGACGTAGGTTCACAAAGGCGCCGCAAGGAGCGCTAGAGGGACTGTTTCCGGTTCCTGCGTTAGATCAAAATACGATAATATGAGGTTTTTTGTATTTATTACGTAGTGTAGTAGGTACCATGTGTAAACATAACTCTGGAAGCAAATTAATAATTTATCAGTTACTCATTACAAAATTAAAAGAGAACTATTCATGTTTTTATTTTATTTACGTAGGATATTTTAAGCAAATTGTTCTGGAAAGCAGTCTACACTACCCAAATTCTGAGGAAAGTGCTTAGTTATGCAGCTCCTGCGTGACGGACTTTTTTTAAAAGTAGAATCGCCTAGCCGCTACAACTTATTAAATAAATAATAAATAAGAATTATCCGCTTCTGTGTAAGTTGGCTACTGTCAGTTTTCTGTGCTATGTGACGCCTAATCTATCCCATTTCTTCGAGATGTTGTTGACATATTTCTCGAAATACTAAAAAAAAACGCGTTAATATGACGAAGTTCCTCCGAGTCGGAATGTTTTGTTTTGGTTTTAGTTTCACCACAAACATCGCATATCATTGATTTAGACCACCATATGTGGGCAACAACCGGCCGGCTCCTTCGGAATCAAGTGAGCGAGCAAGCCGACTGGCGGCGATCATCAAAGAGTGATGCAGCAAACATCAGAACCTTTGATATGATTTTATAAAGTAATGAGATGGCAGAAGGGAATATTCAGATATGATGAGAAGAACTTTCCAGATTTTATATTTAATTTCTGGTACAAAGTTTCGTACTTGATTGTACTTTTTCAGGCATAATTCTTCGGCTAATTATATTATTTTAATTCCTTACCTACATAATGAATGTACCTTATTTGGCATATCAGCGAGGCTCATTATCTTAAGAATTTAAATCCCATTGATTGGAAGAAAAGGTTTTGAAGATGTCAGTCTGATTTTTTCCAAGCATAATCAGGATTTGAATGTTTAATTTCAACGATATCCGTGCTAAAATTAAGTTAGATGAACAATGAAATATTATTTTATGTTCAATTGTAAAAGTTAGTGAATTGTTTACGCGTAATTTAATAAACAGAGGAAACAAAAAACAAAAATCTGGCTAGACAAAGTTGTTCTACATTTTATTAGCTTTCATTTAAAAAAAAAAAAAAACTTCATTGTAATCGGTTAAGATTTAGAGGTTGTAGGTTTTTTTGAAACAAGAAATGTCGTTTGGCCACAGTGTGCACCGTTTCAATAACCAAAAATATGTACACTGGCGAAGAAATTTCAAACATTCCATATGAATAAGTATGTAAAACAAATTTGAACCACCATGGCGTATAACGTAAGACCGGCACCTCAGGATATTCGTCATACGGTCGACGCCATAAGCGGGGTTCCTCCTCGTAGAGGGAGGTAAGAAACGCGCTAATATATCGTCCATTGAATGGAGCTTACGAAGACCTAAGCATAGAGTAGACCCACCCTTCATCGACCCGGACCATGAATGACAAGATACTCCCACCCCCGTACTAAGCCCAACGCCCCCGTTCTACACACGCCCCCTGGTTCCCTCCGTCCCCTAACTCATCCTACACAATACCCCAGGCAGGAAGTTCCAACAGAGGCTTTTATTCTTGTGGGCTTTCCTACTCATATATCCATTTGGGTAATTATTCTAGAGGACTTGTCACTTAGTTCTCCTTTTGTTTGGAGAGAAGCACTTGGAAAATATTTCCTGGAAGCCACAGATAGAGGTAGATATGGTTTTCTTTCTGGGCAACTGCAAGGTTATTCCACCCTTTCAGTGGTTTGGTCCACCACAGAGACCAGCTCGGATGAAAATTACCCTTCCTCTTTTAGAGTGATTCATTCTTCCCTTCATGCAGGAAAACCCTATTAAGAAGTCGACATGTTGTCTGATTAGAAAGTGCCGACGAGAAATATCGATGTCATAACGTAGTGTCGTTTTGGGTTTGTGACGTTTCCGACCAGGATGGATGCATGGATAGGGTTTAAGGGGTAATACTACATTGTAACTTAAAAATATATTCTTCCTTAACTAATCAACAATCATATCCAAGACTGTTTATGTAAAAAAAGAATATTTTAAATGTGCAAAAAGTACGATTTTCCGAGTGAAATCCCTATGCCCAGTGAACGCGATGCTTATTTTTTGAACGAGCTTCAATTCGTTCCTTTTTAGCACTTTCCTCCGAAGGAAAGTAGCTATTGAGGTTGCACTCATGACGGAATTTTTGAAAAATTTCTTCAAATCTTTATCGATCCTACCTAGTAGACACCGAAAATGACCCCCGTTAAAATTTATATATATCTATCTATATATATATATATATATATATATATATATATATATATATATATATATATATATATATATATGTGTCTGTTAACACGATAGCGGCCAGAGTTTTTGTTTTTTCGTCACGAAACTTGGTATATAGCATTCAATTAGCAAACGATTGAACGAGTTCGTTAACCACTAAAGTCGGTCCACCGGAAGGGGGGGTTTACCCCGAACCCAAAACACTTATTTGACTATGTCAGCCATAATATTTGTTATATTTCAACGAAACTTGGTATTCGTAGTGGTAATATAGAGAGAAAAGTGAGATATAAAAATGAACTAAATCGGTTCATTAGAAGGGGGGGGGGGTTTACTCCGGACCCACAATACCAATTCGCCACTACCAGCCGTGATTTTTGGTATATTTCGACGAAACTCGGTATTCGTAGTGCTAATCCACAGGTAAATGTGTGTTGTAAAAATAAACTAAATCGGTTCATTAGAAGGGGGGGGGGGGGGGTTTACTCCGGACCCAAATTCCTAATATACTCATACCGGTCGTAATTTCTGCTGTATTGTAACGAAACGCGGTATACGTCGTGGGTAACTCATGAGAAAGAAGTGTTGTAAAAATGAGCTGAATCGGTCAATCGGAAAGCGGGGGTTTAATTTGTAATATATTTGAATAGAAAAGCCGGCAGACGTAGGTTCACAAAGCCGCCGCAAGGAGCGCTTTCTACCACTAGAGTGACTGTATCCTGTTCCTGCGTTAGATCAAAATACGATAATATGAGGATTTTTGTATTTATTACGTAGTGTAGTAGGTACCATGTGTAAACATAACTCTGGAAGCAGATTAATAATTGATCAGTTACTCATTACAAAATGAGAACTATTCACGTTTTTATTTTATTTATGTAGGATATTTTAAGCAAATTGTTCTGGAAAGCAGTCTACACTACTCAAATTCTGAGGAAAGTTCTTAGTTATGCAGCTCCTGCGTGACGGACTTTTAATTGTTAAGTTTCTTATTGATTCTCCTTCAATACATTTCAAAATTAAAACCAATTTTGTCTAAGAAAAGAATGAACACTTTATTAAAAAATTAAAGTGAGGCTGCCAATGTTAATATGGTTGCTAAGCCATATATATGGCTGCTAAACCATATATATGGCTGCTAAACCATATATATGGCTGCTAAACCATATATATGGTTGCTAAACCATATATATGTATAAACATACAAGAAAGTATGAAAAAATTAAATAGGAACATTTCAGCGAATTAAACTTTAAAGTCGTTTTCTCAAAACTATGTTTTTCATTTCGGACGATACTCTGGCGTCTTCAATATTTGCTCGATCATCTTCAAATTTTAACTGCAGCTTCCTAATGATATTTGCTAGTAAAGAACGTAAGAACTTTTCGATTCATTGAATTGTAAATATTTTATGACTGATATTCGACGGATTCTTTAATAGAAAGTAAATAATTGTTCACCATTTTCGAAAAAATTAATATTTCTTAAGAATCCTTCGTACATTACTAGATTTAACCTTCTTCTTTCGAAATTAATTTAGTTTTTCGTTCTAGATTAAAAATTGCCATCTGTACACTATCGCCCGTGAAAAAAGAGGGTTTCCGTTCTTCAGACACTGCGGCGCCATTTTTTTTCTTCCAAGAATTGAAACTTATTTTTTTTGGATAAGCTAAAATCCCATATAAAACGTTTGATATAAAGAATTTATATATATATATTTATGTATATATATATATATATATATATATATATATATATATATATATAAAATTTTACGATAGTTACTTCTGGTGGTTCTCTGTTTAGTGAGTGAACGGCGTATCCGATCCACCCAAGGAGATGGCTGGATCGAGTCCAGGCTGTAGCAGGTCTGGTTTTTTCATCGCTGAAAAGGTTCCCTGGTCCACCAAGGATGTTTAGGAAGGATGGGAACCTATTGATAACCGGGCAATAAAAATAGTTGCAGATCCGCCGTTCTGGTTGCCATTAAGTCGAACGGATGAAGAGTTGGGGTATAAAATTAAGAAGTATTTGTTAATTAGGAGACCACTGGCCGTGAGGGTTAAGGAGTGAACACTTAACATTCCGTGCCAGTGGGTCGTGGGCTCGATTCCCACTAGGGGTGGTGGCTTTTCTTTAGAAAAAATAAAAGGCATCAGCCCTATCCTGGCTAGAAAAGGGTGGTAACCTATAGATAACCCGTCCTAAAATTCGCAGTTAATAATAAATATACGTTAAAATGTAAATAATAATAATAATATTAGTTAATTAATTTACTTAGAAGATTTAGAATTTATTTCCTTGATGATTACGATTGTTATCGTTCTTTTTAAACGATCTATTTGTTTGGTGGGGCTGTGATTCTATGACATTGATTTTATTCATACCCTTGTCCTGATTTCATGTTTTCGTTAGTATGTTCCTCTTTTTTATCTGGGTCTCAGCTATAGATCCGATAAGATGGCTCGTTCTTGCAATTGTAAACTTCAAGTATTACAACTTAGTATTGTACAACCGCAGAATCCGTGTGCTTCATCTGCATTCATCAATGAGCAGCTGTTTTTAGAGTTTTTTATATTTTTTTTTGGAGAAATCCTATTTGATTCTTAATTTTTTGAAACATTTCTTCTTATATCTGAAGAAGTTTCATTACTTATTGTGAACAAAGTTCAATTAAATGTTAAATGTTAAAAAAAAAAAAAAATACAGGATCCTATCCTGGCTAACACCCTTTTCTAGCCAGGACAGGGCTGATGCCTTTTTTTTCTAAATAAAAGACATTTTTTATTTCAATTTTAACTTCCGCTTATACATGACAACGATTTTTGGGACGGGTTTTCTACAGTTTACCACTCTTTTCTAGCCAAGATAGAAAACAAAGAAAAGGCATCAGCCCTAGTGGGAATTGAACCCATGACTAAAGGCCTAGGCACTCACGAGCGATAGTCATGCTTTTAGGTGATGTAAAGAAATTTCAGAAAACTCTATCTATTTCCAACGTTTCGGCATGTTCTTTCGGAGCCTTGTACAGCTAAACAATAAATATATTCAATTACAACCGAGAATAATCTGAACCGTAAGTATCATAACAATAGGTTATAAAACAAATTTTTAAGTCCATATTATGTAAACAAGCATTTTGGGGATAATTAAAAATAATTAACAAAGACCCCCAAGTGAAAAAATGGCAATGGTACACATAAGAAAAGATATAACAGTATTCTTGAATTCATTTTTAGTAGTAGATACGGTAATACATACTAATAAATGCCTAGGGGATTGAGGAATACCACGATAACTTGTAGCCTACAAGTTATCATGGTCACCTACAAGTTGTAGGTGACCATGAATAAGTGTAGGAACGGAGGATTCAACACGTGAGTATGAAGATGGACCCAAATACACTTAAAAACTGTCATGATGTCAACATTTGCTTATTGTTGTTTGCAATTGTGTATGCTTATTTTTTAGCAGAAGAAGGGTACAAAAAAAAAAAACAAGCCGAAACGTCCTTAATATAGAATTTCTGTAAATGTAAAATGTAATGTTTTGCTTACAGTCCAGGCAACGAACAGTTATAGATGGAAATGTTTGGAACGAAAATTTTTGCTTCGTAACATTTTTTCGGCTAGTTTGGGGGTCAACATATCAAAAGTCCCCGCCCGAAGTCTTTGTGCCGGGGGGGGGGGCTCAGAACGTCACATTTTTCGGTTTTACACTTATATCTCGGAAACCCTGCGTCCTAGCGACATGACACTCCTATAACAAATGAAAGCTGTTTAAATTTCCTACAAGTTCTACTCAATCAAGTTTTTAGAGATATCTTTAGTTTTTTAAATACACGCCCTTGAAAGTCTGTTTTGGGGAAAAAATACCTTTACCGCACATTTTTTGATCGGATAACTTTTCAACGATGAACCCAAAAAATAAATACCGGTTATGGGGTTGTAGAGCATTACATTCTTTTCAATAATATATATTACTTTACTATTTTATTTATTTTCTTTCAAACTTTATTTACGCGCACACATGGTCTTAGAAAAACCATTGCCAATACAATGGTCAGCGGACCCAAAATTATATATGGTCTATTTATACGTCCACTATTCACTGTGTTTACATAATGGAGCATGTTTCAGAGAATACGTTGACTGGAAATGGTGAGAAATTGAAAGATTTATTGGTAGACTGTCGTCGCCAGATTTCACGATGAACACTGAAATTGTTTTAACATTTGAAGGAAAATCCATAAAATAGTAATGTAATATATATTATTGAAAAGAATGTAGTGCTCTACAACTCTACAACCGGTATTTATTTTTTGGGTTCATCGTTGAAGAGGTATCCTGTCAAAAAGTTATGAAGTCAAAAATTTTGTTCCAAGCATTTCCATCTGTAATTGTTTTTGAGGATTCATTGCCTGGACTGTTAGCAGAATCCCGACGATTCCTTGACTTCTTATCATCTAAATACGTTATATATTTATTAGGTCGCTTATGACGGCCACCGGGCCTCCCTCATACTTTTGAGCAATAAGCTGCAGTCCAGTCAGTCAGCTGAAGTGTGTTGCATTATGTAAGCTGACTGTACGAGCTTTGCAGCTGCTAGTTGCATTATATCCATACTGCACCAACCCCGAGTTTGAAAGGCCTAGCTGGTGTGTTCAGATTAAGACCTATTGTCCAATATAGGCGAGTAGCCATGTGGACAGAGTGACACCCGTCAAACCCAACCAGGACCGGTTTTATACTTTATCATAACTAACCTACATATTTGACGGCGTGGAAAATTATATTATTTAGGCCATTTATTGTGCGTTTTCTTTATTACACCTAAACATTAATAACTAAAGCTCTAAAGGGGTCTCCCGTGGTCTAGTGGCTAGCGCATTGGATTCATAAGCGGGAGATGGTGGGTTCGATCCCCACCGGCGGAATGGTGCCTGGATGCCGGTGCTAGTGACCTAGACGTCTATGCGCCGTAAAAAAAAAAAAAAAAAAAAAAAAAAAAAATGTAAGATGGTAAATGGCAGATGGTAAATGTAATACATTTACCATCTGCCAGTATTACTCTTCCTATATGTATAAATTTATCCATTCTTGTTCCTTCAATACATAAAGATACTTAATGTATTAACGATGTCCATCCATCTTTACACACCAGATGAAGGCTTTCCAACACATTTTTCATCAATACAATGCTAAATGATTCGATTGGGCTGAATTGGAGTTTTTTTTATTTCTTGTAAACTCCATAAAGTCAACAAAAAAAAAATATCCATTCTGAAACATGCCACAGGGGCCCAGATATTGTAGAGGTCTCTGATTCTTAACCATACGGTACACTATTTTTTACCCCGTATATATATATATATATATATATATATATATATATATATATATATTTATATATATATATATATTTATATATATATATGTATATATATAATTGATGTTTTCCACTAGTGGGGTTGCTTAATTCCAGAGGGTGAAACAAAATTCAGTCTTCCCACAAATTTTCTTTATTTTGCACTAGGCCTTTCAACACAAATGTGCCATCATCAGGTGCTAACAACAAATAAAAACATGCATTAATATTGTTTGACTCCTTAATAACAATTAATATTGTTTGACTGTTGTTGGACAGTAATTAGTCTAATTAATAGTTAGAATTTATAAAGCAAACGGTGAAAGTATAGATTGGAACATAATGTTATAATTAATAGTTAGAATATAGAAGCAAACGGTAATAGTAATAGTTCTATAACATTATGTTCATTGCTTCATATATTCTAACTATTAATTATAACATTATGTTCCAATCTATACTTTCACCGTTTGCTTTATAAATTCTAACTATTAATTAGACTAATTACTGTCCAACAACAGTCAAACAATATTAATTGTTATTAAGGAGTCAAACAATATTAATGCATGTTTTTATTTGTTGTTAGCACCTGATGATGGCACATTTGTGTTGAAAGGCCTAGTGCAAAATAAAGAAAATTTGTGGGAAGACTGAATTTTGTTTCACCCTCTGGGATATTTATATATATTTACGGTGTATTCAAAACTGGGCAATTATCGCCGGGATATCTACAGATTGCCACCTTATTATTTATGCCACACTAGTGAGATAGTGTGGCTAGTACTATACTCGGGCCGCCTGTGTTTTGTAGGTACCTATTATACCTGGAGACTGGGTGGGCCTAGGGACGGTCCAGGACCCCGAATAAACGACACTTTAGAGAACTGGTATATGTATATCGATGTCATTAGAAGGTTTATTTTTGGCACCCAGTTGGTAGTATGAATGATTTAGAATTCTTTTCAAATTTCGTTTAAAGTTTTATTCTCGGAAGTATTACCATAAGTTTCTAGTGAGGTGAATTATTAGTTTCCCTTTAATATGACTTTTGTCAAGAATTTTATTTGTCAGTTTGAATTTATATAAAAACTCTGGGAAATGGTATTCAAATAAAATGTAAGGAAGATGATGAATTAAAAACATCCTTATGAAAAAACGTTGGCCTATTTCCTCTGTGAAGTTATTCTTCTGCCTTTTTTTTTTAAAAAAAAAAAGTTGCTTTAAGATCTGGGAAGAGCGCTGCCGACGGCTCGATTTCTAAGTAGTAAAGTACAGCGATAAATCTGACTTTGAGATGAAGTTACATCACTTTATGAGCCTCTTCATTGATTATGCTGCTTTTCTTTCAGCTCAGTCGCCATTGTCAAGGCCGCATGCATCTACACACATTTCCTATAATATTTCACCTAGCCACAATATTATAAAAATATATTTTTATGTCAATTACTTATTTATTACAGTGATTATATGCTTGTATTATAGCGCGTTTCCTCCAACCCTCCATAGAGAGGAAACCCGCTTATGACGTCGGTCTGGTGACCCAATATATGTCTATATGTATTAATCTACACATATAATAAAATTCCAACGGATCGCTGTCTGTACATGGCCGGTATATGGGAAAAATACTGTCGGGGGCCTTTATCAACGCAATAGTACCCAAAACAATGATTTTAAGAATTTTTGTCTGTGCGCGCTAATCTTACAAACGGCTGATCCGAATTAATTGCGGGTTTCACTAATATATTGCGGTACGCTTCGCTTAATATTTAATGTTTGTTTCATGTCAATCGGATCATAAATAAAAAAGTTATGCCACAGTAAAGAATCACGTCGAACATTTCATTAACTATCGTTAACACGATACACATCAGGGGTTTTTGTTTTTTTCGCCTCGAAACTTGGTATATAGTATTCCACTAGCAAATGATTAAACGAGTTCGTTAACCAGCAAAATCGGTCCAGCGGAAGGGGGGGTTTACCCCGAACCCAAAACACTAATTTGACCATGCCAGCCGTAATACTTGTTATATTTCAACGAAACTTGGTATTCGTAGTGGTAATATAGAGAGAAAAGTGTGATGTAAAAATGAACTAAATCGGTTCATTTGGAGGGGGGTTTACTCCGTACTCACAATACCAATTCGCCACTACCAGCAGTGATTTTTGGTATATTTCGACGAAACTCGGTATTTGTAATGGTAATCTATAGGTAAATATGTGTTGTATAAATAAAGTAAATCGGTTCATTACCGGGGGGGGGGGGGGTTTACTCCCGACCCAAATTACTAATATACTCATACCGGTCGTAGTTTCTGCTGTATTGTAACGAAACGCGGTATACATCGTGGGTAACTAATGAGAGAGAAGTGTTGTAAAAACGAGCTGAATCTGTCAATCGGAAAGGGGGATTTACTTTGTAATATATTTCAATAGAAAAGCCCGCCAGACGTATGTTCACAAAGCCGCCGCAAGGAGCGCTTTCTACCACTAGAGGGACTGTATCCTGTTCCTGCGTTAGATCAAAATACGAAAATATGAGGTTTTTTTGTATTTATTACGTAGTGTAGTAGGTACGGTACCATGTGTAAACATAGCTCTGGAAGCAAATTAATAATTGATCAGTTACTCATTACACAATTAAAAGAGTTATTCGCCCATACCGGCCGCAATTACTGTTGTACTGCAAGGAAACTCGGAATTCGTTGTGGACATATTAATAGGAAAATATTTTCTAAAAATAAACAAAATCGGTTCACTATCCACGCGCACGAAGTCGGGGAAGCAATTAGTAAGTAAATATTTAGTAGTATCATTAGCTCCCTAGCTTTAACCCTTTAAAAGGGTACTTAAATTTTGGTTAAGTTTGGAGTTAAAAAGGTATTACAACAAAATATTGATTAACAGTTTTAGGGTTTTCGTATATATTCTTTGATGTCTCGAAAACGGTTGTTAGTCATTCGTTAGCCTACTAAAGCACATGAAAACGGTTGCTACGTAAGTTTTAGTGGAAGAAATAAAAGTTAAAAACTTTGAAAGTGTAGGTTTCGTTCCTTTGAACATTTCATCCATTCTGTTTTTTTATTGATTCTTGTTTGTTTTTTTATTGACGTTTGTAATTGTATCTTGCTGTACCATATGAAATGTCAGTTTTGGACTTGCCGATTTCCTTCAAATGTCTTGAAACTGTCGTGGCTCCTACTCCGAGTTCTTTGGCATATTCCCTAGTGCTTTTTGAGGTACAAGCTTCAACCCTTTCTTTCAGGTGGTCATTGTCGAGCTTGGTTTCTGGCCTTCCTGGCTCCTCGTTGTCAAGATCAAAATTTCCACTTTGAAAGCCGGAAAACCACCGGTAAACAGTTCGTTCATTCACCGTTCCCTCCCCGAATGCCATGTTAATGTTCATACACGCCTCAGCAGCACTATGACCGAGCTTAAATTCATAACGACAAATAATACGGATTTCCGTTGAAGTCATAATTTAAGTTTTATTTTTTTCTCAGAAGATCGTTCTCACAACACAGTACGCAAGTTACTGATTAAATAATAGGAATAAAAGAGCTTTAATTCTATATGAATAACAATGATGTTTGTAAATAATGAAATAAAAAAGGGAAAGGATTAAATCGTAAAGTAAACAAAACTGACATTTCATACGGTACAGCCTGATAGTTAAATGAATTTATCAGAAAAACAAGATCAGTAAAATGATAAACAAGTTTGTATTATTTGGTGCTGGGGGCGAGGTTAGCTCAGTGGTAGAGCACTCGACTAATGAACTGGAGGACCAGGTTCAAAACCCGAGCGCGCACTAAAGATTTTTTCTTCTAGTGCTCCCGTTCGAGGGTTGGATTTGGGGTCCCAGATCGTCCCTAGGCTCACCCAGCCCTTTAATTAATTTAATTAATAATGGGTACCTTGGGTGCTAATGACTCTAGCAGTCGAAGCAGCCAAGGGGAAAATCAGGCGGCCGGAGCATAGTGTTGACCACACTATCTCCCTAGTGTGCCGTACGGTCAAGAATCAGATATCTCTACAGTATCTGCTCCTCTGGGCCCTTGTGGCCTGTTACGGGACTGATTTTGATTATTTGGTGTTAGCAATAGAATATTTCTAACACTAAAGAGTTCAAGTCTGAGAGAATAATTTTCGCATACATTTGGGCTACTGTCGGATTCATGGCATAGAATTGAATACAATCATTATGAGCTAAGAATTACAGTTATTATCATTTATGCAAATTTGCAAACAATATCCTTATTGGGGTCTCCCGTGGTCTAGTGGCTAGCGCGCTAGATTCATAAGCGGGAGATGGTGGGTTCGATCCCCACCGGCGGGAGGAATTTTGTCATCTCAGGGCTCGCTGAGAAAATTCCTGGCTGCACCCTGGATGTCGGCGTTAATGGCCAAGATTTTTTAATGCGCCGTAAAAAAAAAAAAAAATAAATAAATAAAAAAAAATATCCTTATTTTAATGTTAAGAAAATAAAAATTAATCCCCAATATCATATGAGAGTTAACCTCATATTATTCTGTTAACTAGTTTTTTTTTTTAACGGCGCATCTACATCTTGGCTATTAGCGCTGGGCTATCTAGAGGTTGCACCCCTTTTCTAATGCCAACAGCACGTGGTCGGTCACCCATTCAGGTACCGACCACGCCCGACGTTTCTTAACTTCGGTGATCTATGGGAACCGGTGCATTCAACGCGGCTATGGCCGCTGTTTACTAGTTATTATAAAGTTTGACTTTATTATTGTTTTAGAATGGAAATATATAAATATGGAAATAATGGGAAATTATAATTAATGAGCCATAGGGTCTCCCGTGGTCTAGTGGCTAGCGTCTTAGATTCATAAGCGGGAGATGGTGGTTTCGATCCCCACAGGCGGCAGGAATTTTCACATCCCACAGCTCGTTGGGAAAATTCCTCACTGCACCCTGGATGTCGGCGCTAATGGCCTAGTTGTCGACGGGTCCATAAAAAAAATAAATAAAAAAATAAGGCATTATCTGATTAATATAATTGATAGCTTTCCTCATCAACAGGTAGACGATGCAGTTCCTGATGAATGAATATTGAAGAAAGTATTTAAAAAGTATTTCCCGATGACAACCTTAATACCTACATTTATTAGGATTGTACTGAAGGCAACGGTACCGTATTTTCTGTTTTACGCTAAAATATATAGAGTGGACTCTAATGATATTTTTCAGTTTTTAAACTTCCGCTATTATTCAACTATTAAAGTGAAGTCAGAATTGCGCAAAATTAAATAAAGAATTGACACTGGCTAGGAGTGTTTAAATGTTGCAAGGTCACGTCGACATCATTGTTAACATACGACAGTCCAATAAGCTAATTCACAATTTAAATTTAGAGCAGTTACAAATTAAAAATGTTAGGAGGATAAAGCTGGAATCCACGTAGACTTTATTCAATTCAAAAGAATAAAATTCCTTTAAGCAGCACCTTCAACTACTTAGCGTATTTCGCAGAAAAAAATGAATATGCAGTCAAAATTCTTTTTTTTTCAAAATAGGCATATTTGTACTTGAATTGAACTTGATTTGAGGCGAAAGAAAACTCGGTTTCGAATTCAGCGACCCTCAAAACCATGGAAGCTCTGGTTATTTGTGACCCTCAAATGCTTTTGAACCTGACCTGATTGGGCGAAAGGGACTCCGGATTCGCATTCAGCGTGTCGAAATACATAAGAATATACGAATGGTGTCTTTGGCAAATACCACTTTTTTTTTTGTTTGTGCATGTGTTATTAACTAACTTTAGTACGGGTTATTTATTTATTTATTTTAGGAGCTTCCTAACACAGACGATTGGCTCCATGAAATGTTTTACATACAAATTTGACTTCAAAACGTAATAATAATCACAGATAATATTAAAAACAATACGAAAGAAGAAACCCCCTAATAGAATAAAAAAAAAAAATTTTTAGAACACAGAAACTTAGAAAATATGGGGGGAGAAGAAAAATCAGGAACATTTTTATCATAGAATAGCTTATTTAATTAAGCTAGTGCCTACTATATATATATATATATATATATATATATATATATATATATATATATATATAATATATTATATATATATGGTACTTACGTACTAGTTGCACCGATCTCAAGAACTGGCTCCTGTTCAGGCTCCCAGTCAGTGATCCGGATCAGGCAATATGGCGACAATTTCAATATTGCGACCTGTTATTCAGACCACTTATAATCCTGATGGGCGTCGGGACTGGAGCCGGTTCTCGAGATCGGTGCAACTAGTTCGTGAGTACCATATATATATATATATATATATATATATATATATATATATATATATATATATATATAAAATCATGGGAAAAATTACATTCATCATGTCTATTTACTTTTTCCTGGCCGCATTCTTCTTCGTTCTTTTTGGTTTTTTAGGTTGTCTCTGCTGCAGACAGTTAATATTTTTATTCCTTCCAGATCCTTAGGACGGGTTATACATTGTGTTTTTAATTATTCTTAATATGTGTCCGACTATTAATTAAATTTATATGAGGTGATATAAATGGTAGTACAAAGACCTTTTCATTAAATCTCTTTTCGCTCTAAATATCCCTTTAAACCTATAGGTACGGCATTGTGTTATCCTCACCCCCAAATAGGTTCAATAGGAACCCTATCCTCCAATCTCCCAGTGATAATATCCAACCAGTTGGCCCTCTCCCAGGATTCGTGGCTATATATATCTACAGCAAGCCTAGGCTCTAGGCTCTTCCTTACTCTTCACTCTCTAGGTCAAATCAATAGTTCAATCATCAAATCAAAATTATTTCAATTCTACAATTATCAATTAGTAGCTATTGAGGTTCCACTCAAAGAGAATGTTCGAACAATTAATAAAAATCCTCAGTTACCTTAAATATATATATATATATGTATATATATATATATATATATATATATATATATATATATAAATAAATAAATTTTAATGGTAGTAATTTTCATTAACATATAGGTAGGATAGATGAATTTTTAAAGAACTGTTCCAAAAATTCTTTTATGAGTACAACCTCAATTGCTATAGTCCTTCAGAAAGTTAAAATTAAAATATATTTAAATTCAGGAACTCCTAATTTTACGCACCCAATACATTTCTAATCACGGGGGAAATGTTGGCACTGACTGCAATAGTATGTCTTTCTACGTCATTCGCTGTTATCTGAATGCAGGCTATGAATACAAAATTTTGCCAGTCAATGGCGAAAAAAACTGCCTAGAAAACTTGTTGGCTCATGTAAGGACGTCGACGAGGAAACCCTAGATAAGAGACGAACGTCATATATTGGGTTCAAAACTGCAGTTCAAGTCTTCTTGGACAAGTCTTCTTGGATGCAAAACTAATGTTCAAATCCCCCCCCCCCCCCTACGGACTTCTAAGTATACAAGAAGTATAGCTTGGTTATAACTAGGGACCGGATTCTTAGGTTTTCACCTGTTGTTTTCCCCCTTTCTGCTAAACATGATGATGACCGTTTTTTTATATGATTCGCGTCTTGTAGTATCATTCATGCAAATTTAGAAGAACCTAAAAAAAAAATATTCAGAATGATATCAC
This sequence comes from Gonocerus acuteangulatus, assembly GCA_946811695.1. Classification (NCBI taxonomy): domain Eukaryota; kingdom Metazoa; phylum Arthropoda; class Insecta; order Hemiptera; family Coreidae; genus Gonocerus; species Gonocerus acuteangulatus. The sequence continues at coordinate 75,541,781 of OX328127.1, read as the reverse complement.
CTAATATCTCATAAATAACGATGGAACGCCCTAGACATACCTAATCTTCAAAATAGAAAATACAATTTAATGAACTCATTTCCCCGATCAAACCAATTAAAAGCATCTTCCTGGGTGTAGATGTGTTACTAGGAGTGTCGCTTCCACCAGAACCCATTTTAACACGCTGGGGAAAAAATAAAAACAGTTGTTGATGTTTTGGATATGAACATAGCAGCTGCTCTTTCTAAGGCTTCGATGTTCCTCCAGACCAGGCTTCGATGTTTCTCAGATTTTCCAAAACTCATTGGAAAATTGGAATCGTCCACACTGGAGCTAAAAGACGCGTTGAAATACGCCCCTATGACGTCTTGTGACGTAAACGGGCGCATCTTTCAGCTTTCTCCGCTTTTAATACAGTTCTCTAAGACAACAGGAAGAACTTCACCGTCGAAAACCTGGGCACCTATATGGGAGTTTTTGTGCAATATATATATATCGACGAACGAAAAAACGCCATTCCTTACTGTCAGTGAAACATTAGTAAAATAATGAATTTTAGAATAAATACTTTTTAGATACTTGAGTCCTAGAAAAACCGACAACACGTGTAAAGAGATTAGCAGGCACGCGCCACCATTTCTAAAAATATTTTTGACTTCTCAAGGAAAACGGGTTAATCACTTGGGGTAAATGTTTGTTAGGAGAATTCTTTCGTTAGAATTTTCAGGAGTGGAGAAAACCAGTAAAGCCCTAATGTTCCAGATATAATCGGTATAAATTCCAAATGATTTTATTACTTTTATTTCATAGTGGAGAATTATATTCCACCTGAAACTTTTTGCTTTATGACAGAGACTTTCCAGTATTCCATTGTAAATTTTAGAAACTTAGTACTTTAGTAGCGAAGTTTTAGGACTTCGCCGTCTAACTTCCACAGAAGTAAAAGCAAACGAAAAGCAAATACAATTGGAGCGGATTTAGTGAATAAATGTCCACAATAAATTTTAGATAGACGGACTAAACTTTTTTTGAAGACGATTGAACGAATAAAGGAAATTTTATCGTCAGTTTTTCGAATTATTATTTATTTAAATTTTAACGCCCATTTATTATTAACTACGAATTTTAGGACGGGTTATCTATAGGTTACCACCATTTTCTAGCCAGGATAGGGGTGATGCCTTTTCTTTTTTCGAAAGAAAAGCCACCACCCCTAGTGGGGATCGAATTAAAGTAGTTTTTAATACCAACATTAATAGTGGCCCAAATTCTGAATACTTTTTTCGTGTCTAGAATTTATCAAAATTTCTATACACGTTTCACATCCTAAGATGACTCTTCGGGAGCCTAAAATTAAGGACAGCCTAAAGGAAAATAGGCAAACATTTCTCTCATACAAGAGCCTCGTCATTGTAGTGTCCTTGATTTCTGGAAGCTTTTTGTCAATCGTGTTTTTCCTGGATTCTTGCATGTTATCTGTTACATGTTTGATTCGGTCGTGCCTGTCTTTGATAATGCCTGAAGATCCTGGCATGTCATGTAATTTACGTCTGGTGGTGGTCAAAGTTTCTAGTTTAGCCTTTTCGTCTACTGCATTTCTTCGTGTACAGACAACCATTACATTGTGTTTACTTTTGTAATGTATTATTTAAAAAATGTACTCTACTAATACAGTCGAGTAAAGAAGTAAGTGAGTCAGTGCATACTAAAATGTTATTATGTTCTGCCTCTGGGATACTGTTGAGTCCTAGTTTTATTCCTTCCTGTTCAACTGAGTAAGTGCTTGTGCCATCTGGACATTTTCTTGAGTAGGAGTTTTCACCAACACCAGCAGTTATTAATGTTATATTATAAATTAATTAATGTCATAATATGAATTCTATTTGTTGGCTCCAGAATTCAAGGGGTCTACCATATTGACTTCTTTTTGACCATGACCAGGCTAGAAATGGCCCTACTAGTGGAAGGTTCTCCCTCCTCAAGTTGGGGTAGTACGTTTTAAATTTGTAACTTGTTCCCCTGAAGAGACACCAAAAAGGTATGAAACATGTAGAGGCGATATAAAGTTGGTGTAACTATCTTCTCGTGAAGGTTTTTATTATTTGACCTTCCGCCTAGCACGAAAATTCGTATGTTAAAATTGTTAAGTTTTGTTTCTCTCGAAAATAAATGCAAAACCTTTTCCTGGTGTACATGAATCTCGTGAATCAATTGAACTGAAGATATCATTGAAGTGGATTGATAAGATTCTGTTTATCAGATTTTATATCATTAAGAACAGCTTTACCTTCCTGATTCGAAGGAAATTTAATATTTGAATTGCAGCATGAGGTTCAAGTTTTTCCCTTACTCGAGCGAAAAACTCCTTTTGCCCTTGAAAATGAGGGTCTGGATAAGAGGTAAATAATTGGAGTTGAAATGACATACATTCGAATGGTCTCAAGTCACGAATCCGTCTTCAAGCCTTATCCTTCTCTGTTTCACCCTTTCCTGAATAAATCTACTATCAGCCGTTTTCTCGAGCCCAGGTGAAGGTTTTATGACAATGAGAAGGTCATATGACAATAAGATTATCTGCCTTCAGATGAATATGACCCTACGTTATGTGACTATATTGGAGAACTTAAGTTCTCATGCTTTGATATGAGGACCCCGGGAATCAAGTATTCTAAGTAACAAACTCAATGGGGTCTTTTTGCGAAGACCACATCCAGTTACTTTAGAAGTAGCAGTAGTGATTGTATCAGGGATTCAGCGCATGCGCATAACTCCTTTGCCTTCCTATTGGAGGATTCCGATGAGCAATTGTATTGGTTCTTGCTGCTAGTAAAGTAACCTTCAACAGTGAATTAGCTTTTGTTTATGAAAAAGCTCTGCTTATGTTAGTGAGAAAAAAAATGGGTCTTTTACAATTAGTTCGCGATGTTCCTGACAAAGACAAAGCTATTGGTTTCTTACTCGGAAAAATTAATAGAATCCTATTCATTTTAGCGAGTTGGATAGACTAGTGTCGCTAAAATTAATAGAATTCTATTATTTTTGATGAATATTTAGCGAGTTGGATTGACTAGAGTTTTGATATCTTCTTGAGCGAGCGGAAACGCATAGCATGTATGCTCATAATGCTAAATAAATGTAAAATATCCAAATAGGGAGAGAGGGTAAAGGATTAAAATATGTGTGCTTACAAATATCATTGTTTATGTTATCCTTCATAACCTGCAAAACAGTTAACTATAATGCTTATTAACTTTTTTCGTAGTTGAGAGAACTAATTTTGATCATATTAACCTTTTTATTAATAAATATTGCTTCCCATTATCTAATATGAATTATAACCGTAGATAACGAGTCAAGTAGTAGTAGATAACCAGCAAAGAACCTGTAAGCTAATCAGTAAGCTTATCAGCGAGTACGAGTAACTGTTATAAATCACTACTGCTAGTTCAAAAGTAACTGGATGTGGTCTTCGCAAAAAGACCCATTCAATGTTTTGAGGAAAATGGGGCAAAACTGAAGTTTAGGGTCCTCGCAACCGATTACTTTCAAATTTTGCACTACCTATATCGTATTTTAATGCACTAAACACCGTTAAAAAAAAATTTCGCTCTCAACTAGGAAAGAAGTTTGTGAGGACCCTAAACTCATAGTTACTGCAGTCAGAATCAATTAAATGTGGATGAAGGTCAATAACAAAAAAAAATCCTGTCTTATTCGCAGGAATTTCGTCATCTCAGCGTATTTCCGTTCATTTGGAAAGCACGAAGTTAATTCACTTTTTTTATTCAAGCTTTCCAAATGACACAAGGGACAAGAACGCAAACGGGATAAGATGAAGCAGATCCAAATCCCACTAGTGGTATACATTATTTGGAGAATTGCTGAAATTTCGCAGTTTATCGGACTTCTTCTTTGGGATACCATTTGTAATATGGTTATTATTTTTATTGACGGAAAATAATATTACATACTATCAGGAAGGGTTGGTTATCAATGCCCAAGAAAACCCAAAAAGAAGAAATATGTAAAATAAGTTTTCTAAGAGAATCTCATAAAAATATATGAGAAAAATAGTTTGTGATTTGTTGCGCTGGAATCTATGGTGATGCATTAGACGTAATGGTGCGATTCATTCGTACATTATTATGAATGTAATACATTAGACCTTTTGCTGTATAACCATACATCAAGGTGTATAAGCAGTCAATTTTTCTTCCCACAGAGGAGGTAACAGAAATATATTTTCTCAATATCCTTGAATGAACGTTTTGTCATAAATCTTATAACAACTGTGCATCTTTAAGAGGGTCTCATAAACCGTTGGTTAAGGAAGCTGCACGAAAAGCAGAAGTACTGGGTTCAAATTTCAGCCTAGGAATTTACTTTTTTTGATGTTGACAATTTAAAAATGAATTTCTTTATTTTGTATAGTGGTTTAATAAATAGTTATGTTCTATTTTTTATGAGATTCATGTATCTAGACCCATTTTTATTGTTTTTTCTCCCTGTAGCCGGGCTATCTACAGGTTGCCAGCCTTTTATAATGCCCACTACCGACGTTGCTTCACTTCGCACTGATTTCTCTGTTTAAGGAACTACGTCAATCGTTTCTTATGTAAATGCTATACACCGACCAAGTTTTGTGGCCGAAAAAAACAAAAATGTTTGCCGCTATGGTTTTAAAAGACAAACACACACACACACACACACACAATATATATATATATATATATATATATATATATATACATATAAATTTTCCATATCAATTATACATTTAAAATGCAGGAGCTGCATAACTAAGCACTTTCCTCAGATTTTTTTTAGTGTAGACAACATTACTGAATAATTTGTCGTAAATAGCCTATATAAATTAAATAAAAACGTGAGGAGTTCTGCTAATTTACATTTCTTATGAGAACTGTTCAATTACTAATTTTGTAAATAATTTGCTTCCAGAGTTATGTTAATACATAATATTGTACTACTTAATAAATACACAAAAACTTCATTTTCCATATTTTGATCTGACGCAGGAACAGGATAGAGTCTCCCGAGTGGGAGATAGGGCTCCTCGCGGCGGCTTTGTGAACCTATGTCTGGCGGGCTAATTCTAATGAAACAGAGTTTGAAGTAAACCCTCCTTTCCAATAGACCGATTTACTTCATTTTTACAACACTTCTTTCTCACGAGATACCCACGACGTATACCGCGTTTCGTTACAACACAGCAGAAATTACGACCGGTATGAGTATATTAGTACTTTAGGTCCGGAGTAAACCCCCCCCCCTCCAAATAACCCGATTTAGTTTATTTTTACAACCAATTTTTCTCTGTTGATTACCACTACGAATACCGATTTTCGTTGAAATGTAACAAAAATTACGGCTGGTAGAGGCAAATTGGTAATCTGGGTCCGGAGTAAACCCCCCCTCCTAATGAACCGAATTTGGTTTATTTTTACAACGTATTTCTCTCTTAAGATCAACATAACGAATTCGGAGTTTCGTTGAAATATAACAAAAACTACGGCTGGCATGGTCAAATTAGTGTTTTGTGTCCGGTTAACGAACTCACCGATTACCGATTTTGGTGGTTAACGAACTCTTTCAATCGTTTGCTCATTGAATGCTATATACCACGTTTCGTGAAGAAAAATCAAAAACTCTGGCCGCTATCGTGTTAACAGATACATATATATGTATATATGTATGTATATATATATATATATATATATATATATATATATATATATATATATATATATATATATATAAATTTTAACGGGGGTCATTTTCGGTGTCTACTAGGTAGGATTGATAAATATTTGAAGAAATTTTTCAAAAAATCCGTCATGTGTGCAACCTCAATAGCTACTTTCCTTCGGAGGAAAGTGCTAAAAAAAACCTCATTCAAGAATTACATCTCAATAGGTACAGTCCTTGGGAATTTCTAAAACTCTTCTGCGTTGCAAGTTCCATCAGATCAGAACATGTTTCCGTTGAGTTTATAGTCTACTTATGGTCCCATGGGAAATAGTTATAATTTTTATAATTATAAGCGAGCTCAACAGACAATAATCCAGAATATGTTTATAATGACAACTACTATAGGGGAAGGTGCTGTACCTTTGACCACTTTGCAAAATTGATTTTTTTTTTTTTAGCTTCAATATTAAGGCTAAATTCTTTTTTTTTTTTATTTCATTGCAATTACATAGTATTCTATTGCTTATCATATTTAATTTTTTCAAGGTTCTAACTTTACATTTAATATTTTTTATTAATTTTTAAAAAAATAATCGTACAGTGATTAAAGGTACAACATGTAGTTGTACCTTTGACCATGGGGTGTTGGACCTCTGTCCACTTAAAAACAACACAGCAGTACAGAAAAAATGTATTCAGTAATATTGTAATTAATTGTAAGTTTAATAAATACAGGATGTAAACATAATAAAAAAGCTATTAATGATATTATATTTTGCTTAATATGCTGAAAAATCCAGTCAAATCGATAAATGTTTTAACTGTCAAGCAGATCCACTAGCAATAGTAGTGTTTAGCCCTAATGTCTTCAACATCAATATCATACAAATTTTGATCTTCTCTCGTAAACTTGTCACTTGAAGTTTGTTTTTTCAAATATTGGATCTTAAACATTGTACATTTAATACCACAGATTTCTGCAACTAAATATGTAATAGTCTTTTCACTTTTATTTTTAACAAGTATAAAATTTCCTTTTTCCAAATCATATTTTCAAAATTGTTGCTGGTATCGACTTAACTCACGATATTTATCAGACAGATCAACCTCACTTTCTCCTGAAGAAATTTCGATGTTAGTATCAGAATCTGAACTGTCATTAGAATAATATTCTTTTTATTTACCACTTTTTTAGGAAAGGGTTTATTTGTATGTGGTGTCTTACGTTTAGGATGGTGCTTTCGTTTTTTTTTTTTTTTGTTTTCTTTTTTTCACCTTCAATAATTAGCTCTCCAGGAATAGCTGTCAGGATACGAGGTTTCCCTTTAGGCCGACCCCTATTTGACATAAATTCTTTGAACAATTGAAGCAACCAATATTAATTATTTTTTAAAAAGTTGTAGCAGAAGAACATAAAAGTTGAATTATGAAAAAATTACTCAGGTGTGTTGTACCTTTGATCTGGTCAAAGGAAGAACACCTAGTCATGGTCAGAGGTACAACACCCTCGTAGTGCAAATTAAAAAGCATGCTAAAAATCTTAGGGTTAAGATAAATCAATTTCAAAAGCTACGCCATGTTGTTTATTGTAATAGCTACTTTGTCAAATGATTTCCGTCTAAAAAGACATAATACAAAAAATATTATGAGGCAAAACGTCATCAATAAATAACTTACATTTTTATGATAGAAATGAATAAGTATTTTTTGCAAGAATCCTCTTTGACTTGAATAATCCAAAGTAGGTTACACAAGCCCTCTAGTGAAGGAGCTAAACACTAATTACCCCAAAATTTATAAAATGTTGCTACATGCCGCCACAGCCTCGGTGGTCAAAGGTACAATATGGTCAGAGGTACAACACTTTCCCCTGTATCTGTATTATCATAATGAGATGCAAATTGTTAGGCCTCCAGGAGATAAGAAGTCGAAAGATTTTTCAGTTTCTGCTGGTAAAAAAGTCAGATTTTCATAAAACGTTTAATTTGGACGTTTTACCATGATCTTGGGAAGCCTTCTTCAGAATTGTGTGCCAAGAACATGGAAATCCCTTTGGTATCTTTGGTCTTTATCCACTCCTATGCATTTCTTGTTGAAGAAGACTGTCGAAGAACTTGCCGAAACATCCCAATTATTGATTTTTCCGAAATTGTGACCCAAAATTGATTGATAGGGCTATCAAGTCAAAGGGTTGTTGGGTTACGGCTCCGTAACCCAACTACCCTTTGACTTCTATTATCTGATTTCCTACAAACTGTAATAGAGGATGTGTAGTAAGTTGGGTGACTTTCTGGTTTTTGACTACCTTAAGTCAAAAGCCATTGTGAAATGGTATCGTTTATTCTAATATCTAAGGCCGAATATTTCGGAATGCCTGATATTGTGATGATTCATACGTTTTTACAACTGCTCCCGCCTAGATCGTTTGATCTTTATCTACTCTATAGTTTCGTCTGATATCTCAGCCCCAAACTCGTCGACAAAGCTAGTTAGACTTTGAGGCGATTCATTGTTGCCCCCTATTTCAGCTAGTGTTGAACGAGATAGAAAAAAAAAGCGTTCTAATACTGATTGTAAGAATTATTCCAATGGGCTGTAATTGTATTCTGTTTGCCTTCTTGAACGGAAACCCTCCCTTGATCAGGCGCCAACTAATTCAAGGGCCAAATCGGTCAAGGGCGTCCCGCCAAATTTCCATTCTGTCAATCTTATCAACGCTCTATTCTTACACTTATTGACCACGTGGTCCTGACAATTAATGATACACTATCAAATGAAATTCTTGGATAATTATAAATACCGTCGATATTGGGGTGGCTATTTTCGGACATTTTGCTGTTTCGTAATAGTCATACAGGACAAAGTAATTGCAACATGAATCTGCGGACGACTCGTTTTAAAGGACTTTGTTGTTTCGGGTAAGTGCTGACTGTGTAACAAGGCGTATGATTGTATTCAACACGTGACGGCAGGCTGTGAAATTCTTGCGGGATCTGATTACAATCAGAGACACAACAATGTTGCCAAGATATATCACCAAGCACTGACGGAAACTTTCGGCATTATGGATATCGCTGCAGCGTATTATGGCAACTTCTAAGACTTATAAAGAATGATGGACTTAAAATGAACTGGGACGAAGCTATAATTACGTACCGCACTGTTTACCACAACAAGCCAGATATTCTTATCATTGACAAGCAGAACAACATAGCTGATATTGTTGCTACAAATGCAAAGTATCGAATGTGAAAATTGCCACTTTTCAGAGTGGAAAAGCATTTACTCATGCTCCAACTTTTTTTTGGACAGTCAAATATTCGGCAGATTTGACCTTTTGATAGTGGAATACTTTCTCTTTAATAGAGTTATCTAAGATTTAAGAATTTGCCGTACATAAGTCCAGCAGAAATTAGTAAAGATTGACAATGAAAGATGCATTTTTTCACATTCGTTACTTTGCATTTGTATCGACGATATTATTGATTTAATATGGTGGTCATACACGTTCAGTTCAAATCTCAAAGCCGGGGCTGCACATTTTGGCCTGTACGGCTCAAGCACATAACCACAAAGCCTGAATTGCACAGTCCAGTTTTAGTATACCCACTGTATGTGAAGGAAATATCTTCTTGTCCACAAACGTCAGGCCTAGCCTGCACAGCCCCAGCCTCATTGGATTGTACAGTTAATCTATTGGTGTTTTCATTCTACTTCGATGGACTGTAAAGTCCAACTCTGGCCTCAAGGCTGTCTCATACACGGTAGGAATATCTCAAGATTTGGACTGCGCAGTGATGAGAATTTCCGGAAAGCATAATAGTAGGTGCATATTATGCACATATCAAGACTTGACTATTAAGTTGAATAATCTTTGCATATTAGAATCAACTAAACTAACTGCAAACACCATCATAATCACTTAAATGAGGAGAAAGTTGAATCAAAAAGTTTGATTCGCAGAAACTGAGTCATCTTAGAGTAGTTCCGTTCTTATCCCTTCTGTTCATTTGGAAAGCTTGGCTTGTAAGGAGTTAATATTTTGTTCTGATATCTCGAGAAGAAAGGAAACTCCTGCGCCAATGACATCTTGAAGAAAAACGAGATTTTAGGTTCCTTAATTAACTGTTTATATTCAAGCGCTCAAAATGACCCTAGGGGTGAGAACAGAAACGCGCTAAGATGACGAAATTTATTCTTATCGGACTTTATTTTTGTTTACCCTTAATTCGAAATGGTTGCTTATATCCTTTTATAATTTTTTGTGAGAAAATGTAATACGTTAATGGACGTTCAATTCGATAATTTAACATACGTTGTAACACCAATTAACATAAATTGTTTTCCTGGAAGCAGGCTGCCCCTTCCTCTGTCTGCAAATTGCTTGTAATTAATGGCTTACCACTACACCCCCTTAATTTGGCTTATCAAACGTTAGACAGGCAGCGGCCACGCTGGCAAAAAGCTTGGAGTTCACTTTAGACTGACAGCCCTTGACTTTTAAGTATATTATTAAATACTGTCGGGGGCGAGGTTAGCTCAGTGGTAGAGCACTCGACTAATGAACTGGAGGACCAGGTTCAAAACCCGAGCGCGCACTAAAGATTTTTTCTTCTAGTGCTCCCGTTCGAGGGTTGGATTTAGGGTCCCAGATCGTCCCTAGGCTCACCCAGCCTTTAATTAATTTAATTAATAATGTGTACCTTGGGTGCTAAGACTCTAGCAGTCGAAGCGGCCAAGGGGAAAATCAGGCGGCCGGAGCATAGTGTTGACCACACTATCTCCCTAGTGTGCCGTACGGTCAAGAATCAGATACCTCTACAGTATCTGCCCCTCTGGGCCCTTGTGGCCTGTTACGGGACTGATTTTTTTTTTTTTTTTTTTTTTTTTAAATACTGTCTTTGTTATTTGGTTTTGATGATGTTCGATTAGTTTTTTGCATTGTTATTTATTTGTCTCAGACCCTTAACTTTGGCGATGGCCTTTTTTCATAGGTTTATAATATTAAAAATCAGTCACAGTCTTAAAAAAAAATAATTATAATAATAAAATAGACAATCAACAATATGAAAAAAATATAAAAAAATGAGATAAAACAATAAGCAATAAGATAATATAAAAAACTTAAAAAATAAGTGCCTAAAAATAAATAATATAAATACAAATTTTACTTTAGTTCAGGACAAATGTTAATTTAAAGCTTGTTGTTGAATTTAAGACTTAAATTGGGATTCTATTATATTTAAATTGAGGTTTTTTATATTATATTTAAATTGAGGTTTTTTGCATTATTTCTTTCCTTTGATTCAGGAAATTACTCATTATGACTTTAGGTATCCTTATATGGTCAACATTATTGCTTCAACATTGATATTTTAATTTAAGGCCGTTGAATATATTTATGCGTCTTATGATGTTATGTTCATGTCTTGTTGGTCAGTTAGTTGTTCTCCTTCGTTTATGGTGGAAAGCGATGAGAGCGAGGTCTCTCTATAAATAAAATCACTAAAAAAATTGTTTTTCTTTTCGGGAGTAATAGCATTTTTGTTGGCTAACAATTCTAAGTTGTTAGGTTGTTAGCTTTGAACGCCAATTCGATTATAGGGATGGCTGCGAGTACTAAGTGTGTATGTATGTATATAGTAATATATAAAACTATTCAGTGTTATACAAATTGTAGCTTACAAATTTTACAATTCATTGATCAAAAATGACAAATTATTCAGTTAAAAATAAAATGTTCATACAAATAAAAAGAAAATTTGGTTTAAAAAAGCCTATAAAACCGAAAAATGTTCTCAGAGGACCTCAAACCCCACCATTTTACACTAAAATATTTAAAAAAATTCCAAATTCCCCTCCATCTTGAGGGATATTCCATACCCCCCAAAACCCCGTTGTCCCATCCCTTCGGAACTTATTTCTTAACTACGCTCCTCGCATTAATCAAGATATTTGCCAGGTTCTCTAGATATTAGTAATTTTAAATTACTCAAGCCCTTATAACTTTTCGTGTGCTTAATGCATGTAAATAAATATACATACAAAATAATAAAAAAAATATTTAATAAAAGTTATAAAGATTGTGGAAGGGTACCAAAAGAAGGACAACGTTGCATTAAGAATGAAATATAAAAATTTGGAACGTTCTACTCTTCTTTTTGAATTCTTTTCATCTTATCTTAAAAATAATTATGTTTGTTGTACAAAATACGTTTGTATTGGACCAAATAGGATTGTTTGTTTATCTTTCTAGCTTTAATTTTATTATTAATTTATTCATATACTATTATATTGAATTCTTATATTTTTATTTTCTTTGACGAAGATCACTGCTAGTCTTAGGTAGGTTCTAATATTCTGAAGCGGTGGAATCGTTTAAAAGCGCAATTTCATTAAAACGTGAATTTAATGTTAAAATCACCAATTGTTGATTAGTTAAATGAAACAAACTTCTAAACCATTGCCGATAATTTTATCTGTTCTCTGTTTCCTTCTTTATCTCCTCGTCCTTGACTCAAAATATTCACAAACATTATTGTATTATGATGTTAAAGTATAAAATAAAATCCTACCTCCCTGACCGTTTTTTTCCAGACATCCTATGGTACCTCATTATCTGCAATCTTCCCCCAACGTGCCGGTGTCCCACAAGGTGGAATTCTCAGTCCCGTTTTGTTCCTGGTTTATACGGCTGATATCCCTTCCCAACTTCAAACATCCATCCTCATGTTTGCTGACGACACCACTATTCTCACTGTTAACCAAACCCCAATTCTTGCCTCCAATTCCCTTCAAGAGCACCTGTACCTACTTCAACCATGGCTAACTAAATGGAGAATCAAAGTAAATGCAGAAAAATCTAGCCATGCAACATTCACACTTCGTAAATCAAGCTGCCCACCAATAACCCTTCAACACATTCAAATTCCACAGAAATCGCAAGTAAGGTACTTAGGACTGATACTAGACAAACGTTTAACTTGGAAGCCACACATAACACAGAAAAGACAGGAACTAAACAGACGTTTTAGACTTTTATCACGCTTATTGGACAAACGCTCGAAACTTTCATTGACTAACAAACGACTTATATACAGTACCATACTCCGACCAATATGGACTTATGGACTGGAACTATGGGGTTCCACTAAACCTTCCAATTCCTACAGAATACAAACAATGCAATCCAAAAAAAAAAATATCCAATGCTCCTTACTATGTCTCGACAATATAATAATGACTTCAATATCCCCTCTATCCAATCCCTGGCCAAATCAGTCTATCAGAAGTTTCATTCCAATCTCCCTGGTCATCATAATCCTTTGATAAATTCTCTATCCTCCTTCCATAATCCACAAAATCCTCATTGAAGATTGAAGCGGCGGTGGCCTAGAGACAATTTGTTATAACATACCATCTGCAATGCTCAAAATTTATTGTTCTAGTGGGTTATGTAATTGTACATATTCCCACATCATGCATCACAAACTTATTGTTCCATAACCAGCAAAATTACTGGAAATATGTATAGCATATTGTTGTAATTATCAATAAAGGTTAAAAAAAAGGTGTAATATTATTTCAAAATTGACGTTTTTATACGGAAAATTGTTATTAATTTATTTTTTTCCATTTTCATATGATCTTTATTTACAGAAATCTGTCTTTAGTGTTTTATACTTAAAAACTTTTTAAATTAAATTTTTGTTGTTGTAAGTAGCCTTAAGTGGCTTGGCTAGAGAAAAAAAAACCATTAAACTTCCCTTCCTTATTGGTCTTTTAATAACCTTCTCTCACCTTCACTAAAAATTGTTCACTTTCTGGAAAAACTTTAACTTGAAAAATATACAACTTACCTTTTATTTCCGATTACCTCTCCGACGTTTTAGCTTAATAAGCTAACAGCCTGGCAAATTCCAAATGAAGCAGCCTCAATGAGCAGAATTTCTGCCACTTTCAAGAATTAAATTCGTTAAAAAAATAATATAAATGCAAAAAAATTATGTGTAAACCTTAAATTTAGAAATGATAACATCCCTGTCATTCTTAACCTTTTGTAGAATTTACATAAATATAATTTAGGAGTTTGGTTTGTCTGTAGGCCATGTTCTGTTCTATAAGATACTAATGTCGAGACGCTACTATTGTCTGTAGGCCATGTTCTGTTCTATAAGCTACTAATGTCGAGACGCTACTATTGTCTGGAGGCCATGTTCTGTTCTATAAGCTACTAATGTCGAGACGCTACTATTGTCTGTAGGCCATGTTCTGTTCTATAAGCTACTAATGTCGAGACGCTACTATTGTCTGTAGGCCATGTTCTGTTCTATAAGCTACTAATGTCGAGACGCTACTATTGTCTGTAGGCCATGTTCTGTTCTATAAGCTACTAATGTCGAGACGCTACTATTTTCTGTAGGCCATGTTCAGTTCTATAAGCTACTAATGTCGAGACGCTACTATTGTCTGTAGGCCATGTTCTGTTCTATAAGCTACTAATGTCGAGACGCTACTATTGTCTGTAGGCCATGTTCTGTTCTATAAGCTACTAATGTCGAGACGCTACTATTGTCTGTAGGCCATGTTCTGTTCTATAAGCTACTAATGTCGAGACGCTACTATTGTCTGTAGGCCATGTTCTGTTCTATGAGCTACTAATGTCGAGACGCTACTATTTTCTGTAGGCCATGTTCTGTTCTATAAGCTACTAATGATATTCGTTCTTGGTTTGTCCAGTAAATTACAGTCGAGACGCCTGTTCTGAACGTTTCTGACATTTGCAGATGTAATTAATATTTAAATTTTAAATTTATTTTAATAACGTCTCGAGGGTCGATGTTCTCGTGCGAATTGTGCTACGTTAAGATTATTATTATTTTTTCCATCTTTTGTCACTAAGTTACCTAATTGTTTATTTTATCCTATAGTACCTAAAACAAAGCATATAGATTTATATACGTAAGTATGTTATATTTTTTTTTAACAAAATATACATGTATATATATATATATATATATATATATATATATATATATAAACAAAAATACATATACATACGCTCGTACATTTTATTTCTTCTTACATACGTACGTCTATGGTGCTGTAGACTTTTATCACGCTTATTGGACAAACGCTCGAAACTTTCATTGACTAACAAACGACTTATATACAGTACCATACTCCGACCAATATGGACTTATGGACTGGAACTATGGGGTTCCACTAAACCTTCCAATTCCTACAGAATACAAACAATGCAATCCAAAAAAAAAAATATCCAATGCTCCTTACTATGTCTCGACAATATAATAATGACTTCAATATCCCCTCTATCCAATCCCTGGCCAAATCAGTCTATCAGAAGTTTCATTCCAATCTCCCTGGTCATCATAATCCTTTGATAAATTCTCTATCCTCCTTCCATAATCTACAAAATCCTCATTGAAGATTGAAGCGGCGGTGGCCTAGAGACAATTTGTTATAACATACCATCTGCAATGCTCAAAATTTATTGTTCTAGTGGGTTATGTAATTGTACATATTCCCACATCATGCATCACAAACTTATTGTTCCATAACCAGCAAAATTACTGGAAATATGTATAGCATATTGTTGTAATTATCAATAAAGGTTAAAAAAAAGGTGTAATATTATTTCAAAATTGACGTTTTTATACGGAAAATTGTTATTAATTTATTTTTTTCCATTTTCATATGATCTTTATTTACAGAAATCTGTCTTTAGTGTTTTATACTTAAAAACTTTTTAAATTAAATTTTTGTTGTTGTAAGTAGCCTTAAGTGGCTTGGCTAGAGAAAAAAAAACCATTAAACTTCCCTTCCTTATTGGTCTTTTAATAACCTTCTCTCACCTTCACTAAAAATTGTTCACTTTCTGGAAAAACTTTAACTTGAAAAATATACAACTTACCTTTTATTTCCGATTACCTCTCCGACGTTTTAGCTTAATAAGCTAACAGCCTGGCAAATTCCAAATGAAGCAGCCTCAATGAGCAGAATTTCTGCCACTTTCAAGAATTAAATTCGTTAAAAAAATAATATAAATGCAAAAAAATTATGTGTAAACCTTAAATTTAGAAATGATAACATCCCTGTCATTCTTAACCTTTTGTAGAATTTACATAAATATAATTTAGGAGTTTGGTTTGTCTGTAGGCCATGTTCTGTTCTATAAGATACTAATGTCGAGACGCTACTATTGTCTGTAGGCCATGTTCTGTTCTATAAGCTACTAATGTCGAGACGCTACTATTGTCTGGAGGCCATGTTCTGTTCTATAAGCTACTAATGTCGAGACGCTACTATTGTCTGTAGGCCATGTTCTGTTCTATAAGCTACTAATGTCGAGACGCTACTATTGTCTGTAGGCCATGTTCTGTTCTATAAGCTACTAATGTCGAGACGCTACTATTGTCTGTAGGCCATGTTCTGTTCTATAAGCTACTAATGTCGAGACGCTACTATTTTCTGTAGGCCATGTTCAGTTCTATAAGCTACTAATGTCGAGACGCTACTATTGTCTGTAGGCCATGTTCTGTTCTATAAGCTACTAATGTCGAGACGCTACTATTTTCTGTAGGCCATGTTCAGTTCTATAAGCTACTAATGTCGAGACGCTACTATTGTCTGTAGGCCATGTTCTGTTCTATGAGCTACTAATGTCGAGACGCTACTATTGTCTGTAGGCCATGTTCTGTTCTATGAGCTACTAATGTCGAGACGCTACTATTGTCTGTAGGCCATGTTCTGTTCTATAAGCTACTAATGATATTCGTTCTTGGTTTGTCCAGTAAATTACAGTCGAGACGCCTGTTCTGAACGTTTCTGACATTTGCAGATGTAATTAATATTTAAATTTTAAATTTATTTTAATAACGTCTCGAGGGTCGATGTTCTCGTGCGAATTGTGCTACGTTAAGATTATTATTATTTTTTCCATCTTTTGTCACTAAGTTACCTAATTGTTTATTTTATCCTATAGTACCTAAAACAAAGCATATAGATTTATATACGTAAGTATGTTATATTTTTTTTAAACAAAATATACATGTATATATATATATATATATATATATATATATATATATATATATAAACAAAAATACATATACATACGCTCGTACATTTTATTTCTTCTTACATACGTACGTCTATGGTGCTGTAGAGATCCGAAAAGGTGAACCACTTTGAAATAATCTGTAAATAGTACAAAAATAGTCTGTAAAACTAACAAGTTTACGACGCTCTTCACGTTGGAGATAAAATATATTAAGCATAAAAAACATATAGTTTCTTGTACCTAAATATAATAGATAAAAGAAACAACTACCTTGATGATATTATTACACAATTGAAGATTACTTAAGACTATCGTCTGTTAAAATAAATTTCTGAAGATTGTATTAATAACTGATTATTTTTTTTCTTGTTTTTGTTTTAGGTAAGTTATACTTTCACTACAATGCTCCTCGAAGATTGCTCACCGTGATCTTTCAAGGTAATTTATTTTATTATTATAAATTGTCCGATTTAAGAGATTTCGTCTGCATTGAATTCTTAATAATCAATTAAGGAAGATCTAATTCAAAATAACAATTTTACTAGAAATGATTATGTCCGCTAATCTATTTACCAGATTTTATATATATATATATATATATATATATATATATATATTTATTTATACATACATAGATAGATATAAATTAAGTTCATTATCGGTAGAATCTGTAGTTTTTAGCGGGGTTCCGCCCTCTCTATGGGGAGGAAACCCGCTTATAAGGTTGACCTTACGACGCAATCCGGAGGAAGTGCCGACAAGTAAATTTTACTTTTCAGATCACTAAAATATCCATCGTTCAAATTTGTTTGTGATTTTAATGGTCAAGGGCGTAAACCAGTTGAATCCGTCATTGTTTCTATTTTTATAAGTGTTTGCATGTTTCACGAAAGATCAAAACGAACAGATATTGCTTTGCAAATTACAGTACGGATAAGAACTAAAACTCGCTAAGATGACGCATTTCCTGCGAGGCGGACTTTTTAAAATTTATTTACGGTATTTAGTCGTGGGAAACCATATCGTCAAAGTAAATAAACAGTTTTTTCTTCTTTTTCAGAATAATTTGCATATTTTTCTCTACAAAATATAATCCGTCGAATGAGTATAGTACATGATAATGAATGTTACTTATAAATGTTGTATTCTCCTTGGTTTTCATTGGTCGTGCTGATTTCTTATCTCTCTGGCCATATCGGCTCCGACAATTACTAAGCAGGGTATAGTCGGTCCGAAGGGGCCAGATTGTACACTCAAGTCCCTCAACAAGAGCATATTTTGAACAAACAAACAAGAAAGAATTAAGGCGCCACAACAGGAACCTGACAGTATCCTAAGGGTGGGTTTACACTTGCTAGTTATTGCAGGATATTTATATCAGAGAGAAATTGCGACTATTGAAAACCCATGTAAAATGTGTGTCTGCAATAAATTGCTCATGGTAGAATTTATTGCCGACATACATTTTACATGGGGTTTCAATAGTCGAAATTTCTCTCCGATATAAATATCCTGCAATAACTAGCAAGTGTAAACCCACCATAAAGCAGGCTACACACGGTCAGGGAGGCCTGTCAGTTCGACCTGAACAGTTCGCCGGAAAGCCGGTCACCTGAAAGTGTATATATATTCCGGCCTGAACAGTCCGGAATATATACGCGTTAAGGCGACCTGCCTGCAGCCGGACTGTTCAGGTCTGCCTGACCGTGTGAAGTAAAGTTAAGTAGAATGACTTGCCTGCCTTCTTAACGTCCGCTCTTGAACAGCACTATTACTAGGCTTGCCCAATTTTAGCATAAATATGTTTTAGTGATGACTAGGGAACGGATGTTCACGTAAAATAAAATTCAAATATATAAATATATATGTAACTATTTATAATGAAATATTTAATAAAAAATTGAAAATATGTAGTAAAAAATACCTAAAACACTATAGAATATTAAAAAGAAAAGCATAAATAATAACTAGGAACTCTTTTATTATAAATGGATAGAACAAAATGACTTAAACTCTATAAAATATAGAAAAATAAAGTATAAATTAAAATTAAGAACTTATAAAAGGCGGAGAAATGTTGTTTGCAACAACATGAATTTTTAATTGTCAAACGTGAAATGGCACCGGCGTGATCTGAGAATATTTTTGATGCGACTGAATGATCTTCCAACATCTACTGAAGTGACTGGTGTGTATTTGTAGGGTTCAATCTCCATGGGATTCAACTCAACTCTTAAACATCTACTTGCTATTTTGCCGTTGTGGATGTCCAATAATAATAATGGATGTCTTTCCATCCAGGGTTTTTTTGAAGACAGTTTTTAACTTTTTTTTTTTTTTTAATTTATTCCCAGTATTTCCGTCTAAAGCCTGGATTTTCTCAAATACTCCCTGTATGATTGCAATGCTATCCGTTAACAACATGCCTTTTGTCTCTAGTCTTGATATAGTAGGAGATATAAAATACACATTTGAAGAGATGTATGCAAGGTCGTCCTTCAAAAGGCGAAAGATTTATACGTTTTGAAGGGAGACCAGAGTTGAAGGGAGACCAGCTATAGGTGATCCATATTCAACTCATCCTCTGAACGATCTCAAACTATCTGGCACGAAATGAGAGATAACAAGCTCCGAGAGATAAAAAGAAATGTGAAGCCATGGAAAACATCTACAAATGATACAAGGAGAAAGGAAGTAGTCTTGACCCGAATGAGAATCGGCCATACAAACCTCACGCATTCCTTCCTAATGTCTAAGGACCCCCCACCAATTTGTAGCTCATGCAATGTGCTGCTCACAGTGAAGCACATCTTGACTAATTGCCGGGCCTATGAGCAACTGAAAGAGCACCACCAACTGCCTGACTCCTTAGATGAAATTCTAGGTGATCATACTAACCAAGTCGAGCGACTCTTTGACTTTTTAAGGTCCGCTCAATTAATGGACAAAATCTAGACAGAACATAAAGACCGAAATGCTCGTTTGTTTATTTCATTTATATATAATTTTTATATATTATTTTATTAACATTATTCTTTTTTTATTATTATTTTTTTATTATTATGTTTTATTTTTTTTATTTATTTATTTTTTTTATGGCGCATCGACATAAATCTTGGCCATTAGCGCCGACATCCAGGGTGCAGCCAGGAATTTTCTCAGCGAGCCATGAGATGAGAAAATTTCTGGCGCAGGTGGGGATCGAACCCACCATCTCCCGCTTACGAATCTAGCGCGCTAGCCACTAGACCACGGGAGACCCCATTATGTTTTATTATTTTACATTTTATTTATTTATTTATTATTATTACTTTATTTATTTATTTTTTTTATTATTTGTTTCTTATTATTATTATTTTTATTTATTTATTTTTTATAATTTTTCTTCTTTTTTTTATAAGCAATTGAGCATTTCTCGTTTATCGTTTGAATTAATAAAATCTGCAAATAGAAATATTATTGATAGCAATTTAATCATAATGTATACATGTTGATACTTATTACCAAATTATAATGAAAATTACTACACACAGGAATGGCGTTTGTGACCTTAAGGGTTGACACGCCATTACAATAATTAAAAAAAAAAAAAAAGGCCGTGCTTCAAGCTAGATTTTTCCATCAATAATTTAGCTTTATCTACTGCTACGGCTGATTCTGTATCAAACTGCGTTTTTAACTGTCGATATCAATTCATCCACATGAGAAAACTGTGCCCTTACGGTTTCAGCAGTACGGTGCAGAGTCAAAGGCCAAACAGGTTAGGTGAATCAATTCATCCACATGAGAAAACTGTGCCCTTACGGTTTCAGCAGTACGGAGCAGAGTCATAGGCCAAACAGGTTAGGTGAATCAATTCATCCACATGAGAAAACTGTGCCCTTACGGTTTCAGCAATACGGTGCAGAGCCATGGGCCAAACAGGTTAGATGAATCAATTCATCCACATGAGAAAACTGTGCCCTTACGGTTTCAGCAATACGGTGCAGAGCCATGGGCCAAACAGGTTAGATGAATCAATTCATCCACATGAGAAAACTGTGGCCTTACGGTTTCAGCAATACGGTGCAGAGCCATGGGCCAAACAGGTTAGGTGAATCAATTCATCCACATGAGAAAACTGTGCCCTTACGGTTTCAGCAATACGGTGCAGAGCCATGGGCCAAACAGGTTAGGTGAATCAATTCATCCACATGAGAAAACTGTGCCCTTACGGTTTCAGCAATACGGTGCAGAGCCATGGGCCAAACAGGTTAGGTGAATCAATTCATCCACATGAGAAAACTGTGCCCTTACGGTTTCAGCAATACGGTGCAGAGCCATGGGCCAAACAGGTTCGGTGAATCAATTCATCCACATGAGAAAACTGTGCCCTTACGGTTTCAGCAATACGGTGCAGAGCCATGAGCCAAACAGGTTAGGTGAATCAATTTCGGGTAAAAACTTTCAAGACATTACCTCCTTTGATCATGTATGGAGCCGCATCAGTCAAAAATGACAATACCTCAGTATTCAAGGCTCAATAGGTAAAGTATTATTTTCTTTCTCGGTTTCCCCTTTATTTTTTCAATTGCAAAATAAAAAGAATATCAAAATATGTATTTATGGCAGAATATGTAAAAAATATGGATTTTTGACAAAATATGTAAAATAAACACCCGTTTAAATACTTTAAAATCACTTAAAACATGCAGGATTTCATCAAGAATTACGATTTAAGAATCAGAAAATAATATGTAAATACATGAACATCCGATCCCTAGTGATGACGATAAAGACGACTGTATTTTGTACAGTTCATTCCATAGGTTTATCGGATGGAGCTAAAGCATATTTATGTTCCTGAATTTGAGCACAATGCTCTAAATGAAATTATTTTTTCCGTGACTCATTAATACCGGGACACATTAATATGGGATGGGCATACCTGGCGTCTGAGGAATAGGGAACAAAATTGGTAGAAATTAGAAGAAAAAAAATATTCATACTAGAGTTCTTCCCAGCAAGTCAAAAGTTTTTCCCACAATGTTCCATTATTTACAATTGTTAAAATTGCTAATTGTAAAATTTAGAATTAGATTCGCGGTTTTGCATTATTTTGCAAAAACTACCAACCGATTTAACGTTTAATGTTTAGTAAGTGCTTTTATTATATAACCAACCTTTCTTTCCTAGAATCTGAGCGCCCTAAGAGAACATTAAGCCAACAATTAAGCAAGAATGACATATATATGTTTTGCCCTTTTTTTAAAAAATAATTATTGCTGTTTTCCAAATCCGCGAATTTAATTTATAAAAAGTAGAACATTATAGGAAATTTTATAGCAACTCTTTTGAACCCCTGGGAAGGTCTGTAGCACGAATAATTTCTGATTTGCATGCGAAATATGAACAAATAAAAAAAGTAATTATTTTTAGTAAGATGTATATAGTTAGCCGTTGTGGCTATAAGAAGTCAAGGGTTGGTTGGGAATCGGCTAAGAGAGAACGTCAGATTTTCAGAAGAATCTTTATTTGGAAAGTTTTGCCATGCTCTTTGACAAAATTCTTTAGAAACAAATGCCTTGGGGACGGAGTAATTTTTTTAAAAACATTATTGCGAAAAAGACGAAATTATCCGGGAAGTTTTTGATTTACGTGGGTATATCTGTATAATTATTATTTGGGATGTTCCGAAGTTATTCCCGCAAAAATCAGTGTACGCCTTTTCAACATCCAAGTATAGCTGCGTTTTAGCGTGGGTCATCCCCCCCCCCAAAGGGAGGAACCCCGCTTATGAGTTTGACATCATAACGCAATCCGGAATTGCCGACTGGAAAATTTCACGTTTCAGAACCCATCACAGAAATAACGGCGGTTAAAATTTGTTTTCAGATGCGCCTCGGAGTATTATTGAATGTTCTACGGTGAAGGCAGCACGACTCGTGGAATATCCCCCCAGTTTCGGCCTCGGCCCTGAGGTCACGTGACTGCACCAGATGTAAACTACTACCGGACAACAAGGTCACTTCCCGTTGCTCCTACAATGACAATATCATCCGGTTGATGACCCCACAACTAGCTTAGCTTCGCTTTTCGGACTCAATCGTGAATGTGGCTATTGAAGTTCAAATAAAAAAAAATTAAAAAAAAAATCTTCAAATATTTCTACCAGCCAGAAAATTACCCCGCTAAAATTTAAGCACATTTGTGTCATCTCGACACCGGCAGATTTTGGTTGTTCGTTTCAAAACTCTGTACGGGCCTTACCGGCAGTAAGAGAAAGAGTGTTGTACGAAGAGCCTTCTTAACCTATGCAAAAGTAAGGTATGACTACAACTGCTCTACTTACTGTAGACATTGTTGGGCAAAACTAACTTTAGTTTACTAAACTAACGTTGTTTCACACTAAATCAAATAAACTCGCGTTATATTAATAGTTTTAGTTTTAGTTTAGTTTTAGATTTGTAAAATTATTAATCATATTAATTCAGAAAGAATTGTTTTTAGTTTTAGTACGGTAATTAGTTTAATTTAAGCAAAAGTGAACTTAATTTATGATTTTAGTTTAGTTTTAGTTCTTAATTCACTAATTAGTTTATTGCATACTTTGATTCAGAACAAGTGTAAATAAAATAGGTACGTATGTATTTTTGTTTAAATAAAGAGTGTTTATTTATGAACTATAATGCGGAAAAAATGTGGTTTCAACTTACAACTTGAACTTCAGCCTATTTAAAACAAAATGAAAACAAGTTCTATTAGTTTTAATAATTTCCTTAATTATCGAAATAACATATAATTTACATTAATTCACGTTGCATTTGTAAAACTAAACTAAAATTCAGTTTTAAATGAAGGTCGGCCATGCCATGGATGTCGGCGCTTATGGCCCAGTTGTCGGAACGCCGTAAAACAAAAAGTCCGTCACGCAGGAGCTGCATAACTAAGCACTTTCCTCAGAATTTGGGTGGTGTAGACTGCTTTCCAGAACAATTTGCTTAAAATATCCTACATAAATTAAATAAAAACGTGAATAGTTCTCATTTTGTAATGAGTAACTGATCAATTATTAATTTGCATCCAGAGTTATGTTTACACATGGTACCTACTACACTACGTAATAAATACAAAAATCCTCATATTATCGTATTTTGATCTAACGCAGGAACAGGATACAGTCACTCTAGTGGTAGAAAGCGCTCCTTGCGGCGGCTTTGTGAACCTACGTCTGCCGGCTTTTCTATTCAAATATATTACAAATTAAACCCCTGCTTTCCGATTGACCGATTCAGCTCATTTTTACAACACTTCTTTCTCATGAGTTATCCACGACGTATACAGCGTTTCGTTACCATACAGCAGAAATTACGACCGGTATGAGTATATTAGGAATTCGGGTCCGGAGTAAACCCCCCCTTCTAATGAACCGATTTCGTTTATTTTTACAACACATATTTACCTGTGGATTAGCACTACGAATACCGAGTTTCGTCGAAATATACCAAAAATCACGGCTGGTAGTGGCGAATTGGTATTGTGGGTCCGGAGTAAACCCCCCCTTCTAATGAACCGATTTAGTTCATTTTTATATCTCACTTTTCTCTTTATATTAACACTACGAATACCAAGTTTCGTTGAAATATAACAAATATTACGGCTGACATAGTCAAATAAGTGTTTTGGGTTCGGGGTAAACCCCCCCCCCCCCTTCCGGTGGACCGACTTTGGTGGTTAACGAACTCGTTCAATCGTTTGCTAATTGAATGCTATATACCAAGTTTCGTGACGAAAAAACAAAAACTCTGGCCGCTATCGTGTTAACAGACACACATATATATATATATATATATATATATATATATATATATATATATATATATATATATGCATGTATATATATATATATATATATATATATATATATATATATATGCATGTATATATATATATATATATATATATATATATATATATATATATGCATGTATATATATATATATATATATATATATATATATATATATATATATAAATTTTAACGGGGGTCATTTTCGGTGTCTACTAGGTAGGATCGATAAAGATTTGAAGAAATTTTTCAAAAATTCCGTCATGAGTCCAACCTCAATAGCTACTTTCCTTCGGAGGAAAGTGCTAAAATTACGTTCCATAAGTGCATATATAAATATATATATATATATATATATATATATATATATATATATATATATATATATATATACTAGCTGTTACCCAGTGTGCCATGCTACACCTACTTTCTGTCTATGACTCTCCCCGTATCAAGATCTACTTGAACCCTAGTTGTCTATACCCAGTTACGAAAATCGGTCAAACGATGTGAATTTCTTTTAGTTCATAATGATACCGGCAGAGGCCAGCACAGCAGCACTTCAGCTAACAGCCGACAGAGGCCAGTAGATAGCTCTTTTCAAAGAATAGCCAGCGGTCCTTAGTTAGACAGTGACTGTTGAAATAAAATTGAAATAAACTGCATTACATGATTATATAATGATGTAAAGTCATCATTCTAATTATCAGGAACATCAACAAATAAATTTGAGACATTATTCAAAATGGCTGTCGATTCAAAATAGCCGTCACAATCTGAATGGTTCAGAGTAGCCAATTTTTCTTGAACAAAACTTTTGACCAAATTTTGAAATTTGACTATTTTGACCTAGCGTATGAGATTTCTCGTATCAAGGCCTACCTGTGTGCCAAGTTTGGTCAAAATCGGCCAAACGGTGTAGATTTGTATAAGGAACAAACAAATAGAAAAACAGACAGACACGTGATTTTTATATATATATATATATATATATATATATATATATAATATTTTTGGATTGCATATTAACAACACATATATTTTAGAATTTTCCGAAGGAATGGAACTATTGATTTTGCAAACATTGAAGCATTTTTGAAGAAATGTCTTCAAATCATCATCATTCTTATCTACTGATAACGAAAATGACCCCTGTAGAAAACCAAAATCTGTCCCTTAACAAGTGCACAGAGGGACAGATAAATAGAGTTATCTGATTCTAGACCTTGCAGAACTTAGTAGATAGCGAGGTAACTACAATCCTCCGGCCACCCGGTTTACCCTTGGTAGGTACCCATTAATATATTAATTAAAGGCTGGGTGGGACCAGGGACGGTCTGGGATCCCGAATCCAAGGATCGAAGGATAAAACCAGCCCCCACGCTGTCTACTACTGAGCTAACCAATAAGAGTATTATTAAAAATCCTAAAATTAATGATTATTGTTCTTTGAGATTGAAAAAACCTACATAATACATTATGTACGTTATAATACATTTTATAAGGTTGCGACTTTTTTGGCACTGACTGCGAACACTTATTTGTGGTAACTGACGGCAAAGTCTTATTTTTGGTATTTGTTAGCCATGACAAGTCTTGGCTGCCGGAAACCTGAATATTAAAGAATTCCTTCATGAGCTTCCTCTCCTTACCTTGTGCCAAAAACTTGATTAATACATTTCAGAGAATTTGCTGTTGCCAAAATAAATTGTTGCACAAGACTCGAATGTCAATGTTCTCATATATTTTAAGAAATTATTTTGGATCTAAAATCCTTCATGCAGGAGCTGCATAAGCACATTCATCCAAATGTGGATTTGCTTACGCACCATTGTTGAAAAATGTGCTTAAACTGACTGAAAAAAAATATAAAAATTAAATTCCTCATTTAAGTATTTTTATACCAACTGACTTTTGAAAAAAAAAAATTGTGATGCCTGTTCCCCTTCTTATGTTAGTGTTTACATGCCGTTGGTCGTTCCTTTTCATAATGAAGATATGATAAGGAAAGATAAATTTTCTTAGATCATGATAAACAATTTTCGTTTTCAAGTATCCTCCTTACAAAGTGATACATGTCATGTTGAAAACTGAAATTAATTAATTTGTAGAGGAATTTAATTGTCGATTGGTGTCAAGGAGATTTAAACATTTCGACAATTTTCATTAAAACTACTAGTAAATTGAAGGACGTGAATTCATGTTTAGCGCTTTTCTCCCCGCCTTTTCGAGAGGAAACCCCCAATAATCATCTAATGCTGTAATCCAGAATTTTTCATGATAAGATGTCGTTGTTTCATAATTTATTAGGCACGATAAAACTGGTTGTTCAAATTTATTACCTATTTTTAATAATAAAGTTTTATATATATATATATATATATATATATATATATATATATATATAAACTTGAAGGGGGGATTATTTTGTTGGATATTAGATTAGAACGATAAAAACTCGAAGAAATAATTTTAATGTCAGTAGTCAAAATGATTTTAATGTCCTTCGGAAATTTTTAAAACCAAAAAAATCGAGTAAATATTTCGAAAAAAATAATTATGTCAGCTGGTTATAAAAGATTATAAAGAATCAAACTCATATATTTTTTGTGGCTTATGTGAAAATGTTGTTAGATTTATGGATGTTGTTAAAGTCAAGTGTTATTATATTTAATAAGAAGTTGCTGAAATTGGCACGGAATGGATTGGCATGGCCTTTGTAATAGAAGAGAATTGAGTATGAGATATTTCTGATCCGTCAAAATGATTGAGCAGGCATTGGCTTCCAAATTGCTCCCCCCTCCCCTCTCACCCCGTAAAATGAGGGTTGGACTGTCTCTAAGGGCCGCCAATAGCTTGGTTATGCAAAACTTACATAAGCCAAGCTCTCATCGACCAAGAGAATTTTAAATAGACCGCTTTCTAAAGATGCTGCCAATTTGTCTGATATGCATTGAACCTCCTTTCATTTTGACAATTTCTCCTAATATTCGTTGTAGTCAAAAGTTTTTGATTTTTAGAATAGCCTCTAGCTATTACACGGTGTCTAGGCAGACTTCTGTAGGTTAAGGCAACCACCAAGGAAGAAACAATACCTGACGAAGGAGAGGATTCCAGCGAAATATAGCAGGAAGAAGTAGAAGATGTGTACCACCGCTCAAGAAAAGAAGCCGTTCCACCTAAAAACATGATCCCAGCGACGAAAAATAACATGATAACATGTAAAATCTTACGGCGAGGAATAAACAGACGCGAGATCACCAGCGCTCCTAGCGGACACAGACTTAACGACGCCAGAGAACTTCAACACCAGTGGTCAGCCGAATCTGAGCTTATAGGCGCCCAGATCGAGAAAAATGTCATTCCCTCGTCAACCAAAGAGGAACAAACAATGGCGCGCCTCACGAAGCTGGAGAGGATTTAAGCGAAATATAGCAGGAAGGAGTAAAAGAGGAGTACCGCCGCTGGAGCTGTTCCACCTCTCTCTCTCTCTCTCTCTCTCTCTCTCTCTCTCTATATATATATATATATATATATATATATAGAGAGAGAGAGAGAGAGAGAGAGAGAGAGAGAGAGAGGGTTCACAGCACAACAAGGCCAAGTCCATGTTATACAGTTTTCAGAAAATGATTATATGTTATTATTATGCGTTTTAATTCCAGAGATGTTGTATAAATCCTATTGACCAGTATAAGTCTTAAAAAGAGGTACACTGACATTTATGTATAGCCTTGTTTATAAAATAGTTATACCTTGGACTTGGCTTACTTGTGCTTTGAAAACAAATGAGAATGACTTCCAGATGTGTAGCAAGACCTGCTAAAAGTAGACAAACCATGAAGTTAGGACTGCAGCACTGAAAAGAGCCATTTTAGTAATCTAGGCGCACGGTTGTGCGCCAGGCCAAGTTCAGGCCTAAGCATACTGTGTGTATATTACTGGCGGTCTTAGAGCCGATTTTTACCCTCTCATAACTTTCAACCAGGTAAAGATAAAGTTATGAAATTTTACACAGGTATTATACTACTCGATGTGAGTAAAACTGGACATTTTCATAATTCTACGCATCTTAACAACAACAGTTGTGAATTCTTTCTTAAATGTAGTAAATAAAGTCGTAGGGGTTAACTGCGTAATATACTTCAAAGCAGATACTAAGTTTTTCAAAGTCCAGTCATCTAAATTACAAAATTTAGGATCACAAACCCAAAATGTATCGTCTTTGTTCTTATATTTTTCTTGAAGGCCTTCTGCACTTTCCCTATTGTGATCTTTATCCTCGGGATAAGGTTGCTGTGTTTTACAGTGTAATAGTTTAGTTAAGAGAGCAATCAATTTGTCCTCCAGAGTAATGTCATCTGGAAGAGCTTCTAACTTTTCTAGTCTAGTGATTAGATGTATGTAGGTTGATTATTGGTATCAAATATCAATCAGTAAGGAGAACTTTATGCAGAATCCAAAGACCCTGGTTTTATATGAAGTACAAAAGCCAGTAGGTCTGTGGCAACTAAATTCTATTTAATACTTTGAAAAAAGTAATGAGATCCCAAAAAAAAAACAACATAAATGTGAAATAGAGGCCAAGTTCCTGCCCCCACAAAGAAACACTCCCTTCCTCAAAAATATATCCCCTCCTAAATCCCCCCAAAAACGCCTTACCATTCTACACTCCAAAAAAGTAGTATGAGTTAAAATATCACTTTCCTCAACCAGGTATATTCTTAAACTTGGCAATTTTTTTTTGTGCCGAAATTATCTTTAAAGAAAAACTAAACATTGCCAAGTTTAAGAATATACCTGGTTGAGGAAAGTGATATTTTAGTAACTGGATATAAGTATTTTTATTGTTGTTTTTAAAGGTCAGTTGAAGTGTCTTTACTGTTCTTAGTAAGTAACTATGAGGTCTTCCAAGTAATGAACTTGGACATTTCTTCTTTGTATTGTAAGGCCCCGTTTTCCCTTTGGCCT
Source organism: Gonocerus acuteangulatus (assembly GCA_946811695.1). Lineage (NCBI taxonomy): Eukaryota > Metazoa > Arthropoda > Insecta > Hemiptera > Coreidae > Gonocerus > Gonocerus acuteangulatus. The sequence goes on along the minus strand of OX328127.1, from coordinate 75,512,208 downwards.
TGTTAAGTGAATAAGGATGAGAGAAAAGGTTGGCTGTCCATCTCTAGAGATGTGAGAACCACGAATCCGCAAACGTTGCGTCTGGGATGTTGGCACTGCACGTGGCTTATTCGTAAGATTCCTGGAAGATCTAAGACCTGACAAGAGTTTCTAGTTCAATCACCTGCAAAAGCAGGAGTGGGGTACAAAGGGTTTAAAAAGAGCTGGCTTACCTCCGAGCGGGTAGAGTTTGCATCCGTTCCTGAGACTTCGGCCCAGATGCTGTTCAGAGGTAGGCCAGTTCCAAATTCTCTATAATCTCCCCAAATGATCATATTTGATAACTCTACCTATCCGTCTCTCTCACTCAACCTTTTCTCTCATCGTAGCAATGGTTTATGATATTTATGTTTTGTATCCTCTGTGTAAATTATAGTTTTAAAAAAGGAATTTCCGCTTCTCTAAAATATTTCCCCTTTGTCTATATCTCTAAATCCCGTCCTTGCTGATCAGTCCCTTACAAATGGTGTCAGGTGTGGGGTATTATTTAAATGTCCAGCTGCAAGCCGGTTTAGATAAGAACCCTGCTCTCGAGATAGGCCGGCGGCTGTACTGCTGACGCTGATAGGACAATTCCTCGAACTGATATCTCGGCGCTGGGTAGTTGTTCATTCAATGTCCTCACGTTTCCTGGTTTAAGGACCGCCAAATACGGATATTTGGTGGTTAGCCCTGTTAGAGAGTAAAGCAATCCCTATTCGTAAGCATAACGTGTTGGGGTTCATTGGAAACGTTGAAAATAGAGCTATACGATGGTGGTAACGGAACAGCAGTTTGCCGATCTGAAAACGGCATTGGATCAGGCGTTGGCTGAAAATGAGCAATTCAGGGAAGAATTCGAGAGGACAAGGCATGAGGGTAAGCAAGGAAAGAGGGATCTTTCTCTTCAGGGAATGGTCGGTCCATGGTCCGGTGACGATTCTGGGGTTCCAATCCAAGACTATCTCAATGGTTTGGAATTAGTGGCAACTAGCGGAAACTGGGAAGATCGTGATAAATCCCTTGTGTTAAGGATGAGACTGAAAGGGATGGCTGCGAAATTTTTGGCCAGCAGATCGGATCTCAAGGGGCCAAATGTAAAATATTCCACGATTCGAGATGCTCTTTTAGACCGCTTTAAGGCGACTATGCAACCTGAGCAGTTTCTCCTTCAGCTTAGTTCAATGAAACAAGAGCGTGGGGAGGATGTCAGAACTTTCGGAGATCGTTGTCGGGAGATGGGTGAACGATCACTCTCAGGTGAGGGATCGGAGGAAGAAGTTATAGGGGCTCGCAAACAACTGGATAAAGTCGTCCTTACATCATATTTAAATGGGCTCGGAGGAGAGATTGGGAGGCTGACGAGACTCGCGTTCCCAAAGGAATTACAAACCGCGATTGAGAAGGCTAGAGCCATTGAAACGGAGTTTGGGCGACACGAAAAGGGAATATTTACTGTAGAGAAGAATCCCCAGGATAACGAAATTCCCAGTCCCGAGGAAGTTGGACAAAGCGAAGTAAGGGTCATTGAGAGGGGTAATCCAAGTGGCTGTTATCGCTGCGGGGATACGAATCATTGGGCCAGGGGATGTCGACAAACAGAGAGGGTTAGTGATATTTCTCCCAAAAAAAGAGAGAGAAGGGGCAATAGGCTTATGGGCTTACAAGGAAAAAGGGATGCTGGATTGAATGCAAGGGTTGAGATTAACCGGATACCACATCTAATGCTCGTGGATACTGGGGCGGATATCTCGCTGATACGACAGCCCATTCGAGGAACGGCAATCATCCCAGCCCGAGATGTAGTGCGAGGAATAACAGGCAACCCGCTGAAGGTAAAGGGGGTACAGGAGGTACAGGTCTGTCTCGGAACGGTTGGAGTTCAGCACGTCCTTACTGTGGCCGATGTGGACATCGGGTGCGATGGCCTCTTAGGTATGGATCTTCTGAAAAGGCTTCGGGTGACGGTCAATCTAAACACAGGGGAAGTGGCAACAGGCAGGGAGGAGGTACTCCGGAAGGTGATAGTTGACCCAGTGTCTGTGAGAGAAGAGGAACGGAGGTGCATTGAGAAAAGAGAGAAGGATGAGCGATGGATCGAGGAGGTTATCCGAGAGTCGCAGGCGCTTGCCGAGAGGTACAGTCCAAGTAAGTGTCGCGTTAGGCCGGGGCATCGACGAGAAGAAATGCCGACGGGCGTCCGTCGCCAGGAAAAGCAGAACGGGCCCGAGTCGACGTATCCTGTTAGGACAAGGCGTACACTGACCCTTCCTCCCCTGTCGGAGAAGCTATTTAAGGGCAGGGTGGCGCGAGGGGCTGAAGGCCAGGTCTTGCTAGTCGAACCGAGCTATCTTGACCAGCCAGAGGTAAGGATTGCCAGGGTTGTCTCGGGGTGTGAAAAGGGGACTGTATGGCTAAAGGCAATCAACACCTCAGAGGAAATGGTAAGGGTGCAGAAGCACCAGTCTGTTGGAGTGGCGCGCCAGGTGTCGACCGAAGACATTCACACGGAGGTTTCTGATAAGTTAAACGCGAACAGTCGACTCACCGAAGAGGATATTAGCCAGAAGCTCCAGCACCTGTCTCAGGAGGAGAGAGTACCCATCGGCGATGTGATCTGGGAATATCGGGATGTCTTCGAGGAACCAAGTACCGAGGGTTGTAGCCTGCCGGTGCAACATCGAATCGAGACCGGGGAGGCCGCACCGGTAGCCAAGCGGCCCTACAGAGTGCCATTTCACGAACGGCAAATAGTAAAAGAGGAGATAGAAGATATGCTCGAAAAAGGAGTCATTGCCCCCTCGGACAGCCCCTGGTCTGCACCCGTAGTACTGGTCCGTAAGAAGTTGCCAGATGGAGAGATTAAGTACCGCTTTTGTACGGACTTTAGAGGACTCAATGCGGTGACGAAAGCGGACGCCTATCCTCTGCCACTTATACAGGAGACATTAGAACAGCTAGGCTCCAGCCGTTACTTTAGCACCCTAGACTTGTCGAGCGGTTACTGGCAGATACCCATAGCCAGAGAACATCAAGAAAAGACAGCCTTCACTACGACGGAAGGTCATTTTGAGTATAAGAAAATGGCGTTTGGCCTCTCTGGAGCCCCGGCGACCTTTCAACGCACAATGGACCGACTTTTGGGAAGGCTAAAAGGGCGAGGATGCCTAGTATACCTAGATGACACGGTAGTCTACAGCGAAGGCCTGGATGGTCATATCAAATTGCTTCAGCAGCTCCTAGGAATTCTCAGGTCAGCGAATTTGAAAGCCAACTGGGGAAAGTGTAACTTCGCGGTAAGCGAGGTAAACTACTTAGGCCACGTCGTAACAAACGAAGGAGTGAAGCCGGACCCCATGAAGGTTGAGGCTGTAAAGTCCTTTCCGCGCCCAAAGAACGCAGGGGAGTTACGGAGCTTCTTAGGGCTGGCAAACTACTATAGGCGGTTTGTCCCTGATTTTGCGGCCAAAGCCAGACCCCTTACGGCAATGACCAGTCCCCGCGTCCAGTTCGCCTGAGGCCAACCGGAGCAAAAAGCTTTTGAACAGCTAAAGGACGCTCTTTCCTCAGAAGGTGTATTGACCTACCCGGATTTCCGAGACCCATTCCTTCTCAGTACGGATGCCTCAGGGGTGGCTCTGGGAGCGGTGCTGTCTCAGGTCAGGAACGGAAGGGAGCGCCCTATCTGCTACGCCAGCAGACAGCTCAACACGGCCGAGACCAAGTACTCCGCTACAGAGAGGGAGTTACTAGCGGTCGTTTGGGCAACTAAGTTATTCCGCTGCTACCTTTTGGGGAGACGCTTTAAATTGATAACTGACCATGCCGCGCTCAAATGGATGCTCAACATAAAGGACTCTTCTGCCCGTCTAACCCGGTGGTCGTTGAGGCTCTCCGAATTCGACTATGAAGTCGAACATAAGCCAGGAAAGAAGCATCAGAATGCGGATGCGCTTAGTCGGCGAGTTGCGTGGGTGGACGCCGGGAAAGGAGGAGTGACTAGGTCCGAGCTAAAAGAGGCACAAGAATCTGACCCGTGGTGCCAAGGACTAGTAGGCAAAAGTAAGCAGATTTATAAGGATGCTGAAGGGGTTCTCTACCGAACCAACAATTGCCAGGACTCCGAGAGCTGGATGGCTATAGTACCGCCTAAACTACGAACGAGGATAATTGAGGCCTGCCACTCTCCACCCTGGGCAGGACATCCAGGAGTAGAACGAACTGCGTCGGTGGTTAGCTCCTCCTACTACTGGCCGGGTATGAAGGGAGAGGTGAGGTCCTTTGTGGAGAGATGTCAGGAGTGTGTAAAACGCAAGACCCCTGCAGGACTGACGGTACCGCTCGATAAACCCTTCATGGCGACGACCCTTCGAACAAATTTCGTTGGACATAGTTGGGCCCCTCCCGAAAACCAAGAAGGGAAACAAGTTCCTACTCACCATGATAGACAACTTCACCAGATATGCCGAAGCCATCCCTATCCGGGAGCAAACCGCCGAAGAGACTGCCAAGGCCTTTGTAGAGCACATTGTAGCACGGCATGGGGTGCCGCAGAGAGTATTGACAGATCAAGGTCGAAATTTTGTGGCGCAGCTGTTTAAGGAGGTCTGAAGGATCCTGGGGATCAAGAAACTGCAAACCACAGCCTACCACCCTGAAGGTAATGGTATGGTGGAGAGGCTTCACAGGACGTTGACTGATTCGGTGGCCCACTTCGTGCGGAAGGACGGCCGAGATTGGGATAAATGGGTACCCTATGCAGTAATGGCCTATCGGGGAATTCCCCATTCTTCGACGGGATATTCTCCGAACTACTTACTGTTTGGCCGGGAGTTAGAACCTCCCAGTGGGCAAGCAAAACCGGTCGTCGATGTAGAAGGTGATTGTCGGCGGAACCCAATAAAGCGGCTACAAGAAAAACTTGGCCAAGCCTACCAGCAGGCCAGATAGCGAGCAGAAAAAGCATGGGCGGAGAGAACTAGGTACTGCAACCGAAATCGCAGAGACAGACTCTTCCGAGTGGGGGACCTCGTATATCTCCATGTGCCGGCAGTGAAGGTAGGTCACTGCCCAAAATTCCACTGTCCCTGGACAGGCCCACACAAAGTAGAAAGGGTTCTTTCGCGAGTGAACTATGAGATCCGACTGGCCACTGGATCTCTGAATGTAGTTCATATAAATAGGCTAAAACGGGCCCCGGGGGGAGGAGGGGATTCGCACCCTAAGGTTATGACGAAGGCAGGTGGGGCAACCCGGGAAGTGGAAGGGTCGGAAGATGAGGTCATGGAGCCGGAATGGGAAATTAACCCAGGGTGTTGTTATGGCTCAGAAGACGACTCTTGTGAGGACCAAGATGAAATTGAAACGCAGAGTGAGATTCACAGACACTGTCCGGTTGCTGCGGGAAGATCGCCAGAATGTAATGACCCTGCCTGCCCTCTGGGCGTTAGATCCTCTCCTGAGGAAGAAAACAGGGAAATAACCCAGGATAGTCAAGGGGAGGGAAACGAAGGACGGATTGAGACAGGTGGGACTTCCGGGGAAAGTTCCAGTGGTTCAGATAGCGAGAGCCAAGCTCAGCCAAAGGGGAAACCTGATGCTACTTGGACACCAAAGGGGAAAACTTTAACTTTTTCTCGTAGGTCCCCATACCCGCTTAGGAGGAGAGCTAAGTTGCCTGAAAATGATTCCTGAATATCTTATTTCAGGGTTACCCGCTTGTCTGGGGTGGTCCGTAGAATTTTGAAGGAAGGTTTTCAAAAAGAGGCGCAACTTCAAACGAACATATCGCGTGTTACTAACCTCATCCAAAGTTCCCTGTACCTTTCCTCGTCCCTCAGAAGCCTAGAAACTGGAGTAACGGAATTCCTATTTAGATTCCGCAGAGTTCTTAATGGAGTAGGTGCATCGATGAGTGGAAAGTTGAGTAGAGAGATGCTACCAATTTACTACCAAATTTCTGAAGTACATGCAATTGCAACCGATGATGGAGTAATAGCTGTAGTGGAATTGCCTTTAAAAACTCCGGATCAGGAGATGGTGCTTTATCAGGTTCTCTCCTTGCCTCTTAAGGAGAATAAAACAGGAAGAATGGTTGCAGCTCAGCCGGAGGGGGCGTTCTTCTTGGAGAGCCACAACGAGAAGGCCTACTCAATTCTTCAGGAGCAGGATATAGCCAGATGTCGTCCCGGGATACCATGGATCTGTCCTGCCGAGTTCAAATTCTTTCACGGACAAACACCATCTTGTATTGTCTCATCGTTTCGCCAGGAGAATACGTCGAAGGAATGGTGCCCGTGGACTTTGGTGAATCCTAGATCTTCACCCACATGGATTTGGGACGAGCACAAGGAGCTATGGTGGTATAGCATGTCTAAGCCCACTCGCCTCCATCTTCAATGCAGAGGGAGTGCTGGAGTAGAATCGCTAGAGCAGGTTCTAGATGGAAGTGGGCAGCTTACCATAGCCCCTGGTTGCACAGCTTGGACACCTGATTATCGCCTTTTGCCGATAGCCGACGTTGGGGAATCCTCTCAGGTGGTGCAGTTGCAATGGGTCAACGTTACGATCAAACCACCCTTGGACCTGCCAGTAAAAGAGGAATATGATCCCGCAGTATGGGAGGATACTTTGAAGGAGCTCAAGGAGCTCGAAGAAGCGTCCAATAACTCTTCGGCTGAATGGGGAACATGGAGCGATGTGGAACGGATCCTTGCGGCCCAAAAGAAGGGGAAGGAAGGGGAACTTCTATGGATAGCAGGCGGGTCGGTTGCTCTAATAGCACTTCTTGGGTTTACCACTGGCCTGCTAATTACAAAACTCAGATCCCGGCGTGGTGCGAATCAAAACTCGCAGCCAACGGAAGGAAGTGGGGCAGCAGGATTCGTAATACATCGACCGGCAGCTGAAAGTGTCGTATCTGTAATAACGGAGCGGATATAGACCGCTCGAAAGTGTAGTAGCCGTTCAGTGATTGTGACGACAGTGTTCGGTATAGTTATAAAATAATGGTAACATAAGGATTTTTACCTCCTAAGGGAGAGGTTTTGTCTTGTAAAGATGCCAATAATGTTTATTTTATTTTAATTTTTACAGCGCATCACCTGTATTGTTATTAGCACTAATATTGTTTATTATTATTATTATTAGTAACATAAGGATGGGTAGTGTTAAAGGTAAAGTAATGTTCCAAGGGAAACATGACTTTGAAAAATCGGGGGGTGATGTAAGGCCCCGTTTTCCCTTTGGCCTTGTTAAGTGAATAAGGATGAGAGAAAAGGTTGGCTGTCCATCTCTAGAGATGTGAGAACCACGAATCCGCAAACGTTGCGTCTGGGATGTTGGCACTGCACGTGGCTGATTCGTAAGATTCCTGGAAGATCTAAGACCTGACAAGAGTTTCTAGTTCAATCACCTGCAAAAGCAGGAGTGGGGTACAAAGGGTTTAAAAAGAGCTGGCTTACCTCCGAGCGGGTAGAGTTTGCATCCGTTCCTGAGACTTCGGCCCAGATGCTGTTCAGAGGTAGGCCAGTTCCAAATTCTCTATAATCTCCCCAAATGATCATATTTGATAACTCTACCTATCCGTCTCTCTCACTCAACCTTTTCTCTCATCGTAGCAATGGTTTATGATATTTATGTTTTGTATCCTCTGTGTAAATTATAGTTTTAAAAAGGAATTTCCGCTTCTCTAAAATATTTCCCCATTGTCTATATCTCTAAATCCCGTCCTTGCTGATCAGTCCCTTACAGTATCATCTCTTGTATTGGCAAATATTTTTGGTTGAATTAATACACCAACTCATACTACTTTTTTGGAGTGTAGAATGGTAAGGCGTTTTTGGGGGGATTTAGGAGGGGATATTTTTGAGGAAGGGAGTGTTTCTTTGTGGGGGCAGGAACTTGGCCTCTATTTCACATTTATGTTTTTTTTTTTTGGATACTCTTCAATGCCATTACAACATAAAATGCACCTGAACTACTCGTGCTCTGAACCCTCCATATATTATACATATTATTCGAACAACCGATGCTTTTGTTGGTTCTAAAAATTGATTATTTCTTACCGGCACCTCCTGATTACTAAAGGAAAGCGGAAATGTGCCACAAATAATAGATGTGGCCCTATGATTCCTTATCTGTTATCAAAATGATTATTTGGTACATATTTCATTAAATCCTGAGATGATAATAATGTCTTCATCTTATCATTAAACGATAAGGTTGTGTAAATAATTTACATTTTTTCTCGAGTAAACACTACTCACATTAGATATGTGTATATATACTTATAATAAAATATTTCATGATACCGCCTTTTAAAACTAAGAGTAAAACGATCGACGAAAGTAATGAGCAAAGGCTGCATTTCAACTTGACATGATGTGAAATCTCAGAATTAAAATATACCTTCACGGTTGCCCAACAATAGATTTTGGCAGCAGTAGTAAAAACAGAAATAGATTTGGAGCCTTTTAATAATAAGTTTTCAAGAGCATGAGGTAACACTGAGAAGGATTGGTGTCCGGTGATTATAAATAAGTGCAAATTGAAAATATTTGTTTGTATGAAGTATCACTGTTTCACTTGGTAGAAGACATTTTGGAACTATTGATTTAAGAAGTACTGGCTGATTTTATTGATGCATTAAAAAGTGTATCAGCAGTCCTATCGATGGGACACGTGAACTTGAAGATCCGAACACTTCAGTTAAATTTTTTCACCTCTTCCATTGAAATTCCGTCACGCAGGAGCTGCATAACTAAGCACATTCCTCAGAATTTGGGTAGTGTAGACTGCTTTCCAGAACAATTTGCTTAAAATATCCTACATAAATAAAATAAAAACATGAATAGTTCTCTTTTAATTTTGTAATGAGTAACTGATCAATTATTAATTTGCTTCCAGAGTTATGTACGTAATAAATACAAAAAACCTCATATTATCGTATTTTGATCTAACGCAGGAACAGGATACAGTCCCTCTAGTGGTAGAAAGCGCTCCTTGCGCCAGACGTAGGTGTGAACCTACGTCTGGCGGGCTTTTCTATTGAAATATATTACAAAGTAAACCCCCCCCCCTTTCCGATTCAGCTCATTTTTACAACACTTCTTTCCCATGAGTTACCCACGACGCATACCGCGTTTCGTTACAATACAGCAGAAATTACGACCGGTATGAGTATATTAGTAATTTGGGTCAGGAGTAAACCCCCCCCCCCCCTCCTAATGAACCGATTTAGTTTATTTTTACAACACATATTTACCTGTAGATTACCACTACGGATACCGAGTTTCGTCGAAATATACCAAAAATCACGGCTGGCAGTGGCGAATTGATATTGTGGGTCCGGAGTAAACCCCCCCTCCTAATGAACCGATTTTGTTTATGTTTACAACACATATTTACCTGTGGATTACCACTACGAATACCGAGTTTCGTCGAAATATACCAAAAATCATGGCTGGTAGTGCCGAATTGGTATTGTGGGTCCAGAGTAAACCCCCCTCCTAATGAACCGATTTAGTTTATTTTTACAACACATATTTACCTGTGGATTACCACTACGAATACCGAGTTTTGTCGAAATATACCAAAAATCACGGCTGGTAGTGGCGAATTTGTATTGTGGGTCCGGAGTAAACCCCCCCCCCCTCGTAATGAACCGATTTAGTTCATTTTTATATCTCACTTTTCTCTCTATATTACCACTTCGAATACCAAGTTTCGTTGAAATATAACACATATTACGGCTGACATGGTCAAATTAGTGTTTTGGGTACACCCCCCCTTCCGGTGGACCGACTTTGGTGGTTAACGAACTCGTTCAATCGTTTGCCAATTGAATGCTATATACCAAGTTTCGTGACAAAAAAACAAAAACTCTGGCCGCTATCGTGTTAACAGACACACACACACACACATATATATATAAATTTTAACGGGGGGTCATTTTCGGTGTCTACTAGGTAAGGATAAAGATTTGAAGAAATTTTCCAAAAATTCCGTCATGAGTCCAACCTCAATAGCTACCTTCCTTCGGAGGAAAGTGCTAAAAGAGATATTTTTCTCTACTTGATCCTTTGTCTCTTCTTCCAGAAAATATCAATATCAACTGTTCTTGTTGTGATGAACGTTTGATACAAACACATCATCCTGAATCCATAGTCGAAGAAGTACTACTTCATCACTAGGGCTCGACGAGACAATTCCACTGATTAATTTTAGGTTCTATGGAATCTTCGTGTCGTCTTCAAATATACTAGTCCGAGAGCCAGTAACCGCACGTTTCATGAAGTGTTTTATGCACCTTGAAATTTTGCTATAATGTACCTCTTGGGTGGATAAGAAGGTATATATGTGTTGGCTAGACTTACCGTGGAACACCTGGTACTGAGTATAGGGGAAAGGTGCTAAAAGATATTTCCCAAAAATAGAGTTTTATTCAGAACCCAACTATATTTAATGTAAAATTAAGACAATTTTACTATGAATAATAAATAAGACAGACACTTTTAAGGGGTTCTGATGATAATTGGCTTCTGAATAAAACACTATTTTTGGGCAATATTGTTTTGCACATTTCCCCTATGGCAGTACCTGGTGTCCCAAGGTATGTCCAGGAAACACACACTTACCATTTATTATTACTTATTATAGCAAAATTTCAGGGTGCATAAAACACTTCATGAAAAGTGCGTTACCAGCTCTCCGACTATACTGGTTCTAATGTAAGGGATGGTTGGTATGTCAGCAGTAAATATTGAATATACGAGAAAGTATAGGATATTTCCTTGTGGAACACCAGCTGAAATTTGAGGGAAGCAGTATTGGGTTCTACTATACTGGAAGTGGAAGATAAGATTATACCTGTAAGAATGAGGCAGGGATTTCTTGAGAACAGAGTCAGGGTTCCTAAACTCGATTGAAGATGAACTTCGACAAGGAAATCTCATATGCAAAAGTACGACTTGCAGAAACTTCGTCATCTTAGCCAGTTTTCGTTCTTACAGTGTCAATTGGAAAGCTTTGATTAAAGCCGTTAATTTTTTGCCTGAATCTTTCGTGAAAAATGTAGACACATGTAAAATGAAATCTGGAAGCGAAACTATATCTTAGGGGCCACAACAGGAAACTGGGAGTATCCTTTGCGGAAATTAGTCTATTTAAGCACCGTTTTCTCCGAATGAAATCACATTTTCTAAAATCGCATAGGGACAGTATTTGTTGGAAATTTAATAATCTTTCGAATAGATGCTTTACATATTCTACGATTTTCCAACCGGTTTCAAGATACATACGAATATTTTCGAAATTCACCCAAAAAAATCAATTCCATTTTCCTTGACAGCGGTTTTAGATATTGCCACGGAAATGTTATTATTAGATTCCCCATGTCCAACTACTTATAAAACGTGTACCTTGATGCCTAGTAACGCAAAAACGTAAGCGTTTCGATTTTTCCCGCACGAATTTCTACCAAAACACAATGTTCAGGATCTGCTGAGAGCGTACAGACAAATATTTATTTATATATAAAAATTTGAACCGCAGTTGTTTCCGTGATGTATGGATCCAGAAGAGTGAAATTGGCTAGTCGGCACTTCCGGATTGCGTCATGCGATTAACATCATTAGCGGTGTTCCTCCCTAGGGAGTTAGGAGGAAACGCGCGAAAACCTTTGCAATTGTAATGTGGTCGATAATTAATCAAGGATTCGGAAGGCTCTCTGGGTAATAGAGTGTTGGAAGCGGAAAGTTAAGAGATTTTTTGGGATTATATTATAGGAATCAGCAAGGATAACAATGTATTAGCGAAAGAGATTCTCAAATATATTGGAAATTATTGGGGGGGAAGTCTGAAGGCGAAAATAATATTCCAGTTACATTTAATAACAATTAGGTGTCGGCCCAAAGGTGTTTCTGCTATTGCCTAATTTACGAATTCTTCCAATCAAAGTTCTTTATATTTGCTATTCAATTGATGCATGCATATAAATATATGTTTTATTACTTTGCCAATACTTCCTACTGCAAGTCCCAATCAAAATTTACACGGTCCATAAAATACTTACACATGGAAACTTCGATAAAAAGAAAACTGCCTAATCGAAATCAAAAAGATACCAATTATGTCTGGTGTGGTTCAATTCCGCCCTTGAATCCCATGATGGCATTTTATTCTTCCTTATCGCGAAGTAATAGCGACTATTTATTCAAAAACCAAACAAGATAAGGTACTCAGTAGAGCGTGAAAGTGTTTGGTGGTAGCTGCATCAGCTGAGTTTTGATGTGATCATGGTTACTCCACAGGGCGGGGTTCGGGCTGATTCTATTGCCAGTCCTGTGGAACTCTTTCCTGATGATTATTCAGAGGTATGTTCGTGTTTACATGGCATTGCAGTGATGTGGGGGTGAGAAAATGCACTTTATTGTCATTGATAAAGGTTCGGTGGTTATCAGTGCAATTTGCATGTATAGCCTCCGGTACCTCTTGCCCTCCCCTAAGTTTTAAATAATGAAATGAGTAATAGTACCATAATAAATTTTATTTATTTATTCTGAATTTACAAGAATGTATAAAATAATTTTTTTGTAAATTATAACAAGAAATTTATTAAATGTAAGGTTACATTGACATAAATGTACAAAAGATGAGATGCTGCAGAGCTGTAGTACCCACTAGACGGAAATGGTTTTTATTTCACAGTAGATCTTCTAGAGTTGGTCTCTAGGCTACTTGCGTTTCAGTCGGTGAATGGGGTTGAGAGGTATGTGCTGCGAGGATAGAGAGTTTATTAAGGAGTTAGGACGGCCGTGTAGGTTCGAATGGAATTTGCTGTAGAGGGATTTGGCTAGAGGATGGATAAAAGGGATATTAAGGTAATTTTGGAGGGTCAAATTAAAGACATAACGGAGCATCGGTTATTTTCCGGAGAATTTCAGACAGCATGGATTGTATTTTTTATAGGAGTCGGAAGAGTTAATACCAGAATTAAGTGCTAATATAAGATTCATTATAAACAACCTAAATATTATATTTTTATAAATATGATCCACATTGAAAAAAATATGTTTGTCGAGTTAGGAATGAAATTCATCTTTTCAGTCCATTTTCACTAAAAACCAGCTTAAAAAGCTAATAGGGTATTTTTAAAGGCCTCTAAAAAATAACAACTCAAGTTTCCCGACTGACTTGTTCCAAACAGTATTAAACTTTGAGAGAAAAAAAATATATAGTATATTTTCCTTTCTGGCTTCGAAAATAGATTTCAACGTTTTTTCCTGTACAAATATTTTTGACAATATAAAAAAAAAATATTTTTACAGGTCATTCGTTCACAATGCCACAATAAACCCCTATTAAAAATTACTAGATTAAACAATAACCTGCAATAAAAATAATGATTATTGTACATTTTTATAATTGGTTGAAGTGTTTAGTATAGTCTTCTTATAACATATTTTGCTTTTGAAAAAACTTAATTTTTTTATGGCTCGACGTTTATATAATAGTCCGTCGGCCCGTGTACATTTTATGCAACGATTTTTAAGATTCTTCATTTTTTCACTATTGATTGAGTGCCACTTGTCAGCTGGCTAGGTAGCGGTGGGTTTGGCTGCGGGGACGTTGCAAACTTCAGAAAAATATGAAAATGTGCAACGATTTTAAGATCCATGAAATTTTTTGGAGAAACACCTTTCATTATACAATAATCATTGGCACTTGTCAGCTGGTCGGCCAGCGGTGGACTGCTTGTCAGCTGGGGGTCTAAACTTGGCAAAAATACGAAATTCTGAAACGATTTTAAGATTGCTGAAATTTTGGTGATTACTAGTATTTGTAGTGAGATTAACGAAAAACATTGTCAGCTGCTCATATCTTGGTGGAAAACTTGTCAGCTGGGGGGGGGGGGTATAAGCGCCCAGCGTATGGCGCGCGCTCCGCTTTATACCGCCAGCTGACAACTTTTCCACCCACATGTATGCAGCTGACAATTTGTTTCGTCAATCTTATTACGAATACTACCTACTAACAAAATTTCAGGAATCTTAATATAGTTTTTGACTATTTAATAGCGAAAGCATGCTTATATTGATTACAACTTCTGAATATATTGATTGTAAATGAATATTTTTACTATCAACGTTAAAATATATTATGTATTTGCATTAAGGTATGATAAAAAAATATGTCATTTATGTGTATAAAATACTGTATTGGTAATAAAAAAGTATTATACAATCAATCATAATAATAATAATAGTATACTTTGTAATAAAAAGAAAGTCAATCGTTTTCTGAGTCTGACTCTGCACCTTCAGAATCATCAACCCCCCCCCCGCAGTAATTGTGCGGTCATCCTCTTCTTGGTGTCTTTCAGCTGAAAATACTAATTATTGTTATTGATAAAATGATTAAACGTTAATAAAGCATAGAAAATAAATAGTTTTAATATCTTCAGTGAATTGCTGATCTCGAACAATCATATCAACTACTCGACGGAATTGTTCGCCGTCAAACCATTTACATGTTTATATATTATCTTCAATATCCCATCCGTAATCCAGAGGAGTTAAACTTGAAGGTTCTTGTTTGTTTATTTTAGATTTTAAACATCGTCGTATAGGTATTTTTTTTTTCAATCTACTTTACAGTAGATTTATATCTACTCGATATTAGGCGTATAGCCATCGGAGATCAAGCATACAGGCTGCTAGGATTGCTAAAACGTGGCGAAGCTCTACACCTCTTAAGGATTGTTTAACTTTAGTGTGTATAGAGTGTCTGACACAGCAGACATACTGACAAACAATCATTGTAAATTCTATAAATCATTGTTTTGGGTACAATTGCTTTGATAAAGGCCCCCAATAGTATTTTTACTCATATATCTTGCATATACAAACAGCGATCCGTTAGAATTTTATTATATGTGAAGATAGATTACGGCTAGTTGTGGTAAGTTGGTAAATCGGGTCCGGAATAAACCCCCCCCTCCTAATAAACCGATTTACTTTATTTTTACAACATATTTTTCTATTAATATTTCCACAAACGAATATCGAGTTTCGTCCGAGCAACTTTGGGTCCAGAGTAAACCCCTCCTCCAGATGAACCAATTTTTCTGGTTAAAGAACTCGTTAAATCATTTGCTAAGAGAATACTATATACAAAGTTTCGTGACAAAAAAAAAAACTCTGGTGTGTATCGTATTGACGATAGTTCATGAAATGTTGGACGTGATTCTTTACATTGGCATAACTTTTTTATTTATGTACCGATTCGCATAAAACAAACACTAAATGTTAAGTGAAACGTACCACAATATATTAGTGAATACTGCAACTAAATCAGATAAGCCGTTTCTGAGATTAGCGCGCACAGATAAACAGACAAGCAGGCAAAAATTTTAAAAATCATTGTTTTGGGTACTATTGCATTGATAAAGGTTTTGGGTACTATTGCATTGATAAAGGTTTTGGGTACTATTGCATTGATAAAGGTCCCAAATAGTATTTTCCCCGATCTTCCAGATACAGACAGCGATCCGTTAGAATTGTATTATTTGTATAGATTTGTATTAAGGTATGATGAAAAAATATATTATTTATTTGTATAAAATACTGTAAAAATTATTATACAATTTATTTATAATAATAATAGTTACCTAATAAAACTTTTTAATAAAAAGAAAGTCTGACTCTTCACCTTCAGTATCATTTCTTTCGATATTTGTAGTGTTTGTGAGGTCATCCTGCTGTCTCTCATGTGAAAATACTAATTATTGGTATTGAAAAAATTATGAAACATTAATAAAGCAAAGAAAATGAATAATTTTAATATCTTGAGTGAATTACTGATCTCGAACATCATTTCAACTACTGGAGGTAATTGTTCCCCATCAAACCATTTACATGTGTACATTTTATTCATGTTATTATTAGATGTTAAAATTTGGATGAATATGGGAACGTGAACAAACCAAACTATTTAGATAATAACAAGTTATTTTTAACACTAGGCGAAACACTGTGCCAAGCGTTGCCTGATTTTCACGCATTCACAGGCGAAAATTTTTTATGTGCTATGTATTTTATACAAATAAATGATATATTTTTTCATCATACCTTAATGCAAATACATAATATATTTTAACGTTGACAATAAAAATATTCATTTACAAATTGTAAATGAATATTTTTATTGTAAATTACAATCAATATATTCAGAAGTTGTAATCAATATAAGCATGCTTTCGCTATTAAATAGTCAAAAACTATATTGAGATTCCTGAAATTTTGTTAGTAGGTAGTATTCGTAATAAGATTGACGGAAGAAATTGTCAGCTGCTAATATGTGGGTGGAAAAGTTGTCAGCTGGCGGTATAAAGCAGAGCGCGCGCCATACGCTGGGCGCTTATACCCCCCCCCCCCCCCCCCAGCTGACAAGTTTTCCACCAAGATATGAGCAGCTGACAATGTTTTTCATTAATCTCACTACAAATACTAGTAACCACCATAATTTCAGCAATCTTAAAATTGTTTCAGAATTTCGTATTTTTGCCAAGTTTAGACCACCAGCTGACAAGCAGTCCACCGCTGGTCGACCAGCTGACAAGTGCCAATGATTATTGTATAATGAAAGGTGTTTCTCCAAAAAATTTCATGAATCTTAAAATCGTTTCACATTTTCATATTTTTCCGAAGTTTGCAACGCCCCCGCAGCCAAACCCACCGCTACCTAGCCAGCTGACAAGTGGCACTGTTCTAGTTAAGACTTGCACAATCAATAGTGAAAAAATGAAGAATCTTAAAAATCGTTACATGAAATGTACACGGGCCGACGGACTATAATTCTCTCCCTTGTCAATTAAAGCAATCTATGTTATTTATAGCATTTTAAAACCCCGTTTTACAATTTTTACCCGCATTAAGAGAAAACATATATTTTATAATTTTTTATGATGATAAATTATATGTTGGAAAGGATTTAGTGGGTTTTGATAAAGTTAGACTCTACATAATTAGTAAACAAAATTATATAATTACTTTCTTATTGAGCAAAGTGCATATGTGTTTACGACGTCTTTTATTATTGGGAGATTAGGCCTTATTAATAAACGTACTTACTTATAAAATCATTTGTTTCGAAACAATAATATTACAATTTGTATTACAAAATTATTTTTATTTTATTAGCCTGCCTTTTGTTATATTTAATTCTGTAGAATATATTTCTTTAGCGAGTAGAGATTTGTGTATGCTTCTTGGTTTCAATATTTTCGGCATAACATACCGCAATGTTCTCCTTGATTCCACATTTTCGGACTAAAGGGTGTCAAATGTAATGGTTGGTTTTAATATTAATGGAATTATTTATCGTTTCATGATTTTTTTGCTAATGGGTGTTCAGTTTCACGTTTTTTGCTAATGGGTGTTCAGATTCACGTTTTTTGCTAATGGGTGTTCAGTTTCACGTTTTTTGCTAATGGGTGTTCAGATTCACGTTTTTTGCTAATGGGTGTTCAGTTTCACGTTTTTTGCTAATGGGTGTTCAGTTTCACGTTTTTTGCTAATGGGTGTTCAGTTTCACGTTTTTTGCTAATGGGTGTTCAGTTTCACGTTTTTTGCTAATGGGTGTTCAGTTTCACGTTTTTTGCTAATGGGTGTTCAGTTTCACGTTTTTTGTTCTGAGTGCAATATCACGTATTTATTTATTTTTTTGTGTAAGAAAACAAAAGTTTATAATTCTTCTAAATACTATAAACATGAATATTTATCCATAATTATTATCTTCCCACTTGCCGAAAATATTTTTCGCGTAACACAATCTCACTATCCAAAACTAGCCATTTCTTTTTTACATCACTTACCGAAATTCAAACAAATTTTTACCAGCAGTGTTCTCTTTACACATACCCAAATAAATAAGTTTTTCCAAGCAATGTTTTCGCATCACTCACAAAAATTCATGGAACTTCCAAAACCCATTTTCTTTTTTAGAGCCACATATTAAGACCACTTCAAACCATCAATGGTTTAGATCAAACATGCGAATACACAAAACTATAGGCACCCAATTTTCTTTCTGGCGTACTCTAGCTCATTGGCTTCCCTGAACCCATTTTTTTATCACACTCTCACAGTTTTCCTCTAGATCACTTATGTTTGTTATCATGGTCTTCAAAAAACCAAATGAATGAGTACTCTTTAATTAATATTATTCAAGCAATAAAGAAATTGTTATAGAAGTATTTTTTTTTTTTGAGTTTACATAAGAGCAGAAATATAATTTGTTGCCATTTAAAAGTAATCATTTTATCTTTCTAGAAACTCTATTTAGATGCGAGTAGTTTTATTTTGTGTGAAGGATTGGATCGGTTACCCTTCACTTAACTTTGGCTTAAACCTTCGGGCGGTATCAATTTGCCCGGGTCTGCTACCAAAAAGCAGATAACATTTCTTATCCACTTTATTCGAGGTTCAAGCATTTCTCCTTCTACTTACAGACCAATAACATTTTCCGGCTGATTAGGTAAGAAATTTAATCCATCTCTCCTTTTCTTTTACTCCATCTCTTCTTTTCCTTTTTGTGTGTCTATAGGGAGTAAAATTATCTTATGACTTTGACCCGGGGACGCAATTTTGAAGTGATAGTTTTTTTTTTTTTTTTTTTTTTTTTTTTTTTTTTTTTTTTTTTTTTTTTTTTTTTTTTTTTACGGCGCATCTACATCTAGGTCATTAGCGCCGACATCCAGGGTGCAGCGAGGAATTTTACCAGCGAGCCATGGGATGATAAAATTCCTGCCGGAGGTTGGGAATCGAACCCACCATCTCCCGCTTATGAATCCAAGGCGCTAGCCATTAGACCACGGGAGACCCCTCTCCAGTACTATTAGTAAAGGAATAGTAGGAGTTATTGGTGGGTTTTGATCTTTCCTAAAAAAATATAAAATAAAATCTCGAAGAGAAAAGAGATGTAAGGCGCCACAACAGGAAACTGACATTATCATGGCGACTACCCCCACCTTCTCAACGTTCGCTCTTGGAAACACTATATTTATTTTATTTTGCCTCTATCCTGTAGGATCATTGGCGATTGCATGGTAAGAAAATAAATAAAAAAACATATTAAATACTATAGTCGTAATGAACATATAATAATATGATTAATTAAAATTGAGAAATTGATGTATGAATAAATGAAAATAATATTACATTAATAACTTATAGTAATAATTATGATAAATGGTTCAAATATACATATATTAAAAAATATTAATAATAAATAATTATAAATAATGATAATTTTAATGGATTTGTTAAAAAAAAAATAATAAAAATAGTAATAATAAAAAATTAAATTTATAATTTTGAATACATATTTGTCTTTTTTAAAAAACAAAAAGTTTTTGTACATCTTCTTCTTTGTCACCAAGAATTTTTGCAAGAGAAGATCCAGTTCCAATTGATTTTCTCAAGGAAGTGTAGTTTCTGCATGATACCAAGAAATGTTCCACTGTCCATTGCTCTCGTATACCACAGCTGCATGAAGGTGGATATAGGTTAAGGATGAGATGATGTTCATGGCTGAGGAGGCAGTGGCCGATTCTTAATCTGCACAGGACAACTTCTTCTCTCCTTGAAGAAGGTTCACTTGTCTGACATTGCTTCGGAATGTCTTTTATTTTCCTAAGTCCTTTCTCGTCCATTTCAAACCACTTATTTGTCCAGAGTCTAAGGAGGTTTTCTTTTACTAGGGTTTTCCAGTCTGAAAAGGTTATTCTATCAATTAGTTCATCGTTGGCATTTAATGATGATGTAAGTTTGTCGACTTCTTCATTACCTTTTATGCCGCTGTGTGAACCCAAATGAATGCCACCCTTTGATTTGCCTTCTTTGATTTATTTAAAAGATATTTGCATGAACGAATAAGATCTTCAGTGGATTCCTTATCTTGTAGTGTACTTAAGACAATCAATGAGTCTGATATTATGACAGCTTTTGGAATTTTCTTACCTTGTACTAATACAAGGTAAGAAAATTCCAAATACTCGTTTTTACATTAAATGCAATTAAAAAAACAGCAACAACCAGTTAATACGTTAGGTATACATATACAAAAACCCGTTCAAAAGAGCAAAACTAACTATTGCGAATTTTCAAGTCCTTATTTCTCCGATTAACATCGCCCCATCAAAAATTACATTAGAATCTTTTTTGTAGAGAATTTAGCAAGCTTTCGAATGGTTACCTTATCTTACCCCCCCCCCCCCCCCCCCGATTTACCGAGAAAATATAAAAAAATATGTAAACTTTTCATGCCTGTTAATGAAATATTTTATTTCTAGTACTTCCTTAACTCCAAACCTATTTATATATATATATATATATATATATATATATATATATATATATATATATATATATATTTACACATATTTATATTATTAGTTCTTTATTAATATTTGTTGATATTTTATTGATCTATGACTAGGGAGGGCCCTGAAAGCATTCCCTGTTCCCTGTATTCCTCTGAAGTCTTCTCTTCATTAAGATATCGAACGGACTCATTGAACTTCAGAGGTCAGGGGTCGTCCAATCCCATCCTGTACTTTACCGAGCTTCATTTTAATCTTCAACTTCTTCTTATTGCTTTCTTTTCATGAAGAAAGTCTGTTTTTAAATACATGATAATTTTTGTTGATGTTTTAAATAGAAATATCGTTTTATATTTTCATTTATTTTAATGAAGGAAATCATTATAAAAGGTTTTAATCTCTTATCATTATCAAAATCCATGAAGAATTATTCATTTGAACGGTTCATTTTTTTTTTTTTTTTTTTTTTTTTTTTTTTTTTTTTTTATCTTCTTCACTTTTTTTTATTGTTTGTTATTAGCGCGTTTTCTACCCCCTCCAGGGAATCCACTTATGACGTCGACTCATGAGGTAATCCGGAAGTGCCGACGTGAAATGTCCACGTTTCAGACCCTAAAGGTTACCCTAAAGGAAACCGTTCAAATATATATATAGTCCCTAAAAATAGTCCGATTTCGATGAAATGTCGTGCAAAAATACTTACACGACCCTAGAAACCTCTTCTACCGATACTTCATTTCATACGTTTCAATGAATTGGAAAATATCAACAATTTTCACATATTCCTGTGTTCTTTTACTATAGTAATAATTCTACAGATAAAATCAATTAAAAAATAAAATAAAAAAACCAACAGCATAAAGGCAATTGAAAATATTCAAAAGACGTCATCGAATCTTTTTC
This sequence comes from Gonocerus acuteangulatus, assembly GCA_946811695.1. Taxonomy (NCBI): domain Eukaryota; kingdom Metazoa; phylum Arthropoda; class Insecta; order Hemiptera; family Coreidae; genus Gonocerus; species Gonocerus acuteangulatus. The sequence continues at coordinate 75,490,904 of OX328127.1, read as the reverse complement.
TCTTGGCAAGCTATATTTCTAACAATGAATTGTTTTTCTTATTTTGCCTAATTTGTTTTATTGTAAAATACATTATCCAACTATAAGCAATTAAAAAATAACAAGGAATAAAAACAGACAAAAAGAACAGTTCGAATAAGCAAAATCAATTACTTTAATATTTTAAGCACTTATTTCTCCGATTGAAATCGCCTAATCAAAACTTTCATCAGAACCTTTTTTGTAGAGCATTTAGTAAGCTTTCTAATGGTATTGTTTCGTTTCCCAAGATTCTCAACCTTTTCCGAGATATTAAGGAAAATATACAAAGTTACCAAAACTTTTTATGTCTGTTAATAAATTATTTTATTCTAACCCTTCCTTAACTCCAAACGTAACCAAAATTTCAACATATTAGTTTTAATGATAGTAAAACATGCAGAAAATGTTTCAACTGAATCCCATGATTCTAAGTACCCAAATCAAAAACGGTATTCAAAAACTATTTTTCCAATTTTCTCAAAAACGGTTAAAGCTATCGACTTGAAAATGGTTTCATTCGTTTTCCTAGCCAAATAAGCCTATAAAACGAGTACTTACAAGCTTATGAACTCAAAAACGTAAGCGTTACGATTTTGTTTGCGCGAATTTCGCCCCAAACGCCATCTTCCAGTGGGCGGATTTTGCTGGTTAACGAACTTGACCTTTCAAATCGGGCGACAGATTTGTGTACCAAATGTCATCAAAATCGGACCATTAGGGAGGCCAGAAATCCGCGAACAGACAAATATATATATATACAAATTTTAACCACCGTTATTTTCGGTCTCTAGGGGTTCTGAGACGCGAAATTTTCTAGTCGGCACTTCCGGATTGTTTCATTGTATCAACCTTATAAGCGGGGTTCCTCCCTATGGGGGAGGGAGGAACCGCGCTAACAACAAAAAAAGTCCGACTCGCAGGAACTGCCTCATCTTAGCGCGGTTCCGTTCTTATCCCTAGTCTAATTTCGAAAGATTAAAATAGAAGCAGTTATTATTTTGTTGAGAGGATATGACCGTTGATGATGCAAGGTAGGAATTGTCCGGGTTAGGTCACTGCTACTTAATAATACATACCTCATATGTGTATGTATGTGGGCATATATATGTACATATGTGTGCGTGTATATGTGTATGTGTATATGCATATATATAAATATATATATATTATATATGTATATATATATATATATATATATATATATTATATATGTATATATATATATATATATATATATATATATATATATATATATATGTTAGGTATATTTACATAGATATGTGCATATATTAGTGTTAAATATGTCCTACTTGTATTTACAGCCCTGATGAAGGCTTGAAGTTCAAGCCGAAACGTCGGCACAATAAAACCATTTTTACGATAAAATGTAGTTTTATTAAGTAGTAGTGACCGAACCCTGACAGTTATATTTTGGTTCCACCAGTCTTGAAAGGTAGGATTTACAATCTTACCTGGATGGGTCGGCAACAATAGAAACCGTCCCGCTAGTTACAAGGTCTTGGAATCTTGGAACTCTATATTTCTAACAATAAATTGTTTTTCTTATTTTACTTAACCTGTTTTATTTTCGAATACATTATCCAACTATAAGCTTCGAATAAGCGAAATCAATTACTTTAAAGCTTTAAGCTCTTATTTCTCCGATTGACATCGCCTAATCAAAACTTTTATTAGAAACTTTTATGTAGAGCATTTAATAAGCTTTCTAATGGTATTCTTCCGTTTACCAAAATTCTCAACAGTTTTCGAGATATTAATGAAAGTTCCCAAAATTTATATTATTTCTAGCAACAGAAAATTGGCCTCATTTTTCATATCCTGTTTTACACACAAAATTTTCGCAACATAAGAAATTACAAAAATAAAAAGCAATAAAAAACGAAGGGAAAGAGACAAAAATTACAAAAAGAACGACAAAAACCCGTTCATAAGAACAAAACAGACGTATTTGAAGTTTTAAGCACTTATTTCTCCGATTGACATAACCTAATCAAAAATAGTTTCAGATTCTTTTTTGTAGAGAATTTAGTAAGCTTTCAAATAGTTTCTATCCACTTACCACGATTTCCCAACCGTGTTCGAGATATTAATGAAAGTATACGAACTTCCCAAAACTTTTCATGTCTGTTCATAAAATATTTTATTCTAACCCTTCCTTAACTCCAAACGTAACAAAACTTTCAACATATTAGTTTTAATGAAAGAAGAACCTGCAGATAATGTTTCAACTGAATCCCGTGATTCTAAGTACCCAAACCAAAAACGGTATTCAAAAACTATTTTTCCAATTTTCTCGAAAACGGTTAAAGCTATCGCCTTGAAAATGGTTTCATTCGTTTTCCTAGCCCAAGAAGCTTATGAACTCAAAAACGTAAGCGTTACGATTTTTTTTGCGCGAATTTCGCCCCAAACGCCATCTTCCAGTGGGCGGATTTTGCTGGTTAACGAACTTGACCTTTCAAATTGGACGACAGATTTTTGTACCAAATTTCATCAAAATCGGACCATCAGGGAAGCCAGAAATGAGCGAACAGACAAATATATATATATATAAATAAATATATACATATATATATATATATACAAATTTGAACCACCATTATTTTCGGTCTCTAGGGGTTCTGAAACGCGAAATTTTCTTGTCGGCACTTCCGGATTGTTTCATTGTATCAACCTTATAAGCGGGGTTCCTCCCTATGGGGGAGGGAGGAACCGCGCTAAAATATATTCCTACACAGGATATATTCCTACACTAAATGAAAGTTTTTTGTTTTTTTTTATATTAATTTATTTATTTGAAATCTGCACAAATTATTATAACTACAATGATCAAGTTTGTTGATACAGATAAATGATATGTATTAATTAATCAAAACAGTAAAAGTAAAATAAAATACAAACCATACAACATTTGGAAGATGGCAACCATTGTTGGCACTTCCGGGGCAGTCTAAATAAATATTGCAATGATTATGATAAGGTCAGGCGAGTAAATTATCTCGGGGCCACTGGCTCTTAAGCCGCCTGGGAGGATTGTCTGGATGTGATTGGGAGGATAAGGATAGACCTTCAGGATTAGGATGGTAGGCCAATTTGGAGTGGAACATTTGGAAACGGGTTTTAGCAAGGTCAAGGATAAATGGAATGTTAAGGTCATTGTGAAGGGTATTGTTGGAGACATATAAAGGGGCATTTACAATTTTGCGGAGCACTTTTGACTGGAATGCCTGTATTCTGTTGATGCTGGATGGATTTACAGATCCCCAGAGTTCAAGTCCGTACATCCATATTGGTTGAATGATAGTTTTGTATACCGTTAGTTTGTTCTGTATCGATGATTTAGATGAGGGTCCAAGGAGTCGTCTAAGTAGTCCATATCTTCTGTTCAGTCCATGTCTTTTCAGTCTCGTGTGAGGGTTCCATGTCAGTCGGCTGTCAGGGTATAATCCTAGATATCGAACCTCGTTTGATTCTGGCAGTGGAGTGTCATTGATGCAGACAGAAGGGCATGATCTCCGGTGAAGAGTAAATGTAACCTGTTTGCAATTTTCTGCGTTGATTGTATTCTCCACCTCTTTCACTCCAACTAATAACTGAGACCTGGAAAATGTCTGACTCGATATATATATGGGCGCGAGGTTAGCTCAGTGGTAGAGCACTCGACTAATGAACTGGAGGACCCAGGTTCAAAACCCGAGCGCGCACTATAGATTTTTTCTTCTAGTGCCGTCGTTTGGGGGTTGGATTTGGGGTCCCAGATCGTCCCTAGGCACACCCAGCCTTTAATTAATAAGTTAATTAATTAATGGGTACCTGCAAAGGGAAAAATCAGGAATCAGGAGGCCGGAGCATAGTATTGGCCACACTTGACCATACGGCACACTATCTCCCTAGTGTGCCGTATGGTCAAGAATCAGATACCTCTACAGTATCTGCCCCTCTCGGCCCTCGTGGCCTGTTACGGGACTGATATATATATATATATATATATATATATATATATATATATATATATATATATATATAAATATACTATATAACTGAAACTAGGAATATGAACGGAAAAGCGCTAAGATGGCCTAGTTCTTGCGAGTCCTTCGCACACAATATTTTCATGCTTTACATTTAAAAATATGAAACAATTTTTCATATATCATCCAGCCAATTGATAAAAGGGGTTCAGATTTTTAGTATACGTTCCGCTTAGCATAAAATATGATTTGAAACAAAAGTTCTAAGGCATTACCAGTATTTATATCTGTGGACTCTACTGGCTCCATTCTAGCTCGAATAAAACAATTTAACTCATAAATATTTCAAGAATTAATAAACTTCTTTTCTCATAAAAAGATCTTCCGTCGTACTTTGTATAGTTCCAAATTAAAACTAAACACTAAATCGTTTTTAGTTATGATTTATTCAAGTATTTGCGGTCAGGTGGGGCACGAAATAAAGTGATTTGTGATTGCAAATAACTTTTTCTATTACTCGTGAGACAATATGCTTTTAGTTCTGAGCCATTTGCAAGAAATTATCTACTGTCACGTCACCAATGTTAATATTGCACTGTTCGTATTCTTTCTAAGTATTTTTGAAGGTTTCATCTGAAACCACATTCCTAGTACTGCATAATAAGTTTAGATGTTAGTAATAATTTACTTTCATATCAAGAAGTTCTGACGCAGACAATAAAGCGTGATTAGCAATCTGATCAACAAGCGAATATTTAAATGAGATGTCGAAACAGGACATAGACAATTTTATAAAAAAACAATTCTCAAATGAATCCAACGTTTCTTCCGTACCCGAACTGAGAACTGGTTAGGAAAACTTTGTTTATTTACTTTTCTGGAAAAAGGTTACAAAAAAGGTTTTATTCGATTCCCTACGTTAAAAAAACAAAAAGTGTTCCTATGGATATATATATATATATATATATATATATATATATATATATATATATAAATATATATATATATATATATGTATATATATACATATACATATACATATAACCAGCAGTTAGCATTGCATAAGGATTTAGTGTAGACATCAGTTTCGTGGCTTGATTTAAGTGCCACATAACTAAACACTCTTTAGCAAGGTGTGTATAAGCTGAAGAGTTTGCTTAAAATAATACATATAAATACAAACTCAACTAATCGTTTCTAATGGTTACGGTATATATCAAGTTTCCAGGACAGAATAGAAAATTTGTGGCTGCTATCTTGCCAACAGACACATACCCAAATATGTGTCTGTGTATATATATATATATATATATATATATATATATATATATATATATATGTAATATATATATAATATATATGTTTTATTTAAATATATTGTAACCTGGATAGCTATAGGATTAGGATTAGGATTGGATATTAGGGCGGGAAACATTACCTCGTTCAATTTGTAAATAAATAGTAAACATCAATAAATAGTGGCATAATAAAGGTAGTAAAGTTATATATATATATATATTATTTTTTTTATTTTATTTTTTGTATTTTGTTTTTAATTTTATTTATTATTTTTTTTATTTTATTTTTCTATTATCATTATTTTTTTTAAATCTTGTTATTATTAAAGAAATATATTAGAAATATGGTTGACTAGTTCACTCACGATATAAAGAAATAAATATACGGCTACACTAAATAAATTTTTTTCTAATTCTACAATAATAATCTCATGTTAGATAATATATTATATTAAATAGGAAGCTATATGTTTTTTTTAATATATGCTCTATGTAATCCTATTTTACAACTTCTAATGCCAGATCAATATTAACACACTTATTTACTATTAACAATAAATATCTTCTTAGATATAAAGACGACGCACTAAACTTTTTTTTTTCTTTTAGGTAAGTAAGTGATTTCATTCCGTACAAGAAATCCTGACAAGGTAATTTCCCCAATTAGTATAATTACAACCAGTCTGTCTTACTAACAATTTTTTTACATCACAGTAATTTTGTTGGTAAGTTTTTGAATTTTGTTGAATTGGTCTTTTGAAAGCCTCATGCTGTGAAGCAATATTTAGCTTGTTTTAGCGTAGTTTCTCTCTTCCCTCCATTGGGAGGAAACCTGCTTATAAAGTAAACCCGAAGAAGGAACTCAAAAATACCGGCTACACAAGTCCATGTTTCAGAACGCACAGATCATGAAAGTAACGGCGATTCAACCTTTATGTATATTTTTTTGTCTTTCGCTCTCTAGCAGGCTCAAGAATTATTTGATTTTGATAAAATATGGTACAAGTTTTCTAATAAGGCCAAGTTTTCTGAACTCAAAATTGTTTTCCCGGCTTCCAGTTTTGCGTTAATTGAAGTGCAGGTACACTTTTTATAGGTTCTTTGGCTTGGGAATCTATTTTTAAAGTTTTTCAAAACATGTGTTTTAAGAAAAAGGAAGCAAAATCAGTCTATTAGAAGTTGTTGTTTATCCAGACCAAAATTTAATAATTGGGCCAGCTCTTTATTAGAAATATTTATTTATTTATATATTTACGCTCTTTTATTATTGACAACGAATAATATGACGGGTTATCTATAGGTTACCACCCTTTTATAGCCAGGATAGGGTTGCTGCCTTTTCTTTTTATTAGAAATATAAAAGAACCCAAGTTTTTAGATTTATTGGCTAAACTTTACTCCTCCAAAAGGAACAAGCTCTGGCACAAGCCACCAATTATTCTTACAAATAGTTATTTTCATCACTAGTACCAAAAGTGGTTGTTTTCGGTGCGCGGTCGAGTTTAACGCGCGAGGCGAGCCGAGCGCGGAAATTGGACCAAGCACCGAAAACACACTTTTGGTATGTATTATGAACAATACTTTTCATTATACTGCTCATACTTGAGTACATTAAACCCCTTTTATATTTCATTAATAACTTAAAGATACAGTAAAAGAAATTAAATTGACACCTTTTTTTTTATTTGAAAAAAAAAAAAAAAAATCTGTTTATTAACCTATAATAGAACATTTCTTCTTTCTAACGAGTAACGAAATCTGTTGTATTCGTTTTCATTTAAAGCTCGGGATTTAGCTGGAAGTAGTCCATTTAAAGCTTATTGGACTTCTTCTAAAACATCTTCTGGTATATCCATGTTGTATTGCACTTTAAACACACTACTTATTATAAGTAAACAAATATTAGAATGAATCACAGTATCTAAAAGTAACCTCCTTCAAACACATGTTTATTAGTAGCAGGTAAGGTTAGCGCACCAAAAACATTTTTCGGGCCTAGGCCCAAAAAGTACTATTTTACGGACTCAAACCGAGTATTTAAAACACACGTTTTTTGGTGCAGTATAATGAAAATTGTATTTAGGGGTTGGAAGAAACATTTTTGTGTACCCCTTGGCCGTGAGTGCTAAGGCGTGAGCTCTCTACGGTGAGCTCTGCTGTGTGTCTTCGATTCTGACAAGGTACGCGGGTTTTCTGAAAGCACTGACTAGAAAAGAGTAGAAACCTTTAGATAACACATTCTTTGTCTATTGGGAATTTATGTTGAAATTTAAATAAATTACGTTTGATTTGTATATAAATAGGATTTTTATGCACATTCTTTAGTAATGCGCCGCAAACTAACTACTTGTGCTTGTTTTGCAGTTAGTTCCTGCGTAATGTCTATTTTTCTTTTTATTGTTGTTTTATTCCCTGCATTGACATTACATTCTCCGGTCGAACTTAGCAACGATGTTACATCTGCATGGCCCGCATATAACAATTTCAACACTTATTAAATTTATATTTGCTTTAACAATTCTCTTGTGGTCATAATTGATGGGCTCAGTGCCAAAGGTGACTAACCCACAATTAGAATGTACTGAGAAAATTAAGGTTAAAGTTTAGAAGACTTTTGAAAAAAAATTGGTGTTGGTGACAGAAACGATTTTAATTGCTCTTTATTCATTAGATACATAAAATTCTTATGAATATACCATAATAATAAAAAGTTTATAGTTAAGGCCTATTCACGCTAGACCGTGCCGCGTCCGGGACGGGCCCCGGACGGGGCACGGACGGGACACGGTGAAACAATCACACCACTGTTTTTAATGGACTAGTTCACGCTAGACCGTGCCGGGTCCGGGCCGGGGCCGTGCCGAGCACGTGTCCCGTCCGGGCCCCGTTGAGAAAGGCACGTAGACATTCTTTCCCGTCCGGGCCCGGCTCCCTCTTTTGTTTGTTTATTGATTTATTTAACTAGCTGAATCCGCGAACTTCGTACTGCCTAAATAGCTACGAATCTTCGGAAATAACTACGTATTTATTCGGGGAGTGTCACAGGATGGTTTAAAATCGTCTATCAGATGTCTGTCTGTCTGTTTTTTCCTTATACAAATACACACAGTTTGGCCAATTTTGACTACACTTTGCACAAAGGTAGGTTTTTAACAGGGAAGTGGCTTAGACTAGGTCAAAATCTTCAATCAGCTGCCTGTATGTCTGTTTGTTCATTATAGGAATGTACACCGTTTGACCAATTGTGACTAAAATAGAGACACAGATGGGTCTTTATACTTGAAGAATGTCGTCTATCGGCTGTTTGCCTAACTGTTTATTCCTTAAACAAATCCACATGATTTGACAGTTTATGATCAAACTTGGCACACGGGACAGGTAGGTCTTGGCCCGGGAAATGGCATAGACTATGTCAACATCGTCTATCAGCTGTCTCTCTGCATTTTTGTGTCTTACAAAACATTCACACCATTTGATCGATTTCGAACAACATTGGCACACAGGTAATCAAACTTGGCACACGGGACAGGTAGGTCTTGGCCCGGGAAATGGCATAGACTATGTCAACATCGTCTATCAGCTGTCTCTCTGCATTTTTGTGTCTTACAAAACATTCACACCATTTGATCGATTTCGAACAACATTGGCACACAGGTAAGTATATTTCCGGGAAGTATCACTGGCTAGGTCCAAATAGTCCATCAGCTGCCTTTCTGCATTTTGTTCAAAAATTGACAATATTTGACCGTTTTTGATCAAACTTGGCACACAGGTAGGTCATAGTCGGGGAAGTGGCCTAGACTAGGTCAACATCGTCTATCAGCTGTCTATCTGTATTTTTATTCCTTACACAAATTCATACCACTTCAACTATTATGACCAACATTGATAGACAGGTAGGTATATTCTTCCAGGAAATGGCATGGACTAGGTCAACATCGTCTATCAGCTGTCTCTCTGTATTTTTATTCCTTACACAAATTCATACCACTTCAACAATTATGACCAAAATTGATAGACAGGTAGATATATTCTTCCAGGAAATGGCATGGACTAGGTCAACATCGTCTATCAGCTGTCTCTCTGCATTTTTATTCCTTACACAAATTCACAACATTTCATCGATTTTTACCAAAATTGGTTCACATGTAGGTATATATATCCGGGAAATGGCATAGACTAGGTCAACATAGTCTATCAGCTGTCTCTCTGCATTTTGTTCTGTACCCAAATTGAGAAAATTTGACCGATTTTGACGAAAATTAGCTGAAAGGTAGGTCTTGGTCTGGGAAATGGCATAGACTAGGTAAACATCGCCTATCAGCTGTCTGTCTGCATTTCGTTCTACACAAAAAATGACCGTTTTTGATCAAACTTGGCACACAGGTAGGTCATGGTCCGGGGAATGCACTGGCTAGGTCAAAAAGGTAATAATGCAATTTAAATTAATTTATATTTGCCTTAACGAGGAAAAATATCTATATTCCCATACAAAAGATTCGCAATAATACTTAAAAGTCAATACCTCTGACCACCTATAAACAACACAGCAGTGCAGAAAAAAATTGTATTGAGTAATATTATAAATAATTGTAAGTTTAATAAATACAGGACATGGGTGTAAGCATAATAAAAAGCTATTATTGATATTATGTTATGCTTAATATGCTGAAAAATCCAGTCCAATCGATAAACGTTTTAACTGTCAAGCAGATCCACTAGCAATAGTAGGGTATGGAAGTTTAGCCACAATGTCTTCAACATCAATATCATACAAATTTTCATCTTCTCTCGTAAACTTGTAACTTAAAGTTTGTTTTTTCAAATATTGTATCCTAAACATTGGACATTTAATACCACAGATCTCTGCGACTAAATATGTAATAATCTTTTTACTTTTATTTTTAACTCCTTTTTTTCAAATTGTTGCTGGTTCATTGACTTAATTCACGACATTCATTAGACAGATAAACGTCACTTTCTCCTGAAGAAATTTCGTTGTCAATATCAAAATCTGAATTGTTATTAGAATAATTTTCTTTTTATTTACCACTTTTTAAGGAAGGGGTTCATTTGTGTATGGTTTCTTACGTTTAGAGTGTGGCTATTGTTTTGTTTTTTCACTTTCAATAGTTACCTTTACAGGAATATCTGTCGGAATACGAGTTTTCCCTTTAGGCCGGCCCCTATTTCACATTTTCCTAGTCTGCACTTTTCGATGGCGTATTACAACTTCAAGTGGAACGATAAGGGGCGATAGGATTGAACTGCTACACTGAGGATTGATAAAGCCAGCTTGAACTTATTTAATTTATTATTTTTTAAGTTCTTTGAAAAATTGAAGCAACCAATATTAATTTAAAAGATATTGTAGCAGAAGAACAAAAAAAATGAATTATGTAAAAATCACTCAGGTGTGTTGTACCTTTGACCGTGTCAAAGATACAACACCTAGTCGTGGTCAGAGGTACAACACACTGGTAGCGCAAATTATAAAGCATGCTAAAAATGTTAGGGTTAAGATAAATAAATTTCAGAAGCTACACCATGTTTCTTATTGTAATAGCTCCTTTGTCAAATGATTTCCATCTAAAAAGAAGTAATACAAAAAAAATTATTAAGCAAACCGTTATCAATAATAACTTACATTTTTATAATAAAAATGGATAAGTATTTTTTGCAAGAATATTCTTTGACTTGAACTATCCAAAGTAGGTTACACAAGCCCTTCAGTGAAGGAGCTAAGCACTAATCACACCAAAAATTTATAAAATGTTGCTACGTGCCGCGACAGCCCCGGTGGTCAAAGGTACTAGACGGTCAGAGGTACAACACCTTCCCCTATTTATATATATATATATATATACATATACTACCTGTTACCCGGCGTGCCATGCTACACCTACTTTCTTTATATAGAACAGCCAAAATAAATTAGGAACAAAATAAGTATTATTAAAATATAATAACACGGATCTGTAACTGTTTTGAGCCCGTGACCTCTCAACTGTGATTCCTAGACGACTTTGACCTACCCTATCACACCCACGTATCAAGACATACATGTATGCCAACTTTGGTAAAAATCGATCTAACGGTGTGGATTTGTATAAGGCACAAACGTACAGACAGACAGCTGGAATTTTATTTGACCTAGTCTAGTAGATTTCTCGAATCAAGACCTATCATCATTCTAAGTTTGATCAAAATCGGTCAAACGGTGTGGATTTGTATAAGTAACAAACAAACAAACAAAATGACAGACAGACAGAGATATATGGGGGCGAGGTTAGCTCAGTGGTAGAGTACTGGACTAATTAGCTGGATGCCTGAGTTCAAATCTCGAGCAAGTACTAAAGATTTTTTCTTCTAATGTGTTCGTTCATGGGTTGAATTCGGCCTCCCTGACCGTCCCTAGTCCAACACAGCATTTAATTAATTTAAAAATGGGTACCTTGGTTGGTGCTAATGACTCTAGCAGTCGAAGAAGAAAATTAGGTAGCCAGAGCATAGTACTAACCACACTATCTCCCTAGTATGCCGTATGGTCATGAATCAGATACCTCTATAGTGTCTGCCCCTCAGGGCCCTCGTGGCCAGTTACGGGGCTGATTTTATATATGTATATGTATATATATATATATATATATATATATATATATATATATATATATATATATATATATATATATATATATATATATATATATATATATATATATGCACACACAAATTTGAACCACCGTTATTTTCGGTCTCTAGGGGTTATGAAATGCAAAATTTTGTATTCGGCACTTCCGGATTGCGTCGTGATGTCAACCTTATAAGCGGATTTTTTCCCTATGGAGGGAGGGAGGACCCCCACCGTCCAGGTCATTCTGGAAGAGACATTCTCATATCATATAGTTTATATTAGCATAAATATGCTTTAACCGATCACTAAACTAAAAAAAAATTACACAAACGTGTCCGCTGGTGTTCGCGCGTGCGCAGTAGCCATGTAAGAAAAATAAGACTGTAATTTATACTGTAGTATCAACTGAAGCTACAGCATATTTATTTTCCTGAATTTGAGCAGAAGCTCTAAACGATTTTTTTTTATTTTATGTAATTTATTTATTAGTTATTTCCAAAGATGCGTAGCTATTTAGGCGGTACGAAGTTCGCGGATTCAGCTAGTTAAATAAATAAATAAACCAAGAAGAGAGGGAGCCGGCCCGGGCCGGGCACGGACGGGAAAGAATATCTACTTCCCTTTCTCAACGGGGCCCGGACGGGACACGGGCTCGGCACGGCCCCGGCCCGGACCCGGCACGGTCTAGCGTGAACTAGTCCATTAAAAACAGTGGTGTGATTGTTTCACCGTGTCCCGTCCGTGCCCCGTCCGGGGCCCGTCCCGGACGGGGCACGGTCTAGCGTGAATAGGTTATAGCATGCATGCTGCCTTGGCAACCGGGTCCCGTCCGTGCCCCGTCCGTGCCCCGTCCGGGGCCCGTCCCGGACGCGGCACGGTCTAGCGTGAATAATCCCTTAAGGTTGGTCAAGTCTGCCTCTCATAAGATTTAGCTTTGCAGTAAGTTCTAAAACAAACTAACAGAAGTCAGTATTAATCAATGAGGTGTAAAGGCTGGTCATTTCTATCAATTATAAAACTTAAAATTCTCTATCAGGAAAAGTGAATAACTCAAATTTGTTAAAAATGTGGGTTAGTCACCTTTGGCACTGACCCCTTCAATTGTTCTCATAAATCAGGTACACAAAAACAGCAAAAGTACGGAAAATGTAAATGGATGTGTGTTTAGGTTATGCCTCATCCACTATGGTGTTAATGAAATGTGGGTCAAGCACTCTTATGTCACATCAGTTGCACTCGGCAACGACTCTCTTATATTCCTCTTCCTGACATTAAGCCTGTAGCTAGTCAAAAACTTTATCATTCCATCCACTAGGATAATAGTGGCCCTAACTGGCTCATCAAGGGTAATCCATTAACTTATTTTGGTGATAATTATTAATTATGAAGAACTTCTATGTAAGATGGGGACGATTTCTATGTCTGCTTTGTAATTCGATTTTACCATATTTGAGGAACGTCATGGAATGGGCGAGTAATGTATTTTTTCTTTTGAAAAAAAGAGGTTATTCAATTAATCATCATAGATGTGGCATTGATCATGGGCGTATTAAAGGGGGGCTGCCCCCTCTTCCCGAAATCGGTAAAAATGTATCACAAAAACCTTAAAAATAAATTAAATAAGTTCACTTAGGTCAGAAAGAAATAGTTTTTATTGGGTGTAATAGCGTCTTAATTGGCTAACTATTCTAAGTTCTAGATTGTTAGTATTCCATACCCCCCAAATGTTTTCAGCCCCTCCCCCCCCCCCCCGAAATATTCAAGTTGGAGGGTAAAGTGTGTGGCCTATAATCCCCGCCCAATTAATAGGCGGTAAATATTCTATTTCTTATAAAGTTATCACTAAGGAGGTTTATAACGTTATTTGTTTTAAATTTGTTGAATTATTGACAAATATTAGACACTATCTCCATTGCCTGACCTCTTAAAGCCTTCCCTAGTCTTAAACGAGACATAATCAGTTTTTATAATGTTTCTTGTATGGTGTTGTTCCTTGAAATGGGAGTTTGCAAATGGTATTTCCCTCAAAATGCGGAATTGAACATTTCCGTCAATCTGAAAAGGCTATAGTAATGTATTCGCTGAGATAAATAGACAGATTTTTTAAATCGTTTCTACGGCTTTAGTATCCTACATGAACCCTAAAATAATCCTGTGACTTTCTCGAAGCCCCTTCAAGCTAAAAATGCTTCGCCTCAAGGAAATGTCCAGAAAGCTAGAGTGTTAAATTCTCTCTAAATAAGGAAAGGTCATGCTAAAATAAACACCTTCCAGACATTTTCATACTCCCTTCTATTGACTTTACTGATAGAAATGAAAATTATATGTTTCTTTTCTGAAACGAATTTAAAAAAAAAATACCGATCGGAATTTCAACCAAAAGACAATCCAGATTTGGGCAGATTAACGACATCCGGACGTGTCATGAGTTATAAATTTATATTTATATATACACGTTTATATATATATATATATATATATATATATATATATATATATATATAAATGTTACCATTACTCAAATATGACTTAAGAAATTTGTCCATAATCATCAAAACTAAGTTTTCCAAATTTTGGTGGCGTTTAGCGAATGACAGGGTGTTTTAAAATAAATATCGGGGTTTTAGCTCTTCATAATATTTATTCCATTAAACTTACAAACGTAAATGGTAAATAAAATGAACCTAAAAGCTAACAAGCGTTAATTGTGTGCATCATTCGTCACCACAGTCCACCAACCCCATAGTGGGAATCGAACTCACGACCTTTGGCACGGAGTGTTAAGTGCTCCCGCCTTAACACTCACGGTCACCTGGCCTCCACTGCCATATTTAATTTATTAGCTCGAACGTTCAGTAGAAGGTGTTACTAAGTAAAGGATCAAATGATAGTTACAGTCGCCATTAACAGTTGAAAATAAAATGCTCAATAAAACGTAGTGGGTGACTATCTAGTTAGATGTCTTTGGAAATCATACAAAAATTAAGTTAATGAATAAAGTGGGTTTAAGATGAAAATTATTTATTTATTTAATTTAAACAGTGTTCCGCTTCTTGGCAATAACACAGTGAGCAGCATCTTCTGAATTTAGTCTCCCTAGGAAATCAGCTTGTTTGATTGCATATTTTTAAATGTATGTGTAAAGGTGGTGTGATAGGGTTTTAAATGAAAATATCACTTAAAGGTCATAGGATGAAAATTAAGGGCTATAAAAAAAGTAGTTAAAATGAAAGCTTAATCGTATTTTATATTTAGTGGTCATATGTTAAATTGCCACCAAAAGAAGGATATTAAATAGAAGTGGGGTCTCCCGTGGTCTAATGGCTAGCGCCTTGGATTCATAAGCGGGAGATGGTGGGTTCGATTCCCAACCTCTGGCAGGAATTTTATCATCTCACGGCTCGCTGGTGAAATTCGTCGCTGCACCCTGCACCCTGGACGTCGGCGCTAAAAAAAAAAAATTAAATAGAAGTTCAGGCCCTATTGCGCAAAATAAATCCCCCCCCCAAAAAAAACAAGAAAAAGAAAGTTTTTCCGAGAACTTGTTAAAATGGTAGTACTTCTGGAATACGTGGAATTAGATTTGAGGGGCTGGAGATCCGGTGGCCGTGAGTGTTAAGGCGTGAGCACTTAAAACTCCGTGCCAAAGGTCGTGGATTCGATTCCCACTATGAGGTGCTGACTTTTCTTTATTATTTTTTTTTATTTTTATTTTGTTTAACGATGTACCACTTTGGGGTGAATTGCATCGAGTAACTTTGTAGCTATATGCTGTTCATAGATATGTTATTATCCCACGCCAGTTATGTATACTGTATTACTATTTACATATTTTAAAAAAATAATAATAAAAAAAATATAATAAATAGAAAAAAATAATAATTCAACAATTGAAATATGAGATAAATGATAAAATTATTTAATTTTTAAATAAAAGAATTATCAGATTTTTATATTTTGTCGTACAGGTTTACGGTTTTCAAATGTGTAAAAACTTTTCTTTAGAAAAAAGAAAATGCATCAGCTCTATCCTGGCTAGAAAAGGATGGTAACCTATAGATAACTCGTCCTAAAATTCTTAGTTAATAATAGTGGACGTTAAAATAATAATAAAAAAAAGATTTGAGAGATGCCAGCTGAGGATAGTTGCAGCATAGCTTGTAGAAAGGAGTTAGAGCTGAGGAAATGAAAGCCGATGTAGCCAAGAAGGTATTTCTCAAGCATGAAGGCAGTAGAGTAGTGGGCCAAGGACTTCTTCCTGCACAACACACAAACATATTTACACTAGCACTTTCACCTATCTACCCGAATCTCTCTGGCTCGTCTGCTCATCAGCCTTCATCGGTCTTCGGGAAGGTGACTCTACTTGAATTTTTTCATTAATTAATAAGGTCTGGAAAAAAACCTATGAGATGCATATAGTTAGCCGTCTTGGTAGAGGAGCTAGGTTCAAATTCCCACTCCAATAATTTCATTTTTCTAAAGTTAAACGTTTAAAAATGAATTTACTGACGGCGCATGAAGTTTTGTGTAGTAAAATAAATTTGTGTGTGCCTTAATAAGAATAAATTATCAATTGAGCAGGCCAAAAAAATAAATAGGAAGCATAGATAAAACATAGTACAAATAAATAGGAAGCATAGATAAAACATAGTACAAATAAATAGGAAGCATAGATAAAACATAGTACAAATGACTATTCCATTAGAGAAAATACCACCTGACTTTCCAATATGCTTGCTAATCTCACAAGAAAAGATTCTATTCCACGCTGCTCTTTATTTATGTTAGATTATTAGAGAAAATACCACCTGACTTTCCAATATGCTTGCTAATCTCACAAGAAAAGATTCTATTCCACGCTGCTCTTTATTTATGTTAGATTATTAGAGAAAATACCACCTGACTTTCCAATATGCTTGCTAATCTCACAAGAAAAGATTCTATTCCACGCTGCTCTTTATTTATGTTAGATTATTAGAGAAAATACCACCTGACTTTCCAATATGCTTGCTAATCTCACAAGAAAAGATTCTATTCCACGCTGCTCTTTATTTATGTTAGATTATTAGAGAAAATACCACCTGACTTTCCAATATGCTTGCTAATCTCACAAGAAAAGATTCTATTCCACGCTGCTCTTTATTTATGTTAGATTATTAGAGAAAATACCACCTGACTTTCCAATATGCTTGCTAATCTCACAAGAAAAGATTCTATTCCACGCTGCTCTTTATTTATGTTAGATTATTAGAGAAAATACCACCTGACTTTCCAATATGCTTGCTAATCTCACAAGAAAAGATTCTATTCCACGCTGCTCTTTATTTATGTTAGATTATTAGAGAAAATACCACCTGACTTTCCAATATGCTTGCTAATCTCACAAGAAAAGATTCTATTCCACGCTGCTCTTTATTTCTGTTAGATTATTAGAGAAAATACCACCTGACTTTCCAATATGCTTGCTAATCTCACAAGAAAAGATTCTATTCCACGCTGCTCTTTATTTATGTTAGATTATTAGAGAAAATACCACCTGACTTTCCAATATGCTTGCTAATCTCACAAGAAAAGATTCTATTCCACGCTGCTCTTTATTTATGTTAGATTATTAGAGAAAATACCACCTGACTTTCCAATATGCTTGCTAATCTCACAAGAAAAGATTCTATTCCACGCTGCTCTTTATTTATGTTAGATTATTAGAGAAAATACCACCTGACTTTCCAATATGCTTGCTAATCTCACAAGAAAAGATTCTATTCCACGCTGCTCTTTATTTATGTTAGTTTATTAGAGAAAATACCACCTGACTTTCCAATATGCTTGCTAATCTCACAAGAAAAGATTCTATTCCACGCTGCTCTTTATTTATGTTAGATTATTAGAGAAAATACCACCTGACTTTCCAATATGCTTGCTAATCTCACAAGAAAAGATTCTATTCCACGCTGCTCTTTATTTATGTTAGATTATTAGAGAAAATACCACCTGACTTTCCAATATGCTTGCTAATCTCACAAGAAAAGATTCTATTCCACGCTGCTCTTTATTTATGTTAGATTATTAGAGAAAATACCACCTGACTTTCCAATATGCTTGCTAATCTCACAAGAAAAGATTCTATTCCACGCTGCTCTTTATTTATGTTAGATTATTAGAGAAAATACCACCTGACTTTCCAATATGCTTGCTAATCTCACAAGAAAAGATTCTATTCCACGCTGCTCTTTATTTATGTTAGATTATTAGAGAAAATACCACCTGACTTTCCAATATGCTTGCTAATCTCACAAGAAAAGATTCTATTCCACGCTGCTCTTTATTTATGTTAGATTATTTCTAGCGGATTGCCTTCGTTATGTAATTTTAAAATCAAGCGTGAAATAGAATAGGCGCAGATCGGTTTCGGCGCAAGGCCATTCACCTGTTCCGACCTTGTGTTTATTAATGAACATTCTTATCGCCGACCAGTCAGGAACCAATTTGATAAAGTTGATTGCATTTTATCTCCATACAATTTTTGGATTGATTCTGCTTTATAAATTTAACAATATATATATATATATATATATATATATATATATATATATATATATATATATATATATATATACTAGCTGACCCGGCGAACTTCGTACCGCCTAACAGTCGATTCAATAATTTTTTTTAAATATTTATTCTGCTATTCAGGACTCCGGGTCAGCTATCAAGATGTAGACATCTGGCGGGAATAACTAATTAAATGACGATTGATCAGTTTTCGACCGGAGAGGAAAAATGATTAAATTTACTCATTCACCCAATTACTAAAATGGCTATTAAAAAATAAGGGTTGATCGTAGAAGGGTGAAAATTGAGGATTGTATGTATTTTTGTATGTTGTATCATAAAAAAATAGAAATTAAAAATTTTGTCTAAAAAATAAAAAAAAAAATTTAGGGGTGGACTACCCCTAACATTTAGGGGGATGAAAAATAGATGTTGGCCGATTCTCATAGATACCGGATAAGCACAACAAATTTCATCAAAATCGGTCAAGCCGTTTCGGAGGAGTATGGCAACGAAAACTGTGACACAAGAATTTTATATATTAGATATATATATATATATATATATATATATTTTTTTTTTTTTTTTTTTTTTATTATAAAAATAAATAAAAAGAGAAAATAGCCGTTGAGGTTTTAAGAAGACGAGGAATGGTTGGGATTCCGCTAAAGCAAAAAGTCCTATTTTTTGGAAAATCTATATTTCGAACATATCGACGTGCGCATTGACAGCCTTCTTAAGCTAGAAAATAAATAGCAGTTAAAAAATTGTTTTTTAATCCACTGTCATCATGTAAAATGTTTCTTACTGATGTGATTATTCTCTTTTGGGCATGCAGATTTTTTTGAAGATCTCTCTTTATCAATGAATTCTTGGATAGTGGAGGGAGTATTATCTATCTTCCAATGATAAAAAACTGTAGGTCTTAACACTTTCGCTGCGGCTGTCATTGTTTGGGAATACCTCAGTATCGGGTGCATTTTTCGCTTGAATTTTTCATGTAGACATTTTTTTGCTCATAAAAAATCTTCTAGTCAGCCGATTTGAAAGCGGAAAACACATTTGAAAAGCCCAATCAATAGTGAAGGCTACTGTGTTTACTTGGAACTGTAAAAGTGAATCCCCTCCATTTACTAGTCTTTTGAATCTAAAGGGAAAATAATGGAGGAGTGTCCTTCCGAACACTCGTAAGCTGGTAGGATCGCGCTAGTGTCCTTCCGTAATGACACCCGCTGCGAAAGTGTTAAGTCGGCCATCTTAGTGTGAACAGTCACGCACGTAAATTGGAATTTGTGAATAAGATTGTAAACAAACTTGTAGAAGAAGCGTTAACATAGATTTATTGTTGCTGTAGTGGATTATCTATAAAAAAAAGGGGTTGTGATCAGCCAGTATGAGAACTTCGTGGCTAAATCCTGAAAGCTTAGAGAATCAACCCTAATATAAGTGCCAGTTAAGCAGGCTAGACACGATTCAGGCAGTCCTGTCAGTTAGGCCTGAATAGTCCGCCTGAAAGTCGGTCGCCTAAATGTGTTCGGCGGTCTGTCAGTTAAGACTGTTCAGGCGGCCGGAATATATACACGTTCAGGCGACCGGCTTTCAGGCGGACTGTTCACGCGTAACTGACAGGAATGCCTGAATCGTGTCTAGCCTGCATTAGAAAGACCGGTTAAGAGTATGTACTGGTCTATCATAGGCTCATACTGTTTGTTTAATTACTTATGCATGAAAATGAGATTAGTTATTAGATAGAATCAGAAAACTAAGTAGGTACGTTTTTCTTTTATAAAGCCACACAACAGAAATGGGAAGTAAATTCTAGTTAAAAGAATGTTGGTGTAATCTTGGAAAAACTTACTTGTGGAATGCAACGTTCGCCTTCTTATTTGGCCCAGAAGATACATTATTACAGCCAAAGGAACAAGTCACCATCGTAATGGTCTTTGCTCATCCACAATACACTGTAAACTTATTTATTGCACTTTGTTGAGAGAAAACTGAGATACAAGAAACAAACACCACACTAAGATGGCCGCCGTTTGATTATTTAAGGCCTCAGGCGTTGTTTAGCATGTGTAGCTTTGAAGACGAAAAAAGAAACAACGATAATTTTGTTTAGATAAAAAAAAGATATTTTTTATTATTCGCAACATTACCCGAGTTAACTCGGGTGTCAATTGAGCTCCAAAAAAACAAAAAAAAAAAAAACAACAGCAACACAATCCAGCCAAAAGTAGTACAAATGTTTAAGTAATAATTGTTGAAGTAAATAAATTACCGGCCATGACATGACATATCCATATACTATTCTTGACTCGAGTTAACTCGTTCCTGGGAAAATCGAAACAGCATCCACAACCGAAATATCTCAACCTTAGCCCTTAACCGGTTAAGGAGAAATTCTTCAACCTACGCTGGCGCCCTTTCGTCATTTATCGTTTATTAATAGTCAATTTTTATGCTAATAGCTATTTAAAAATATAGCTCGGTTCAGAAATAAACAATTTTTAAATCCTTTATCGAGATGAAGGTGTTCACCGTCAGTTATTGCAGTTTCATTACTATCTTGCAGTGACTAGGGCGAAATGAGGCGGCAGATTGCAGTGAGATCGCCGTCTGTCCTACATACAGCCTATTTCATATTTCCATGAATGTTATTAAGTCAAAGATTATGTCAATTGAAGTTTTTAGATTTAGTTTTACCATTCAAGGAAACATTTTTAGAAAAATATCTCGAAAAAGTGTTTGATGATGTTTATTTATTGATTTTAAGAGCTCGCGAACATAGCGACTTGCTCTTTATTAATGTTGGCGGTAGAATCCACTCTCGTTATCGTAAATGAAGAAATTTAAACGTTAAGAGTTTTGGGGAAATTCAGATGACTCTTGTGTGAAACTTTAACAAATTTTTATGCATTAACAACTTTCCTCCTTAACGTTTAAGGAATGTGTCCATTACTACACTTCACGTTAAGTCATACATGTTTTAATAAATTCTACTGTGCTAAATGAAATTGTAAATATTTGAGTCTTTAAGGTGAGTGAGTATTGTGTTTAAGTGTGGACTGTTATCTGTCAAAAGTTCGTTCATGTCATGCGGTAGATTTACTCTGTCTCGTTCTGTGCAATCAGTCAGTATGTGTTTTATAGTCAAGTTTGCGTTGCATATGGCGCAAACTGGTCTGTCTTGTCTTGTCATTAAATAGCGATGTGTCAGCAACGAATGTCCGATACGTAATCTTGTAATGACTACCTCTTCTCTTCGGGTTGATCTGTTGCTTGATGGCCAAACACTTACTGTTTTCTTAATTTCCCTTAATTTGTTTTTTTTGTGTTTTAGTAGTAGTCGTAGAAGGTAGAAAAATAATGTCTCTCCACTGTTTTTCAAAGTATTTATTAGCAAAAGCTTTTCGAGAACATGGTTCTCATCGTCAGTGCATCTACAATTTTCACAAAAACACGCATATATTAATTACAGAAATATTTATAAGTATTCTTATTACTAAAGCTATGACAAATATTAATTACAGAAATATTTATAAGTATTCTTATTACTAAAGCTATGACAAATAATGTTACCTATTACTCCACCGGTAGTACTGCTAACAGCCTCTCCGAACAGGTGTGAGGTAATGAGACTATTCCGGGTGAGCAGAGTATATATATTGACGTTGGATATTGGAGATCACAAGAATCAAGGTTGTAGAACCAGAGACCACTGAACTTTCTGTTGGAGACAGTGTAATAGGTAACATTATTTGTCATAGCTTTAGTAATAAGAATACTTATAAATATTTCTGTAATTAATATTTGTCATAGCTTTAGTAATAAGAATACTTATAAATATTTCTGTAATTAATATATGCGTGTTTTTGTGAAAATTGTAGATGCACTGACGATGAGAACCATGTTCTCGAAAAGCTTTTGCTAATAAATACTTTGAAAAACAGTGGAGAGACATTATTTTTCTACCTTCTACGAAATCGAGAACTCCACAAATAACGCTGCATACATCACAGTTTTAGTAGTAGTGTCAGTTCTTCTACGTCTATTGTACATTTTTCTGTTGTTTGTTTAGCGTATTTGTCGGCTTCTGTGTTTCCTGGGATGTCCATGTGTCCGGGTATCCACAGAAGAACCACTTTTATGACGTAAGTTTGTAGGTCTTGTATTTGTTGAAAAATCTCTGTCATTAGAGTGTGTGTCTCATATATGTTGACGAGGGAGAGTAATGAACTTAGTGAATGATGATGTTACATTGAAGGCTAAATGTTATTAAATTTTACTCCAAAACACAGCAGGGATTATCTGGAAACACGTTAAGATAACACAATTCCTAAGCAACGCCCTTTCTTTTGAATGAATGTAACTTTGTTTTCTTTTATGCCTGCAGGTAGACTTTTTATAGGCAATTTGACTTAGAGATTCAAATAAAACCATTTTCAAAGAAATGGTTAGAACCATTTTTGTGAGAAATAGACAGAAAATGTAATTTTCTAGAATATTCTTTTATGTTATTCCAAAATGGCGAATCGAGTTGAACATTTTTTGAGATGTTTAATACTCATCTATACAACGGCATAAAAATTTGGGTTTGAGGGAATAAGAACGTTACAGAAACGAGCTACGATGACGCTGTTCATGCGAATAGAACTTTTTTTTCTTCGAAATTAGAGATATTAGCGCTGAACATTCTAGCTTGCCGCCATTAAATAATACCAATGATACGAAGTTATCGCCCGTCCAAGTACTAGTGCCATACACAAGAACGGTGTGAACCTGGCGCCCGGCTTTAGGTATTCCAAAAAAATCAACTTATCTACGGTTCTGTTTGTACCATATTGGCTTTTGTTTTTACCTCGACCAATAAAAATGAATAACGAATTAAAAAATAGTCAGCGCCTAACCATAGGAACTATTTGTTCCACTTTTCATTTCGTTTGTACCTCAAAGGGTACGCGAGTACGACATTTTTAACTGGATTACTGAAAGCTTATTTATACCCTTATTTATTTACCCGCTGAAATCTTATTTATAAACATTTTTCCTGTTAAATCTGAATGGATTTATTCAGCAATTTAAATTCCGTTTGATCTACTTATAAGTTTATTCTGTTTACGTTCCACATTCTGCGGCACATGAAGCGAAGACGTAATTGTAGTTCAAGGCGAAGTGGCTTATATATTCATCGATTTGAATGGGAACGAGCTTTTACAATCAACTTTGTATTAATTACACGTCCTGTTGCTTCAATAATATTCAAGAGGGTCTCCTCGTGGTCTAGTGGCTCAGACCATGGATTCTCATGCGGGCGACTTGGGTTCGAGTCCCGCCTGCAAAACCTTCTTTTCTTTCGTCTCAATGCAAATTTTAAAAAAATCCCTATAGTACTTATGTAAAGCCCCGTATCCCCTTGGACTTGGTTAAGAGAATAAAGATGAGAGAAAAGGTTGGCAATCACTGCAAATAAGGTAACTACGATTCCGCAAACGTTGCGTCTGGGTTGAAGGAACCGCAAGTGGCTTCTAAGGGTAAGGTAATTCCCGTAAGGGAAAAGAGAATGGTTGGGGTTGAAGGGTTTAAAAGGGCCTGCTTACCTCCGAAGGATCAGCGTCCACGCCTATTCCTGAGATCTTGGCCTAGATGGTTCTCAAAGATAGGCTAGCCTAAATATTCTCTAACCAAAATATTTCCCCATTAACTATTCCTTTAAATCCAGTTCTTGCTAATCGGACCCTTTTAGTTATATCTTGTGTGTTTTGGAAAGCTTAGAAAATAAAATTTCGTTATTTCACCTTCGATGGAACGAAACCAACACTTCCACAAAAAATCAAACACAGATTTCTCCGACTGAGGTGGTCCTGTAGAAATTTACCGGAAGAACCTCCACCTCTATGTGAACCGTGCTCCCAAATTTTCCCTTCCACATATTTCCTATTGTCCAACCCGTTTACAAATGTATATCTTCGATTCCAATGGCTCCAGGAATAAGTATATTAAGGAAATGCGTCAGGATAAGGCTGTTCCTGCGAATCTGGCTTTTTAATCTTTGGGTAATCCTAATGAATTTACTTAGTTATCTTTCCGATTATTCGTGACCCTTATAGATCAATTCGAAGTGGTCTCGTTATCTTATCGATACCCGTGTTTCTAGTCCACTTGGAGTGTTTTCCAAAATTTGAAGGGTTTTGGGAATCATTGAAGTTTCATAATATCCTATGAGCTTTTCGGGGTTTTTGATGAATTGGTTTCTCGAGCATTTTTTTACAATCAGGAAATACAGAAAAATAAAAAATGAAAGATAGTATAAGCCTAACTACTAGTATTACGGCAATATCCAAAGATCCCGGCAAAAAATGTCGACCTTGCATGAACCATGGGTGTCCACAGAATGGCTGATGGTGCAATAGTAGGCCTTCTCATTGCAGCTTCCCCTATTCTGTGGCCAGCTCTTGAGAGGACTTCCTAACAAGAAGTGCCCGTGAGGAGGAAACATATCGGGCAAAAAAAATCTATAAATACAGTTTTATTGTATTTTTTTTTTTTTTTTTTTTTTTTTTTTTTTGTGAAAATCACATGAAAGAAACGGTAGCAGACAAAGGCTTTGCGTTAATAGGTTTTCAGGTTACTAGGTTTTATAGATCTTTTGACGTGGGCAATGAAATGTAACTTCCCAGCTGATAATCTTAGGCTGCACCTACATTGGGCCCGTATTCCTCCCGAACCGATCCGATGTCGATTGACCAACAGAGGCCAACGTGAGTGCCTACATTGGTACCGACCCCTCTCCGATCCTATCTATTCACAGCTCGTCAGTAATGATCTCGTAGTGAAGTGAAAATGAGTGACAAATTTAAAAAAAAAAATATCACCTAACAAGCATAGAAACCTTCGATTACCTTGTTGGAGTTATAAAGAAGGAGTTGAGAGGCCAACCAATCTTCGGGAAGTATATCAGTCCCGGAAAAACGTTCTTAGATACTGTTACACTATGATAAAAGAAGCATTAAAATTCATATTTTTAAAATAATTTATAAGAAAGGTAGCTAGAAGGTTATAAACATCTTGCCACGGAATTTAATAAACAAGGGGAAAA
Organism: Gonocerus acuteangulatus; assembly: GCA_946811695.1. Classification (NCBI taxonomy): domain Eukaryota; kingdom Metazoa; phylum Arthropoda; class Insecta; order Hemiptera; family Coreidae; genus Gonocerus; species Gonocerus acuteangulatus. The sequence goes on along the minus strand of OX328127.1, from coordinate 75,465,308 downwards.
AAAACTAGGCATAGTTGTTCTAACTTGTATTACCTTTCATTCGTCAGATATCGGTCTAGAAACAAACAAGTTTGAACGGCCGAGAATCGGTGGCCATCGGATCGGATTGGATCGGGCAGGGTCGGGAACCACGTAGGCGCCACCATTGAGATGCTTGTGCTTGTTTTTTTTTTTTTTTTTTATTTTTTATTTTATTTTATTTATTTTTTTATTTTTTATTTTTTTACGGCGCATCTACATCTAGGTCATTAGCGCCGACATCCAGGGTGCAGCGAGGGATTTTACCAGCGAGCCGTGGGATGATAAAATTCCTGCCGGAGGTTGGGAATCGAACCCACCATCTCCCGCTTATGAATCGAAGGCGCTAGCCATTAGACCACGGGAGACCCCGTTTGTGCTTGTTGTCCTTCCTACAATCGGTGGCTGTTGGATCGGATCGGGACCAATGTAGGCACCTCTATTGAGATGCATGTGTTTGTTTTCCTTCCGACAGTCGGTGGCTGTTGGATCGGATCGGGACCAATGTAGGTGCACCCTTAACCGTTTTTTTTTTTTTTAAGAAAGGGTAAAAAAGATAATAGTTTTATTTTCGCTCGAACACGGTGCACTGAGGTGAACATTTTTCGCTGAGGATAGAATATTTAGCTTCGGACTTCACTCGTCAAACAACCGATAATATGCCACAGATGATAGAATGATGTTCCATTACGGTCCGTCATGGTGAATATCTCATTTATCAAAAGTGACGATTTCTGACAATTCACTCTTCTGTAACTGTTATGGCTCACAGTTATGAACCAGTGACTTCCGAACTGTGAGTCCTTGACGATTTTGACCTAGCCCCGGATCAAGGCCTACCTGTGAGCCAAGTTTAGTCAAACTCGGTCAAACGGTGTGGATTATTCTTCTTGACATTTCTGTAGTTGTGTATATTTTAAAATTTAATCTGGTCTAAGTAATAAGTAATAATTCGGCAATAAAATTTAACAATTTTTGAGTGTTATTAAAATAAATAAAAAAATATGATAGATTGTAGTGATAAGTTTCGACCTTTACACAAGTATTGATAATATAGGAAGATGTAATGTGAGTATATAGGTCGATAAGCAATCATCGAATGATGTACAAGATGAAGTGAAGTGTGATGGATGTTGCTGAAGTACATTGGCAGTAACCAGCTCGATTCATCATGGCTGTCTAGTACTCTAGTACTTTACTTTTACTACGTCAGTTTCACTAGCTTGGGAATCCTACTCCTAGATAGCATCTGCGTAGTATGTCTTCTTCTATGATAGATTATTCCAGAACAGAACTGCTAAGACGGAGAATACTTCGGATGTGTGTTTTCCTTTGTTAGATTGATAACGTTTAGAACTCTTTGATAAATATGATATTACCTAATGAAGATTGAGATAGTTAGCCGTTGCAGAGATACGAAGACAAGGTATAGTTGGGATTCGGCTAGGAGAAAAACGTCAGACTTTCAGGAAAAAATCTGTATTTGGACGTTTCCCTCATATATTCAACCATGGTTACCTAAGTTGTCCTCAAGGTCTTCCTCCCTCCCCCCTAGGCATTCTCTAGTGGTACGTATCTATATATTAATTATTATAAATTGTATTCACTTATAGAATAGATGAATAGATTGTTTTTTCTCACTATATGAAAAATGTTCGTTTTTTTGTACTGATTAGTTTTTTGTACTGTTTACTTACCTCTTTCTACATGCTGTTTACTTTCCAACTACCGTATATTCATTGTTTAAAAATAAGATATGCTAAAATTTATTGTCTTGATGTAGGATTAGGATCAGGATTTAATGGCGATTAACATTTTATCATGTTTTTACGCCAGAACCTACATTGTTTTATATGACTAGCCCTTGTCTTGATGTATATACTACGCTCATTTCTGCCTGTTTTTTACTTACAAGTTGTATATTTATTTTTTTTTTACTTATAAGTTGTATATATTTTTTAGCTGAAATAGGCTGCCAATGTGCAGCCGAAACGTCCGAATACAGATTATTTCCTGAAAGTCTGACGTTTTTCTCCTAGCCGAAACCCAACTATACCTTGTCTTCGTCTACTATTACCTTTTTATTTATCCAAAAAGGCTATATCATTTTTTTTATTTAGTCGTAAAATTGCCAAAACAAGTATTCGCGATTTATAGACAAATAGTTATTAAATATATCCGAAAGACATGAGTTTACAAAGAAACATTTCGTTTTGTGCGACACATGCGTTGTGCAAACATGACGCAAATTCCAGAGTTAGGAAAAACGCGATAAAGGTTTTTTCTTTTATCTAATACTTCCTTGTCTCAAACGTATCCAAAATATAAATACAGGGTGCCTACTGCACGAAAAAGCCACGAAAATCATGAAAATGTCACGAAATTGAAAATAGGGCACGAAAATCACGAAACAGTCACGAATTTTAAAAACTATGTCACGAAATTTCAGTTTTGCTGGAGTCTGACGTAATCCCTGTACTTCGGCGCATTCGTATTTGTTGCCGTTTTTGTAAGACGACGCAATTTCATATGCCTCTGCCAGCCCCTCCCTCTGTTAGATTCCTTTGTGGTAGCATTTAGACGTCAATTATCCATTTTTAAATATATGTATACTTAAATATTGAAATTCTGTACATATTAATTCACTAAATTATGTACTTTGACAATATATATTTCGTTAGTAATATTTTTAGAAATCTTGAATTCGGCTAGCATTGTCACTACTAGCATTGTTACTACTAGCAGGCTGCTAATTCCATAGTCATTCTAAAAAGTTTATTATAATCTTTTCTTCACTTTTGAAATTAACGTTACTATGCTCTCCATCATATGATGTACATTTTATACAGTCTTATAATTTGTTAATATATGTATGTAAAAATTGTAAGTTTATAGATATCTCGGTAATCCGTGTAAGGTTACAAATAATTTTAAGCTAAATGTTAAGGCTTTTTCTTTTTAAGTGAAATTATTTTCTTTTTAATGGGCATGAAATTTTCTTTTCAAATCATGAAAATGCCACGAAAAGTCCCGAAATTGGCATCCACAAAAGTAGTAGACATCCTGAAATTCCTTTCTTTAGACGAATTTTAAACATCGACAAAAATTTGAACTCAATCCATTGTTTTGAAGTACCCACACCGACACTTAGTTTGGAAAAAAAGTTTTATTCACTTTTCTCGTGAGCGGTTACAGATATCTCCTTAAATATGGTTTTATTCGTTTCCCAACGTTAGAAGACCTATGAAACGTGTACCCGGAGACCTGTAAACGAGAAACCGTAATCATCAACGATTTGTTTCGCGGGAAACCGAAAAACAGTGTTGCGGTGAACAGATTCTGATAGATAACGAACTTGACATTTCATATTAGACAATGTATTTTTGTAACGAATTTCATCAAAATCGGCCCATTTGGGGGAAGATATATATATATATGTATGTACATATTCTTTCTGATCTTAGGAGGCAAGGGGTCGTTAAAGCAGTCTTCCTGTCTTCATACTACTTTATTTAATAGGCCCGACATGTTTCGTGCATATTTTCGCACCTCTTCAGGGGCACTTCTAGCTAGGAATTCCTCTCGTTACCATGTATTCTCCTCTGGAGTCTGGTAACGAGAGGACTTCCTAGCAAGAAGTGCTCCTGAAGAGGTGCGAAAACATGTCTGGCCTATTAAATAAAGTAGTATGAAGACAGGATGACTGCTTTAACGACCCCATGCCTCCTAAAATCAAAAAGAATTTAGATATTTTGGGTCATCTACAAGAATATATATATATATATATATATATATATATATATACATATATATATATATATATATATATATATATATATATATATATATATACACACACACACACACACACACACGTAAACACACTCACACAAATTTAACCACCGATATTTTCTTGACCTATATGGTCTGTAACTTGGACTTTTTTTATCGGCAACTTTGAATCATAAGCCTGACGTCATAAGCGGGTATCCACCTAATGGGGGGAGGGGGGAAACGCGATAAAAATGAAAGAAATTACAGAATGAAACCAGGCTATACTTTTAAATTAAAAATTAAAATTCTATCATCCTTTTCCCTGCGATAAAGTTAATTTTATCTAAGGAACTCCTTATATAAAATCATGGTGGATCTAACCTTGTGTCTTGATAATAAATTGATAAACTCCCTCCCTATCTGTCAGCTGTCCCTAGAGATAAAAGCCAAGAGTGCCAACTAGCCAATTGACCTCTAGATAACCTCTATATTCCCGCTAATTATTACTCGCCATCCTAATAAACTCCATGGGAATACTCAACAGCTGTTTCCTAGTTTTTTTTTTTTGCTTTTATTCTCTTCTAGCAAAATACCCATGCTTCGTCACGGCAGAAAAGTAGTTATTTTATTGCGTTAATTTTGTGTTTTTATTATTATTATTGTCATACTATAAGTTATTCATCAATTGATAAGTAATCAAAGTATAATGTTTCTTGACATTGGGCTCCGGACCAGTATCAGCAAACAGATAACCTAGAGATAACCCGTTCTATAGGTTACCAGTAACAGGTGTTTAACCAGTACAGGTTAAAATTCGTTGTCAATAATAAACTTACGTTAAAATTTAAGTTTCCAAGATGTCATTTGGAAACACCCATTATTTTTGCAAGCATTACAAAGAAGTGTTCTGACTGGGGATTCTGATGGGTTTGCAAGGGTTTGGGATATTATTACCTCTGATGGACCATCACAAGGAATAGCTTAAACTCTACGAGGTACAACCACTTTAACAGTGTTTGTTTTACATGTTTCGTTGTTATAATACAACTTCTATAAACTAAGTTTGGTAAAAATGCAGTTTCCAGCCCTCCAAACCGATTTCTTTCAAACTTTGCACAATAACGTATTTTGATGCACTAAACACGAATACGATAAAAAAAAACGTCGGATTTAACTAGGAAAGAAGTTATTAAGCACTTAAGTTCACTGTTGTGCAGGTTATGAGAGCTAATGTAAACAACTAAATTTGTGATGACTTTAAGGCATAAATTACGACTTTAAGGCATACGTGCTGTGCGTTTCCGCTCGCTCCGCTACGCTCCGCTCGCTCAAAAAGATAACAAAACCCCAGTCAATCCAACTCGCTAAAATTAATAGACTATAATATTAAGCACTAAAGTTAGGAAGGTTATAAAACTAGGCATCAGCGTATTTGTAAACACGCGCAAGCGCAGATATGTAACATTGGGAAACAGAGAACTCTCATTTGAAATGTTCAGAACCATTTATTCAAATATATTGTTAATTTTAAGGGCATCCTCACCCGTCGTCACCTGTCGCTTAAGGGCATACGTGCTATGCGTTTCCGCTCGCTCCGCTCGCTCAAGAAAATAACAAAACCCCAGTCAATCCAACTCGCTAAAATTGATAGAATTCTATTAATTTTAGCGAGTTGGATTGACTGGGGTTTTGTTATTTTCTTGAGCGAGCGGAGCGAGCGGAAACGCATAGCACGTATGCCCTTAAAGTCTTCCTAGACATTCCTCTAATCCTCCAAGACATCTCTTTTAGCTTTTTTCTTCCTCTTCTTCTTCTTGAGACTGGATGTTCGGTGGATACAAATCCCCAGCACTGAAAAATGCCTTTAAACGCTCTTCATATTTATGAGCGCGTTTGAAGAGAAATTCGGCTAAATATCCATCTAAATGTTCTTCTGTTTAGCATCAAAATATTTGTTTGACAATTGACTTGTTGACAATTGAAGTTCGATAGGCGCGAATTAGAACGATAATTATAAAGGCATTAGCAAATTATTAAGGGATTTCTGATATATAATACTTTTCATGAACGAAACAAGAAATGTGAGGAGTGTTTAATTATTTAAAAAAATGATTGTAAATAAATAACTGCTGATGAATTTCGATAATTTATGGTAAATTTCAATTAAACTTCCTTATTACGAACTTTTCCATACCCGCGCATGCGTATGTTGACAAATTTAGTTGTTTACATTAGCTCTCATAACCTGCACAACAGTGAACTTAAGTGCTTAATAACTTCTTTCCTAGTTAAATCCGACGTTTTTTTTTACCGTATTCGTGTTTAGTGCATCAAAATACGTTATTGTGCAAAGTTTGAAAGAAATCGGTTTGGAGGGCTGGAAACTGCATTTTTACCCTAAGTTTTAAACAATTTCTTCCAACGGCCATAGCCACGTTGAATGCACCGGTTCCCGTAGATCACCGAAGTTAAGCAACGTCGGGCGTGGACAGTACCTGAATGGGTGACCGACCACGTGCTGTTGGCAATTTAGAAAAGGGTGGCAACCTTTAGACAGCCCGGCGCGAATAGTCCTAATGTTGCTACGCCGTTAAAACAAAAAAAAAAAAAATTAAGTTAAAAGTTGTTTTACTTCATGAAAATCGCAACTTTATTAAATAAAATGATAATTAATTAAACAAAATGCTTATAGAATCGATCCATGCAAAAAGGGCTTCAGTCCGTTTCTTCGCAATATGAGTTGATGAATTCGTTGTCTCTGAAGGTATGGAGTGAGTACGACTTAACCTTCCGACCAAAGGGTCTCCGGATGTAAAGCTTTTTTTAATAATTACAAAACTTTTTACACCCACAGACCCAAGGAGTTTAGTCATAAAAACATAAAAAATGACCTTGACCTCAATGGGACTAAAATAATCATTAAGAAGAGCCATCGAGTAATAAATATGATTTACGAGTAATTATTTAGTTGTCACACTTTCAGATAGTAAAATGTTTTGTCTCTTCTTGAGAATTATGTGGACACTTAAACTGGAACGTGGGACTATATGATAATGACTGCTCACATCAATTAAGAATCTTCTTAGAATTCCCTTCAAGGATAGACTCAGCCCTGGCGCAATGAAGTGCAGCTTAGGACTTCCTTGTTCATCTTGAAGCCTTCGGAGAATAGCTAAACGCCGGCCTTGGTGTGAACTAGGTGCAGGCACCACCTGCACGCATTGCACTGCATCAGCTGATAGCAGTCTTGCACCAGCTGGTAGCAGTCTTGCAACAGATGATACCCGCTTAAATCCGAACTGAGATTTCCTCTCCGATAATTTCGAAATATTAATTATTTTGTTTACCGCTTACAAGGTTTCCCCATAGCGAGGAGTAGGGCTTATATAATGTGATTAGTATAACTAAAGTTGTTATTACTAGAGTCATGAGTTAATATTTACAACTTGTAATATATAATTTACAAAATTAACCTATTTGCATTTATGTAAACAAATATTGTTTGTGAAGATCATAATACATAAAAAAGCCCGTCACGTAGGAGCTGCATAACTAAGCACTTTCCTTAGAATTGGGTAGTGTCGAGTGTTTAAAATAACCTATATAGATAAATAAAATATAAATATAAATAGGAGGCCCGGTGGCCGTGAGTGTTAAGACGTTAGCACTTTACACTCCGTGCCAAAGGTCGTGGGTTCGATTCCCACTAGGGGTGGTGGCTTTTCTTTCGAAAAAAGAAAAGGCATCACCCCTATCCTGGCTAGAAAAGGGTGGTAACCTATAGATAACTCGTCCTAAAATTCTTAGTTAATAATAAATGGACGTTAAAATTTAAATAAATATAAATAGTTCTGTTCTTTTGAATTTGTTATTAACACCTGTTTCAATTCAATTCAAACATAGTACAAAGTAAATCCCCCCCTTCCGATAGACCGATTTAGTTCATTTTTACAACACTTTTTCCTTTTTAGATACCAAAGACGTATACCGCGTTTCGTTACAATAAAGCAGAAATTACGACCGGTATGAGCAAATGAGTAATTTGGGTCCGGAGTAACCCCCCTCCCCCTCCTAATGAACCGATTTAGTTTATTTTTACAACACATTTTCCTCTTTAGTTGACCAGAACGAATACAGAGTTTCGTTGAAATATAACAAAAATTACGCCTGGTATTGACAAATAACTACTTTGGCTCCGGAGTAAACCCCCCCCCCCCCCTCCGGATGAACTGATTTGGTTGGTTAACGAACTTTCAATCGTTAGAGTGGGGAATACTACATACCAAGTTTCGTGGGTAAGAAACAAAAGCTCTGGCCTGTATCGTGTTAACGGACACATATATAACAATAACTATATATATATATATATATAAATTTTAACTGGGGTCATTTTCGGTGTCTACTAGGTAGGATCGATAAAGATTCGAAGAAATTTTTCAAAAATTCCGTCATGAGTGCAACCTCAATAGCTACTTTCCTTCGGAGGAAAGTGCTAAAATATTGTATATAGCCTATTTTTTTATATTTATATATTATGTATAATATATTTACAAGTAATAAAAGTAGATAAACATTGTTATAAATCTAGAGGAAAAAATCTAATATTACAACAATAACAAGGCACAAAGGAAAGTAGAACTATCCTCGGAGCAATGAAACTCTCAACTTTAAAATATTCTTAAGTTATTGAAATATTTTGAAATAATCCTCTTTTGAGGCTCTGTTTAGGATCTCATGGAATTGAGAGTTATCTACTGGCTGTTTCAATGGTAGATTTTGCTCTCTGATAGGGAGTAAATTGGACAGTGCAACATTATATGATACACATATTCATAGGCATTCGATCAACAAAGGATACACATTTCTTGAGGATTAATCCTATAATAGATGCTTCGAATGCTGAATTTTATATTAAAGTTGTTAGTAGTCCTGAGTTGTGCAATAATTTCTCATTTTATCGAGATCTCTATTTTGTCCAGCAGTTTTATAAACGTCTAGGATATTAGATATGTTTCCTTTAATTACATTTGGATCCTGCGTTAACCAGATATCTATTTGATCCAATGAATGAAATATATTTTTGACTTGAGAGACCCAATTAAATTTAACATTGTTAGTGGGGGTTTGGTCTAGTGCTAATAGTCGATTGTAATAAATTTTTGGTAATCAATCATTGGGCATAGATAAAATTTATAGAGCCACGAAAGCATCGATTTTATACTTTGTACAGAAATATAGTCGCCTTCAACCTCTAATCGAATCATGTAGTTTATGATTTCGAAGTATTTGTGACCAATCAAAGGATTTTCCTGAAAGTTCACATTCTTCTTCATATCAACCTAAAGAGGAATAAAAAGAGAAAAAAATTCGCAATGCACATAAACTGTATTATTGTTGTTAAAGTGGGATCAATTTGCATAGCGCCTTGGATTCTCTTGCGGGAGATGGCGGGAACGTTCCTCATTTCACGCCTGTCGGGAAAATTCCTTTTCTGCGCCATGGATCGCAATAGCGTCGGCGCCAATTACCCAGATATCGGTGCCTTAAAAAAAGAAAATGGTGGAATGTACAGTTCACATGGACTGTACTGTAGCTTAAATAATGAGAAAGAGTAGTAGCTGCAATATTGCAGTGATGACAAGCCCTTGTTGAAACAAGGTGAATGATATGTAAACAGATTAGTTGAAGTTTTATGAGGATGGCCCCGAGGCCGAAACGTTTAAAATGTAAAAAAAGAAAAATAATAAGCAAATAAATAAAGATGGTTGAGGTGAAGATCTTATGAAATGAAGAGTGCAAAACATATTTATAAAGAAACTACACGATCTCCTTCGGGGGATTGGTCCTGATTTTTAGGAGTGGATGACGTTCGAGAAATATTTATAGAGAATAAACTAGTCAATGTTTGTTTACCTGCTGAAGAATGTTTGCTTTTAGAAATAACATCCAGGAACTAACAGCTCAACAGCTACATTAGCTTTAATAAAAGAATTGACTCATTCGTATCCATTACAAATAATTGGTGCTAATAACCCTGGCAGTCGAAGCACCAAAAAAAAAAAAAAATAAATAAAAAAAAAAATATTAATTGAGGTTCAAGTAATAAAAGTCTGACTTCTTAATCTGTCTTGAAAAATTTAAAGTCACGTCAAACTAGCAAATAAAATCTCAAAGAAAAGTAAGGCCTTAGGGACAACAGTAAACGAGCTCAAAATTACTCCATTAAAACAAGGATTTCTCCAAAGGAGGTCGCTTTATCAAAAATCACATACAAATGGTATTTGTAGGTAGAGATATGGGGTGGAAAATTTTCCCCGGAAAAATTTGGTAAATTTGTTCTAGGACATATATGAGCTTTCCATATTTTCTTATATTGGCTAATTTCTGAACCATTTAAACTAAAACTACTGGATATAATTGAACGTTTTAAAGTACATAGATAAAATTAAGCCTGATTATATTTTACTTAACAATTGTCATGTCGTTTATGTAATAACTCAAAGAAAGTCATATGTATATATGTATGCATGTGTATATATGTATATGTGTATGTATGTGTATATGTGTTTGTATGTATGTATATGTATAATCACTAAACAATAATCACCAATCAAAGGAAATAAAGGAAGGCGTTAATGACCTTAAAGGTTGACATGCCATTAAAACACAAAAAAAAAAAAGAAAAAAAGAAAGTCAATTTACCCCATTTCATTACAAAAGAGCACTCACAGAGAATGAATCGATTATTTTTCTTAATAATTAATAAACATTGTTGTAGCAGAGACCAGAAGGTGGCACCGCCACACTGTACTGGCTGCTACAGTTATAAGGGAAGTAATTCCTCTCGTGTGAACAAAACTAGATTGGGGGCTTTTAAAAAATTAAATTATTCCGCTTTCTGTCCGGAATAATGGATAACTAGAAAAAACAAAATGTGCGAAAATTCCATGAAGGCAACAAAATTATAGGTAAATGCTAACATTGCCAGACAGATGAATTCACTGCGAAGATGGTATCAGTTAAACAAATTCTGCTTATTCTTCTGAGCAGAGAGTGAAAAACGTTATTTTTAAAAAAATGAAAGTTTAGTTGCCCAACTAAATTAGGTTTCTTATCAATTCAACCTACTTATCAGCCAGTAGGCATTGGAACTAAAGTTAAAAAGTTAAATATATTAAGAAAATATGCAAATCCGTCAAACAACAAAACATATTAAAAAAAACAAAAAAACTAAGAATATAATAATGAAAATATTTGTAAAAATGATTTAAAAAATAAATAAATAATAAAAATAAAATTATAGGAACACAACAGTCAAATTCTTCATTTCCTTTCAGAATCATAAAATCTTAGTGTTTCACAGTTAGATGCTCGTAATATTGCGATCAAAATCATATATTATTTTTGTTGAAAGGAGGTCGTTGACCATTGGTGATGTTTGTAAGTAAATTCGTTCCTTTACGTTTTTTTTTTTTTTTTTTTTTTGTACGCAAAGAATTAATTTTCCCTCAGTGACCGTAATTTTTGCTTCCTTGCATGAAACTATGTATGCATTTTCCCCAACTAATCACAAAAGTGCTTTGTGGCAATAAAACGTCATACCACAAGGATTGGGTGTTTAGTCCGGAGCCAAATTATTAAAATAGAAATCTCCACTATATTCGTGTAGATCAGTAATTGATCTACACGAATATGGTGAATGAATGAATGAATGAATGAAAACCTTTTATTTATGCTAACAACTTACAATAGTAAAATAACTTACATTCCAGATATATACAATTATTTATATATATATATATATATATATATATATATATATATATATAACATTAAATAATATTTGGATTTATTTTTAATAAAATTAATAGTCTCTCAAATTAAGCATAAAATCGGCTAATGCTCAGGCCTTCCTCATCTCTGCATCCCATGGGGTTTCTAGTCTCCCTGAGCGTCTTTTCCTATCTCTTGGGTACCATTCAAATACTTTTTGAGCCCATGTGTTGTTCTGTAGTGTATTCTCTCAATTATGTCCGGGAATCCTGTGCTTCTCCTAATCCAATTCTTTGTCTTCCTGTCCTTCCTGGTGATTCCAAGGATGTACCTCTCCATGGCTCTCTCCGTCACCCTATGTTTTTGTATTACCTTGCTGTTTATGCACCAGGTCTCGCATCCGTATATCATGGTTGATAACACGGTGCTTTCCCACAGCTTCACAAATATGGTACTACTAAAAATGGTATCTATTAATTATTAATAGATACCATTTTTTTATTATAGAGTAATAAATTTACAAAGGCTTAGTTGTAAAATTCATTATTGAACAATTTCTATTTTCCCTTAAAATAAATGGTTTGGTTATTAATATTTGTGAGGAAATTAGAGTGAAGTTTGTGTGTTTATTAGAGCCTTGTCCTGCTTATCAGTAGAACTGTCAAAGCTTACTGATAAGGCTGCTTGTGTTTGCTCTTCTTCGCCAAGACTTGTCGCGGCCAATCTCGATTCTTGTATCAGTTATACCGCCCAGTTTTTTACTCCTACCTCTTATCGAATGGGCCTCGTGAAATTGTTCTATCTATACATATAATAAAATTCAAACGGATCGCTGTTTGTACATGGAAGATATATGGGAAAAAATACTATTGTGGGCCTTTATCAACGCAATAGTACCCAAAACAATGATTTTTAGAATGTCTGTAGGTATGTTTGTCTGTGCGCGCTAATCTCAGAAACGGCTTATCAGATTTAGTTGCGATTTTCACTAATTGGATGGACACAATAGAAAGAATCACGTCGAACATTTCTTGAACTATCGTTAACTCGATACATACCAGAGTTTTTTTGTTTTTTTCGTCACGAAACTTGGTATATAGTATTCCCCTAGCAAATGATTGGCCAAGTTCGATAACCAGTAAACTAGAGGGAGGTTTACTCAGGGCCCAAAGTAGTTATTCGTCCATACCGGCCGCAATTATTGTTGTATTGCAACGAAACTCCGGTATTCGTTGTGGAAATATTGACAGAAAAATATGTTGTAAAAATAAACTAAAACGTTTCATTAGGGGGGGGGGGGGTTACTCTGGACCCAAATTAACAACTGGTTGTCCAGGGTTTTTTTTAAATCCCAGGTTTTTTTTTAAATACCCATACGCGGTGTTTATAATCCAAAATAAACCAAAAGGTCCAGCCGAAATCTATCTATACATATAATACAATTCTAACGGATCGCTGTCTGTATATGGAAGATATATAGGAAAAATTACTATTGGGAGCCTTTATCAATGAAATAGTACCGAAGGAATGGATTTTTAGAATTTTTGTCTGTATGTCTGCTGCCTGTGAGACACTCTATGCAAACTAGGGTTTAACAATCCCTAAGGGGTCAGCTTAGTGGCTCTGTCACATTTAACAATCCTAGCAGCCTGTAAGCTTGATCCCCGATGGCTATGGTATACGTCTAATATCGTGTATAGAGAAGCATTACTGCAAATAGTTTTTTTTTTTTTAAATACCCATACGCGGTGTTTATAATCCAAAATAAACCAAAAGATATATCCGAAAATGCTGCCCTAAGTCACTATCCACGCGGACCATGTGGCGGGCTCAGCTAGTTATTGTATAAATGTATTTATATTGGAAAAGCAAAAGTGCCATATTATAGTGTTCCTTTAGCTTCCTTATACATAATGCGATTTTAAAAAAAGTTCGACTCGCAGGAACTGCGTCATCTAAGCGCGCTTCCTTTCCTATCACTGCTTTCATTTGAAAAGCTCTGAATAAATGCAGTTAACGCTTTGTCTTTGCGATCTTTCGTAAAATATGTAAACACTTGTTAAAATTTTAGATGAAATATCTTAAACAAAGCAAGATCTTAGGTTTCTCGGATTGAAATCGCTCTATCAAAAATCACGGAAGAACCTTAATCGTGGGAAATTTAATAAGCCTTTATAGTCCGAACAATTTTTTTTTTTTTTCAATATTATAATTTGTGGACTCAATGATAAGTTCACTAATTTTGTAAATACATTATTGATCACTGTTTACGACTAAGTACTGTTTGATTGCTCTGATAGGGTGCATAAGTGTACGAAAACGGCGCCGCTGTTATGCTAAACTGTCGTGATCACGCCCATAACATGTTTATTGCCCCCATCTAGGAAAAGCCCAGCCGTGCGTGAAGGAATCAGCTAAATTGTTACTTAGAGGTAGAAGTGGATATGGATTTCGTCTGGAGCCTTTTGGAATCGATGGTTCACTCGAACGGATTAACTGGATAACCAAGACAATTTAAAATGGATTTATTTATTAAATGAGAAAGATGTCTTTTGGAAAATCGATATTTTTCCTAAAGCTATCGATTTCAAACAGCTGATGCGCAGTGGACATGATTGATCTTATCAGCCTAGACGTGGCTGTACCTGCGGAAGGTTCTCGGTGGTGTAGGTTGTAATTGTACATTATTTTAAGAGCCGTCATAGGAACGCGAAACGTCTAGAGCACAATAAAAGAGTAGTACAGAAAGTGAGTTTTTTTGTTCGGATTTGGCCTTTTGCCACATATAAATATATTAGAAAAATTGGGTTGTAGACGTATACGTGCTTTTCGCTAGTTGGAGGAATCATGAATCGAATTGGGTCTCTTTGAATTTTCAGGACAAGGAGTTTCGTTAAATTATTAAAACTAGTAATTCTGTTGTCAAAATAGTTCAAGATTACTGCTTCTAACAATTTAAGTTTATAAATGAAGCTAGAATGAACTAGTTATTTCCCAAATTACATAAAATACATTAGGGTTTGTTCATAATGGAGGCACGTTTTACCGATTTATTGTACTGACGACTGACGGAGGAAAAAACCCCATTTAGCACTTTCCTCCGAAGGGTTGGGTTGGTAGTTTAAGGGCAGAAAACTGCTTGTTGTGTTTAATTGTGCAAGATTAATGTTAGGATGGAGAGTGTTTTTATATATATATTATTATATTATATATATTATGTGTTTGAGATAGAGTTGTGTTACTAAAGTTGTATTTGGGAGAATCTAAGTTTGGAAAAAAAGAGAAATTATTGTTGTTATAAAATTGCATGGATATAAGAACCAGATTCACACACACATAAATATATTTGCACTTATATAAATATAGTATACATATATATGTATAGTGCACAGTACATATATAAATACAGTACAAATAATAAAAAATATATATAATGTAAACATATATTTCGTTTTATTTTATTTTATTTTTTATTTATTTTATTTTTTTTTTGTTATTTTATTTTTTTATTTTGATATTTTTAAAAAATATTTTCTTCTTCTTTTTCCCTTTTTTTTTCCTTCTTTTGTTTTAACTTTGTTTTTTGTATATATATATTTTTATTTATTTATATATATTTGTATATATATTTTTGTTTTCCTCCGAAGGAAAGTAGCTATTGAGGTTGCAGTCATGACGCAATTTTTAAAAAAATTCTGCAATTCTTTATCGATCCTACCTAGTAGACACCGAAAATGACCCCCGTTAAAATTTATATATATATATATATTATTTATTCTTATAGATGACCCAAAATATCAAAATTCCTTTTTTATCCTAGGAGGCATGGGGTCATTAAGCAGTCTTCCTTTATTATACTACTTTATTTATTGGGCCCGACATGTTTCGTGCATCTTTTCTTCGCACCTCTTCAGGGGCACTTCTACAACAAAATATAATTTTTTGCACATCCACACAAACCTTTTTTTTTACTATATTAAAACTATCAAATTTGAACTGTTCCACAAAAGGCATTAACATTATCATGCTCATTAAATGTTACTTCTACCCTAAATATTGCAATAATTATAGCTAAATTACATATTTTTTATAAAAGGTGTTGAGTCCTACCTTGCAAGGAAGTCCTCCCGTTACCAAGTACTCCCTCTGGAGTCCTGCTTAATACTAACCCTGTAAGTGGATGGCCACAATGGCCCTGTCGTTATCTGTCCTTTGTTGTTGTCCTAGTAAAGTCTACTCGTCAAATATTGTTTTATACATTTTTGGGTATTAATCTATTATTCCATAGAAAATTTGGTGAACATTTTTCAGATCGGTTCTTTTATTCACTGCTATTTTCGAATTTTTTAAAATATAAATATTTTCATTTATTTTTCTTTTCAGGGTATTTCTTTCTTTATTTAATATTTTGAATTCTTTGAAATTGAAACTGTGTTTTTTTGTTATTGCATGATCCGTCAATGCTGTACCGTTTTCTTGTGTGTCAATGCTCTTTACGTGTTGTATAATTCTTTTACCTAATAATTGCGCAGATTCCCCAATATAACATTTGTTACAGTCATTGCAGTTGATTTTATAAATATTATATTTTGAACTTGATGCTTTAACCCTGTCTTTAATATTACTAAATACATTGTTTATTGTATGTTTATATTTCCAGCCAATTTTACAAACATCTTTACATATTGTTTTTATTTTGTTTTCTATAAGAGGATGATAATCGAAAGTAAAATATTGCTTAATTGGATTTACATCTTTGTCAATACTGTTATTTAAAACCAATTGTTTCTTTTTTTGTAAAAATAAGTGATTATTTAACGTGGTTTCTTCTAATCTGCCGTTATATATTTGACGAGTAGACTTTACTAGGACAACAACAAAGGACAGATAACGACAGGGCCATTTTGGCCATCCACTTACAGGGTTAGTATTAAGCAGGACTCCAGAGGGAGTACTTGGTAACGGGAGGACTTCCTTGCAAGGTAGGACTCAACACCTTTTATAAAAAATATGTAATTTAGCTATAATTATTGCAATATTTAGGGTAGAAGTAACATTTAATGAGCATGATAATGTTAATGCCTTTTGTGGAACAGTTCAAATTTGATAGTTTTAATATAGTAAAAAAAAGGTTTGTGTGGATGTGCAAAAAATTATATTTTGTTGTAGAAGTGCCCCTGAAGAGGTGCGAAGAAAAGATGCACGAAACATGTCGGGCCCAATAAATAAAGTAGTATAATAAAGGAAGACTGCTTAATGACCCCATGCCTCCTAGGATAAAAAAGTATATATATATATATATATATATATATATATATATATATATTATATATATATATATATTATATATATATATGTCTGTTAACACGATAGCGGTCACAGTTTTTGTTTTTTTGTCACGAAATTTGGTATATAGCAAACGATTGAACGAGTTCGTTAACCAACAAAATCGGTCCACCGAAAGGGGGGGTTTACCCCGAACCCAAATTTCACCACTAATTTGACCATGCCAGCCATAATATATTAATATATATATATAATATTTGTTTTATTTTAACGAAACTGGGTATTCGAAGTGGTAATATAGAGAGAAAAGTGAGATGTAAAAATAAACTAAATCGGTTCCTTAGGAGGGGGGGGGGGGGGGGGGGGGTTACTTCGGACCCACAATACCAATTTGCCACTACCAGCCGTGATTTTTGTTATATTTCGACGAAACTCGGTATTTGTAATGGTAATCTACAGGTAAATATTTGTTGTAAAAATAAACTATATCGGTTCATTAGGAGGGGGGGGGGTTGCTCCGTACCCAAATTACTAATATACTCATACCGGTCGTAATTTCTGCTGTATTGTAACGAAACGCGGTATACGTCGTGGGTAACTCATGAGAAAGATGTGTTGTAAAAATGAGCTGAATCGGTCAATAGGAAAGCGGGGGTTTAATTTGTAATATATTTCAATAGAAAAGCCCGCCAGACGTAGGTTCACAATGCCGCCGAAAGGAGCGCTTTCTACCACTAGAGTGACTGTATCCTGTTCCTGCGTTAGATCAAAATACGAAAATATGAAGTTTTTTGTATTTATTAAGTAGTGTAATAGGTACCATGTGTAAACATAACTCTGGAAGCAAATTAATAATTGAACAGTTACTCATTACAAAATTAAAAGAGAACTATTCATGTTTTTATTTTATTTATGTAGGATATTTTAAGCAAATTGTTCTGGAAAGCAGTCTACACTACCCAAATTCTGAAGAAAGTGCTTAGTTATGCAGCTCCTGCGTGACGGACTTTTTCTTTTCTCTATCAGTGTAGGTGCGATTTGACCTTGAGAACGATAGAATTAATTCCTTGAAGAATAAACCAATTAATTTCTCTCCTATTCGAATGAAAACCTCTCTAGAAAATAACATTAATGGGTAATACTTCCGTGTAACTTTTTTCCTTTTTTTTTTTACTATCTTTTTTATGAGATAAAATTCTTCCTTAACTAATCAAAAATGATATCAATTCGTGTTTATGTGAAGAAAACAATTTTAAATGCACAATTTCAAAATTAAACCCCATTTTTTAAAATATTTATTACAAGAAAGTATGAAACAAAATTAAATAGGAAAAAAAAATTCAGAATATAAAACGGTACTTACGTATTAGCGTCAAAGCAGGTTAAAGAGGCGGGTCTCGTTCAGAGATCTGGATCATGGATAACGCATTTCTATTGGTCAATCACTATCAGAGATATCATCTGCTGTGTTTATAGTAGCCATCTTGTTCCCTTTGTCTTTTTAACGCAATTCATTTGTGCTTTATTTACCCACGCAATTGTTGTTGTTTTTTTTGTTACGCGATTTCAGTTTCTGTGCGAGATAGCGACATCAGAATAGCTAGGATGAAAGCTAATTTTTCGAAGCGATGCCAAATTGTTTATCAGTCCATTATCCAGCGAAGAACAATCCTTGATCTATATTATCAACGAATTGGATTGACTAGAGTTTAGATATAATCTTGAGCGAGCGGAAACGCATAGCAATTATGCTATTAATATAAGTGCTACGCGTTTTCGCTAGCTAAAGGATATATCAAAACTCTAGTTAACCTAAATCGTTGATAATCCCGTCGCCATATTGGCGAAATCTGATTTGACTCCTTCATCCAGATCTCTGACACGGGGTAGATCCAGTTCTCTGAGACCCGGCTCTTTAACCTGCTTTGACGCTAATACGTAAGTACCTATAAAACTTTAAAGTCGTTTTCTCCAAACTATGTTTCTCAAATCGGGCGATACTCTGGTGTCTTCAGTTATTACCCGATCAACTTCAATTTTTAACTGCAGCTTCCTAATGATGTTTGCTAGTAAAGTACGTCGGAATTTTTTTCGATTCATTGAAATATAACGGTTTTATTGCCGATTTGTTAATAGAAAATTAATAATCTTTCACTATTTTCGAAAAAATTATATTTCTTAAAAATCCTTCGAATTTTACTTGATTTAACCTTCTTCTTTCGAAATAATTTTAGTTTTTCGTTCTAGATTAAGAAATTACCGTCTGCAGACTATCGCCAGTGAAAAAAGAGCGTTTTTTCACACAGTGCCTCCATTTTCTTTCCCGAAGTATTGAAACTTTTATTTGTCTCGATTATTTACCATCCCATATAAAACGTTTTGAAAAATATTGATTTTTGTGTTATTTATAAATTCAAAAAAATTATTTTGTTTTTAATCGCACAAGGTATCCCATAAAGTCATACCACAATGGGATTTTTTCCTAGGGATGAAACGCGCTATGAATGAATTATTTTTATATAAATGAGTTATTTTATAGATTTAGTATACAACACTTAAAGAAATCTAGAATTTCTGCCGCTGGTGGGAATCGAACCCACCATCACCCGCTTATGAATCTAAGACGCTAGCCACTAGACCACAGGAGACCCCCCTGGAAGATGTTATTTCATTTTAGCACTTTTTTCCGAAGGAAAGTAGCTATTGAGGTTGGACTCATGACGGAATTTTTGAAAAATTTCTTCAAATATTTATCGATCCTACCTAGTAGACACCGAAAATGACCCCCGTTAAAATTTATATATATATATATATATATATATATATATATATATATATATATATATGTGTGTGTGTTGTAAAAATAAACTAAATCGGTTCATTAGAAGGGGGGGGGGGGTTACTCCGGACCCAAATTCCTAATATACTCATACCGGTCGTAATTTCTGCTGTATTGTAACGAAACGCGGTATACGTCGTGGGTTACTCATGAGAAAGAAGTGTTGTAAAAATGAGCTGAATCGGTCAATCGGAAAGCGGGGGTTTAATTTGTAATATATTTCAATAGAAAAGCCCGTCAGACGTAGGTTCACAAAGCCGCCGCAAGGAGCGCTATCTACCACTAGAGTGACTGTATCCTGTTCCTGCGTTAGATCAAAATACGATAATATGAGGTTTTTTGTATTTATTACGTAGTGTAGTAGGTACCATGTGTAAACATAACTCTGGAAGCAAATTAATAATTGATCAGTTACTCATTACAAAATTAAAAGAGAAGTATTCATGCTTTTATTTTATTTATGTAGGATATTTTAAGCAAATTGTTCTGGAAAGCAGTCTACACTACCCAAATTCTGAGGAAAGTGCTTAGTTATGCAGCTCCTGCGTGACGGACTTTTTATTAATTGTTGATCGCGTACAACATTAAACTTAATAACTACTCATCACGATGCATCTTATAAACCAGTCACTATGTAATTTGAAACTCCAATGTTCAAATAATAGTCACCACCATTTCGGGGACAATGAACCAATAGAATTGCTACACTTCCAACAAGTATGTAGCTGCGGAATGCTAGACTCCTGCAATGCCGAAGGAGGACAAGGACGCTAGGAGAAATAGATCAAGGTAGCAGAGAACTAGTAGCTAGGTCGGCCATCTTCTTCCGCTTCCTATAGCCCGTTCCGATAATAGTCACTTCCTCAAAGTCACATCTTATACACGTGGGTGCCGACATTAGAATACAGCGAGGACAAAGATTTCCACAAAAACTCAACGACATACAGCAGCCACAATTTTCATTAGCAACAAAATTTCTTGCGGGTAATGAGATTCTTATTTGGCGGGCATTTATTTTTAATATATTACTGGTGTTGGAGATCAACGGGCCTCCTTGGTTGGGAAGTCCCGGCCTAGGGGAAGAAGGAAGGACCACTTTTATGGTGCGTTTACAGCTGATAGTTATTGCTGGATATTTATGTCAGATAGAAATTGTGACTAATGTAAACTGCAAACAATTTATGCCTTAGATATATATGTATTTGTATTACGAGCAATAAGGGTGCGTTTACATCTGATAGTTATTGCAGGATATTTATGTCAGATAGAAATTGTGACTAATGTAAACTGCAAACAATTTATGCCTTAGATATATATGTATTTGTATTACGAGCAATAAGGGTGCGTTTACATCTGATAGTTATTGCAGGATATTTATGTCAGATAGAAATTGTGACTAATGTAAACTGCAAACAATTTATGTCTGTGATATATATGTATTTGTATTACGAGCAATAAGAGTGCGTTTACATCTGATAGTTATTGCAGGATATTTATGTCAGATAGAAATTGTGACTAATGTAAACTGCAAACAATTTATGCCTTAGATATATATGTATTTGTATTACGAGCAATAAGGGTGCGTTTACATCTGATAGTTATTGCAGGATATTTATGTCAGATAGAAATTGTGACTAATGTAAACTGCAAACAATTTATGCCTTAGATATATATGTATTTGTATTACGAGCAATAAGGGTGCGTTTACATCTGATAGTTATTGCAGGATATTTATGTCAGATAGAAATTGTGACTAATGTAAACTGCAAACAATTTATGCCTTAGATATATATGTATTTGTATTACGAGCAATAAGGGTGCGTTTACATCTGATAGTTATTGCAGGATATTTATGTCAGATAGAAATTGTGACTAATGTAAACTGTAAACAATTTATGCCTTAGATATATATGTATTTGTATTACGAGCAATAAGAGTGCGTTTACATCTGATAGTTATTGCAGGATATTTATGTCAGATAGAAATTGTGACTAATGTAAACTGCAAACAGTACTGCGGAGTACATCTAACCGTAAAACATATTCTCACCGAATGCAGAAGCTACATCAAAGAAAGAGAACAGTTAGATTTGCCCACTGACCTAAGGGAACTTATGGGAAATAACTCAAATCACTTAACTAAATTATTTGCTTTCCTAGAAAGAACTAAGTTAATCGGACATATTTAATTTATAAATATTTGTGTGTATGTATATATGTGTGTATATGTATATATGTGTGTATATATATATATATATATATATGTATGTATATATATATATATATATATATATATATATATATATATATATATATATGTTTCAATCTCCTCCTATCTATCTTCAATCTATATCGATCTTCTCAATCTATCTTCAAGTAGCTCTTTTGGTCAATATCACTTTCTTTCCTCAATAGTCATATCATATCAATATATGTATATATATATATATATATATATATATATATATATATATATGTATGTGTGTATGTATATATATATCAATGGTCATATTGAGATTATATGCCATTTGAGATATATAAGATCAAACGAGTCTTCTAACTGAGACATCCATGACCCATGTGGTTGACATATGTCTAAAAACACAAATTAAAAAAAAAAAAACAAAAAAAAAACTGCAAACAATTTATGCCTTAGATATATATGTATTTGTATTACGAGCAATAAGGGTGCGTTTACATCTGATAGTTATTGCAGGATATTTATGTCAGATAGAAATTGTGACTAATGTAAACTGCAAACAATTTATGCCTTAGATATATATGTATTTGTATTGCGAGCAATAAGGGTGCGTTTACATCTGACACTTCTTGCAGGAAATATATATCAGGTGTCGGATAGATAAATGTCATAATTATTACATCTGACACCTGAGATATATTTGTTTAAAGTAACTACTATAAGGTTGCGTTTACATCTGACGCTTCTTGCAAGAAATATATCTCAGGTGTCGGATAGATAAATATCATAATTAGTACATCTGACACCTGAGATATATTTGCTGCGAGAAGTTTCAGATGTAAACGCATCCATAGGTGACCATGAATAAGTGTAAGGGACGTTCGAAATCCATCCGTTATAATTTTTTTTTCCCCTAAATCTAACGTATTCTTTTAGGAGAATGTTTGGTTAGTTAGTGCCCTTGAGTATCATTTTCGGGGATACGTCCCTAAATACCCTAAATGAGCTCGTAATTTACAATTGAGGCCATGCCTTCATTAAAGTGAGGAAATGTAGTCATCTCCTTGTTTACATCATGTATTAATTATCATGGCGTTCTCTATCAATAACGAGGAATGTCAATTGAATATTATTAATTAAGCCAATATGACTTCAGGAAACGGTAATAAATCCATAACCTTTAGCTGGTATCACCTTTTCAAGATATCGTGGGTCAGAAGTCACCCAGAGGTTTTTTGTGTAATCTTTATTTTATCTAATCTTGTGTAATCTTTATTTTCTTAATCTTTTAATTATAGAAATAGGAACTTGAAAATATAAATACAAGGATTAGAAAAATATGATTTTAAAAAAAAGTGATTTCATTTTCACTAGTTGTCTTCAAAATTATCCTCTTCTTTTGATTTTCTTCAAATCAAGAAGTAAAATTCCTTTATTAAAACTTTAATATAATTAAAACCGCCTTTAAACAAGAAAAAAAAAGTAATATGTGAATAAGAAAAAATCTGACTGGGGTAACAGAGGAAAGAAATGTTTACCTCGAAGAATGCTTACATTTGTGGTCCGCTGCATGTTTGCAATGCATTTTCATTTCGGCGTGATCTTTGCAAATAGTTCGAGAACATTTTTCACAATACGTTGAACATTTTTTGTCGCTTTTAAAGTCACACAAATAGCATCTCCTTCATTTCTTGTTTGGCTGACTGGCCGGTGGTTGAGAAGGACCTGGAGTGGAGCAAGCACCTTTTACCATATTCCTTATGACAGGTCTTAATTTTCATAACTTTTTCCATCAACAATAAACCCCTGAGCGGCCATAACCCTATGGTAAATACACAAGTTTTTGAACACCGTTTAAAATAAAAGAACGCGCGTAACTATATAGTATTATGCGTCAAAAAGACCCGACGCGAGCTAATACACAGACTGAAAATCAGGTTGACACTGGCTGACTACCTACTGAGAGAGCACGTATGGACATGAGAATACAAAAAGTCCGTATAACTAAGCACTTTTCTCGGAATTTGCTTTAAATAACCTATATAACTAAAATAAAAACATTAATAATTCTTCTCTTTCATTTTTGTAATGAACAACTGTTCAATATAATTTTCTTTCAGAGTTATGTTTATACATGGTACTACACTATTTAATAAATACACAAAACCCTTATATTTTCGTCTTTTGGTCTGACGCAGGAACGGGATACAGTCCACCTAGTGGTAGAAAGCGCTCCTAGCAGCACCTTTGCGAACCTACATTTGGCGGACTAATTCTATTAAAACACAGTACAAAGTATACAACCCTTTCCGATAGACCGATGTAGTTCATTTTTACAACACTTCTTTCTCATGAGATTAGTAATTTGGGTCCGGAGTAACCGCTCCTAATAAACCGATTTAGTTTTTTTTTGCAACATATTTTTCTCTTTAGACGACCACAACTAATACCGAGTTTCGTTTAAATACAACAAAAACTACGGTTGGCATGGTGAAATTAGTGTTTTGGGTTCGGGGTAAACCCTCCTTCCGGTGGACCGATTTCGATGGTTAACGAACTCGTTCAATCGTTTGCTAACGGAACGCTATATACCAAGTATCGTGTCGAAAAACATAAGCTCTGGCGTCTATCGTGTTAACAGATATATATTTAGATAAAATAACATCAAACATATATAAAACCTTACGGCGAGGAAAATAGAAGCAGGAGAGAAAAAAAGAGGCAATACCATCAGCGCTGCCAACGGACAGAATCCCAACTACACCAGGGAGCTACAACACCATTCGTCCGCCGATACTGTGGCTAGAGGGGAGAAAAGGCGCCCAGATCGAGAAAAATGTCATTCCCTTGGCTACCACCGAGGAAGAAACAAGTACCTGGCTGAAGAAGATGGAGATGAATCCATCGAAATATTCCGGGAAGAAGTGAGGAGTACCACTGCTGGAGAAAAATACCGTTCCATCTAAAAATACTATCCCAGCGACGGAAAATAACATCAAACAT
Organism: Gonocerus acuteangulatus; assembly: GCA_946811695.1. Classification (NCBI taxonomy): domain Eukaryota; kingdom Metazoa; phylum Arthropoda; class Insecta; order Hemiptera; family Coreidae; genus Gonocerus; species Gonocerus acuteangulatus. The sequence goes on along the minus strand of OX328127.1, from coordinate 75,440,416 downwards.
ATATATATATATATATATATATATATATATATATATATATATATATATTTCCACTCTTATTTGCATTCGATCTTGACCTCAACCATCTTTATTTATTTGCTAATAAATTATTTAATCTACAATGGATTGTACCTTAAATAATGGAAAAGTGTTGTAGCTGCAATATTACATTGATGACAAGCCCTTGTTGAAACAGGGTGAATGATATGTGAACAGATTAGTGAAGTCTTATTTATTAGCAAATAAATAAAGATGGTTGAGGTGAAGATCGAATATATATATAAATTTTAACGAGGGTCATTTTCGGTATCTACTAGGTAGGATCGACAAAGATTTGAAGACATTTTTCAAAAATTGTGTCATGAGTGCAACCTCAATAGCTACTTTCCTTCGGAGGAATGTGCTGAAAGTATGGTAGCATTGCCTGTCTTACGTGTCGAGTACTAGCGAATCATTGAGGTCATTTTTGACCCCTAATACCAGTTGAAAGTTAATTCAGTTCCATAATGTACGAACAAACTGTAAGAATGCTTGCATTCCAATAATATCCTTAAAAATACTTCCAATTAGGTTTACAGTCGCTCTAAAGATGATGGACTAGCCATTAATAAAAATATGTAGTGTGCATAAATAAGTGGAAGTTAAAATGTCAATAAATCACTAGAAAAATTTCAATTTATAAAATGCCAAAAAGGAAATTATCTCGTTTATTAATGAGCGCGTCAAAAATAAATAAGGCAAAAGAATCGCAAGGACAACCACAATGTTATGTCATAAGCGCGTCAAATACTCATTACTGACGGAAAAACTTATTACAACATTGAAGCAATTTAAATATGCAAATTTTTGAAGCAAATTTACACTTAGTGTTATTAGGCTTTTAGAAATATGTTTTTCAATACTCATCTCCGTACCTTCCTTCTCTATAACATAAATAAAATTTTACCAGTGTCTCAACAAATCCTCCATTCAGAAAAGGTCCAACAAAAGGAAATGAATGTTAGTGACACGCCGTAAATATTAATTTCCTAAAGGAATTACGCTATCTTAGACGTTTTTTGTATCCCCTAAAAAGTTCTGTGATTTGGATATATCCTGTTTTGGCACTCGACGCCTCATTTACTCGGTTACAACACCAAAAAATATGTTTTCGTAATTTCCGAATGAAACCTGGTGCATATTATCATGCGCTAAATAGAATCAAACCCGTAACCCCTTGCCGAGCTGATGACACGTTTCAGAACCCTTTAATAGCCAATATATATATATATATATATATATATATATATATATATATATATATTTATATATATTTATAGCGAGTCAGACATTTTCCACGTCTGTTCTTATTTATCTTAAATTGTGTTAGGGTGGGTTTACACTTGCTAGTTATTGCAGGATATTTATATCAGAGAGAAATTGCGACTATTGAAACCCCATGTAAAATGTATGTCGGCAATAAATTCTACCATGAGCAATTTATTGCAGACATATATTTTACATGGGGATTCAATAGTCGCAATTTCTGTCTGATATAAATATCCTGCAATAACTATCAAGTGTAAACCCACCCTTAGATGTGAATTTGTATTTCTGAATAGGTTCTTATGCACCCATCAAAAATTGATTATAGTTTGTCTAGGCATTAATCGTTATATCATCTATAATAATAATTATTGTGTTAACACTTATTACAAAAAAAATAAGGGACTGAAATAATGCAGCAAAATTGTTCCATCGCAAGTGAGGTTTTTCGTAAAACTTACCCGTCCAGACGTTGAGCGTTGTAGGTTGTTTTTGAACATTTTGTAAGATTTCGAATGGTTGCCTTTATATATATATATATATATATATATATATATATATATATATATATATATATATATATATATATATATATATATATATATAATTTCTTTGTATCGCCGTTATTTTCGTGGTTTATGAGTTCAGAAACTTATAACGTCCCTATTCGGCAAGTAGATATAAAAGGGAGTTTCTAGGACACCCTCAAAATTTCAATTAAAAAAGAAACACTAACGGAGAGGGTAAAGCGAACAGAAGCCGTCAACCAAAAATGTTTTAAAAATTGATCAAAGTATTTATTTTTTTTTTTATAATATATACATATATGAAAAATCTATAAAAATTAGTGCACATTTGTGATTTATTTCTGAAAACACGTAAAAATAACCCGAAAAAAGCGATCGATAAAATCACCCTAAAAACCTGAAAAAAGTGAACGGAAAACGCTTTAGAAAGCTGAACGGAAATCCCCTATCTATACCTTAAAAAAAAATCACTATTAAAACCTAAAATAAAAAATCACTATCGAAACCTCAACGAAGAAGTCTGTGCCTTAAACCATTTTTTTTTTTCGACATTGAATCGTCAGATGAAATACTCTGGCTGAAGGCCTTGTCCTTAACGTTTGGACGATGTTACTCGCTTAAAATCTATTCTTGTTTTAACTTCTTAAAATAAATCTGACCTCGTAAATTTATTTTTGCACATCTCTACCGGATTGTCAGGAAGATAGTTATCCTTCCTTCAACGCTCAAATCTTCTTTTTGTCAAAACTCACTGGGAATTGCAACTCATCCCATCAAAACGATTATTCCATGGGTAGAGTCGCAACTTTTGAATACTCTAGGAAGTTATGCGGTAACATGTTAATTTATAGGCAGCTTTGGACTTTTATATTGTTGAACATTTCGATAAATTACTTTCGGGTGCTCAAAAACGGTGGATTCAGTTGAAACTTTTTTAAGATGTTTGCATTTTACTCAAACTAAGATAGTTAAATTTTTGTTACGTTTGGAGTTATGTATTAGAAAAAAAAGTCCGACTCGTAGGAACTGTGTCATCTTAGCGCGGTTACATCTCCAATAGATGGAATAGATTATCATCACAAATCACAGGAAACAGACAGTAGCCAACTTACACAGAAGGGGATAATTCTTAATCTGTATAAGTCAATACAATTATGTACAGAAAACGTACTTACTCTTCAACTACTGCTGAGAAGGCTCTATTCTGAACAACCAAAAATTCGTTGTCATTTTAAGTATCTTGTTTTACTAGCAAATTCGTTTTACTGTTATAATTGACTGTAAATATGTGCATCATGTCGAATAAAATTCCATTCTGTCGTAGGTTAAATCTTTCTATAAAATAAGAAATAACGATAACTTCAGTTGGAGGCTATGAGGAAGGTTACATAGACAGGAGAATTCAAAACAAACTATGCATACGTCATCATGATTAGCCACAGCCATCTTGATTACCATAGCCACTCCAAACTTATTACCAATACCTTTCACCGTTTCGCAGCTTATTTTACTAGAATACTAATTTTACTGATAAATGCAATTTAAAACAAAAAAACAACCAATTAAAAAGTGAGATAAACAAAGAAAAACCCCTTTCAAAACAACAAAACAAACACTTTTTAAGTTTCAAGCGCTTATATCTCTGATTGACGTTGCCCTATGGAATATTGCTTCAGAACCTTTTTTGTAGAGAATTTAGTAATCATTCGAATAGTCACCTTCCACTTACCACAATTTCCCAACCGTTATCGAGATATTTACGAAAAATGTATGAAGATCCGAAAACTTTTCATGTCTATTAATAAAATAATTGTTTTCGCATACTTCCTTAACTCCAAATGTAACCAAAATTTAAACATCGTAGTTGGGATGAATTTCCAAGATGTAGAAAATATTTCAATTGAATCCCGCGATTCTAAGTACCCTCAAAAAAATAATGACTTACGAAAACATTTATTCCACTTTTCTCAAAAACGGTTACAGATATCGCCTTAAAAATAGTTTCATTCGTTTTCCTATGTTAAGAAACCTATAAAACAAGTACCTGCAAGCATATGAACTCAAAAACGCAAGCGTTACGATTTCATTTGCGCGAATTTCGCCCCAAACACTATCTTCCCGTGGGCGGATTCTGCTGGTTAACGAACTTGACCCTTCAAATTATAAGACAGATTTTTGTACCAAATTTCATCAAAATCGGGCCATTTTTGAGATTGCTAGAGCGTTAACAGACAAGCATATATATATATACAAATTTGAACCACCTATATTTTCGTGATCTATGGGGTCTGAATCGAGAAAGTTTCTAGTTGGCACTTCCGGATTGCGTCGTGAGGTCAACCTCATAAGCGGGTTCTCCCTATGGAGGTAGGGAGTAACCGCGTTAAAAACGAGCCGCATAAGCACACAAATAACATAATTTTCATTTTATATAATGAAAATAAAAAAACAATATATTCGTTTTATATTAAATCCTAATTTATAATAATTAATAAATACCTAATGTCTCTTGTAGATCTTAGCCTACACCTCAAAAATACAGAAGAAAATCCCTTGTTTATCACGAGGGCTCCAAACTATAATATTTCATGTGCTTATTAATTCAATAAATCCCGATAAATTTATTCCCTTCTCATAAGAGTTGGCAGACAGTCTTTCTACTTCTAGAGTTTCTGGTAACATAATATGAAACAGGAAGTAATTACCTCTTGAAATTTATCTATATCGACCTGTTGACAATGCACTGAACAGCCACTTGAATTGCTAATCGGAAATGTTTTTCCCCTTTGTTCGTAGATTTCTCTCTCCCATACATATTTAAATGGAAATGGAAAATTCCGGAGAAAAAACAATTCTAAAGGTTATAAATAAATAAATAAAGCCTTTATTGCATAAGAGGAACAATACAAACAAAACAAAAAAAAAACTATTTCCAAAAAAAAAATAACCAAAATAAAAAAGTAATAAAAATTTAAATTCATTTCTTTTTAAATTACTATTTACAATATTTACAAATACATGTTTCTCATGCAGGCCTCCCCTTGATGGGGGTAATGGTCTAACTTCCCTGGCGACCAACCCAACTAGGAAGTGGAGTTCCCTGATTCTTCCAACACTGCTTTCCATTTGTCTTTGTTCCTGGCAACGTTCATCCAATTCGGACCAGCAACGGACTTAAAGACATCACTCCAACGCCTACATGGTCTTCCTCGTCTCCTCTTTAAGTTAAGCGGAATCCATTCCGTAGCCTTCAGGGTCCTATATCTGTCACTCCAGATTCTTGCCGCATAAATGAACCCCTGACTTTATCCCGTCTCCTGTAGTCCATCATGCTTCTAAGGACGGAGTTTTGCCACACTACTAGCTTGGATTCTTGCTCCTTGGTCAGTGCCTAACTGTCTAACTAAAGGTTATACTTATATTAAAATCCTAAATGATTCCAATTAGATTACATAAGTATAAATGTCCGACGCGCAGGAGCTGCTACATCTTAGCGTGCTTCTGTTCTATCCTCCCCTAGAGTAATTTGGAAAACTTGGAAGAAACATTTCATATTTTGTTTTGGATATTCCGTGAAAATGTTTTAACAACCCATGCTATAATACAAAGACGCTTCGTAATTACTTATCGTGTTTTAATGAAAAAAATTAAAACAACAATATACAATTAAAAACAGAGGCAAACAGAGACTAAATCGTTCAAAAGAACGAAACATACATTTTCGAATTGCATATAAGCTTCAATTACTACGAGTAAGACCACTCTATCAAAAATTGTATAGGAATCGATGTTTTAGGAAATTGGTAATGCATTTAAATAGATGCCTTACCTTGATTTCTGAACAGGCTTCGAGATATTTAAGAAAATTTCAAGAAAATTCTAGTCGTTTTTCTAAAAAAAAAATATATGGCCTTGAAAATGATTTCATATTATTCTCCGAGGCAAAGCCATATAATCGACCATTTTTTTTTTTTGCGCTGATTTCATTTAAATAATATTGTTCCAGTTGACGGATTCGGGTGGTAAACGAAGTTGAGTATTCAAATCAGACAAAAGATTTGATCGTACTCAATTTAATCAGAATCTGAGGGAGAACCCGCTTATGAGGTTGACCTCATGACGCAATCCAGAAGTGCTGACTAGAAACTTTCTCGTTTCAGACCCTATAGATCACGAAAATGTAGGTGGTTCAAATTTGTGTATATATATATATATATATATATATATATATATATATATATATATATATATGTATATATTTATATATATGCTTGTCTGTTCGCTCTCTAGCAAGCACAAAAATGGTCCGATTTTGATTAAATTTGGTACAAAAATCTGTCGTCTCATTTGAAAGGTCAAGTTCGTTAACCAGCAAAATCAGCCCACTGGAAGATAGTTTTTGGGGCGAAATTCGCGAAAAAAAATCGTAACGCTTACGTTTTTGAGTTTATATGCTTGCAGGTACTTGTTTTATATGTTTCTTAACTTAGGAAAACGAATGAAACCATTTTCAAGGCGATATCTCTAACCGTTCCTGAGAAAAGTGGAATCAATGTTTTTGTAAGTCATTATTTTTTATGGGTACTTAGAATCGCGGGATTCAATTGAAATATTTTCTACATCTCGGAAATTAATCCCAACTAATATGTTTAAATGTTGGTTATATTTGGAGTTAAGGAAGTATGCGAAAAAAAAAAATTATTAATAGACATGAAAAGTTTTCGGATCTTCGTACATTTTTCGTAAATATCTCGATAACGGTTGGGAAATCGTGGTAAGTGGAAGGTGACCATTCGAATGCTTACTAAATTTTTTACAAAAAAAATTCTGAAGCAATATTCGATGGAGTAACGTCAATCAGAGATATAAGCGCTAAAAACTGAAAAAGTGTTTGTTTTGAAAGGGGTTTTCTCTTTGTTTTTTTTTTTTTGTATTAAATTGAATTTATCAGTAAAATTAGTATTGTAGTAAAAGACGCTACGAAACTATAAAAGGTATTGTCAATAAGATTGGAATGGCTGTGGTAATCAAGATGGCTGTGGCCAATATCATGATGCCGTATACATAGGTTTGTTTTGAATTCTCCTATCAATATAACCTTCCTCAAAGCCTCAACTGAAGTTATCGTTACTGAAGCACATATTTACAGTTGATGTAACAGTAAAACGAATTTGCTAGTAAAACAAGATACTTAAAATGTCAACGATTTTTTTGGTTGTTTAGAATAGAGCCTTCTCAGCAGTAGTCGAGGAGTAAGTACGTTTTCAGTACATAATTGTATTGACTTATACAGATTAAGAATTATCCGCTTCTGTGTAAGTTGGCTACGGTCAGCTACTTGTGATTTGTGAAGCTAACCTATTCCATCTCTTCGAAATGTAAGTAACCGCGCTAAGATGACGCAGTTCCTGCGAGTCGGACTTTTTTTTCTGCGACTTTTCCTGGGAACGCTTAGACCGGTTGGGGGGGGGCAAGTAAAAATTTACTAAACTGAGGTGGGCCGCACATTTCAAAATAAAACAACAAATTAATCAGAATATTTTATCATCGTGCAACATTCAAAATATTTTCTTCTTACAACGATTGCGACACTTGTTTTTGTATTTTATTTGAGATTTTTTTAATGTCAACGGATAATTTATTCAATACGCATTTTCGTTTTAACCGGCTATAGCCCAAATGCCTAATATCAGGACACCTTGGAAGAGAAAGGGCGAATCTGAAAAATCTACTTTTTAGCACTTTCCTCCGAACGAAAGTAGCTATTGAGGTTGGACTCATGACGGAATTTTTGAAAAATGTCTTCAAATCTTTATCGATCCCACCTGGTAGACACCGAAAATGACCCCCGTTAAAATTTATATCTATATATGTGTATATATATATATATATATATATATATATATATGTCTGTTAACACGATAGTGGCTAGAGTTTTTGTTTTTTCCTCACGAAACTTGGTATATAGCATTCAATTTGCAAACGATTGAACGAGTTCGTTAACCACCAAAATCGGTCCAGCGGAAGGGGGGGGTTTACCCCGAACCCAAAACACTAATTTGACCATGCCAGCCGTAATACTTGTTATATTTCAACGAAACTTGGTATTCGTAGTGGTAATATAGAGAGAAAAGTGAGATGTAAAAATGAACTAAATCGGTTCATTTGGAGGGGGGTTTACTGCGTACTCACAATACCAATTCGCCACTGCCAGCAGTGATTTTTGGTATATTTCGACGAAACTCGGTATTTGTAATGGTAATCTATAGGTAAATATGTGTTGTATAAATAAAGTAAATCGGTTCATTACCGGGGGGGTTTACTCCCGACCCAAATTACTAATATACTCATACCGGTCGTAGTTTCTGCTGTATTGTAACGAAACGCGGTATACATCGTGGGTAACTAATGAGAGAGAAGTGTTGTAAAAACGAGCTGAATCTGTCAATCGGAAAGGGGGATTTAGACGTATGTTCACAAAGCCGCCGCAAGGAGCGCTTTCTACCACTAGAGGGACTGTATCCTGTTCCTGCGTTAGATCAAAATACGAAAATATGAGGTTTTTTGTATTTATTACGTAGTGTAGTAGGTACGGTACCATGTGTAAACATAACTCTGGAAGCAAATTAATAATTGATCAGTTACTCATTACACAATTAAAAGAGAACTATTCATGTTTTTATTTCATTTATGTAGGATATTTTAAACAAATTGTTCTGGAAAGCAGTCTCCACTACCCAAATTCTGAGGAAAGTGCTTAGTTTTGCAGCTCCTGCGTGACGGACTTTTATATTTTCTGAGTCAGAAAGATGTATTTAACACGAGGCTCCGCCTTGTTTCTCTCACAGTTTCTCTTTAACACTAGATTTACCAGACCAGGTACTGGTATAAATGTCAATAACAAAAAAATATATTAATTACTAATATATATAAAGTAACAGTGAGTTCATTAAATATATTCTCTACTTATAGCTACAAAAGTCATAACATCATTTAGGAAAGCAAATGTTATATGAAGTAGGAATTTTGAATTGAAATTGCACGACCAGTCAAAATGACTGCTCTGGTAAATCTAGTGTTAAAGTGAATAGCACCATCATCTATGAGAAATTCAATGTCCGATTTCAATGGTGAATCCCGGGTCTGAAACTCTCCTCCTAGTATTTTGTTATGCATAAATCATTCGTATAAATTAAAATTAAAACATTGAATTTCATTTGCATACTTTTTCAATCGGGTTTATGAATCAGCATTCCATAGAGTAAATATTCGGCTTCGATAACCGTAAACACATTCAGAATTTTGACTTCTATTTCCCAACATCCGGATATTGAGATTCGCCCTTTCCCTTCCAAGGTCCTGATATAATGTAGACAGTTAGAAACTTCAATTGGGCAGAGAATAGTCTTCAAATGGACCGCTTGCGCCCCCTCGGCCACGAGTTGGCATGCCTGGCTTAGACCTTCAGCATAACACACAACACAGAAAAGACAGGAACTAAACAGACGTTTTAGGCTTTTATCACGCTTATTGGACAAACGCTCGAAACTTTCATTGACTAACATACAACTTATATACAATACCATACTCCGACCAATATGGACTTATGGACTAGAACTCTGGGGTTCCACTAAACCTTCCAATTCCTACAGAATACAAACAATGCTATCCAAAAATCCTTCGAAGAATATCCAATGCTCCTTACTATAGTAAGGAGCATTGGAGACGTATACGTCTCGAACCTAACCCTGCATAATGACTTCAATATCCCGTTTATCCAATCCCTGGCCAAATCAGTCTATCAGAAGTTCCATTCCAATCTCCCTGGCCATCCAAATCCTTTGATAAACTCTCTAACCTCCTTCCATAATCCACAAAATCCTCATAGAAGACTGAAGCTGTGGTGGCCTAGAGACAATTTGCTTTAACATCTGCAGTTAACAAAATGGGTTATATTTTCTTTTAAAGTTTTACAATTGTTTTAATTTTCTTTTAAAATGTGTTATTCTTGTGGGTTATGTAATTGTACATATTCCCATATCTTGCCTCACAAAGTCAGTGTAACAAAAAACCAGCAATATTACTGGAAATATGTAAATTATATTGTTGTAATTATCAATAAAAAAAAAAGACCTTCGTGATGTCTCTTGGGCAGCTTGGACTGCCTTAGTTATTTCTCATTTCATTACGATTATTGAACAGTTGGTTTAGTTGCTCCGTGTGTTTCTGATAACGTGTTACGCCGCACAAACAATTGTTCATTCACAAACAATGGAGGTATACAAACAAAGCCCTCAGGTGGCTTTGATTATACAATATTTGCCAGATATTATGTCATTTAATTGTGCGTGTTCCATCGTTAATTATTGCTATTACTGATTTAATTGTTAAAGTTTGCAATTTGCTGCAATAATGCACATTGTAGTCTGGTCTGCTAGAAATTATAAATCAATACCACATCTGCAAATATGTGTTTAACCCTGCAATATGCAGACCTTCCTTGTTTACTGGACTAACAGCTCGCAGGACTAAATATAATATTTAATTCAAACATTTAAGGTAAATTCCACATTAAATTAGGGTTGCACTAATAAATGAATTTTTAATAAAGTTTTTAAATCATCATCGATTCTACCTAATAAAAAAGTTACCCCTGTTAAAATTGCTACCTCTCTCGAGCCAATCTGCTCCTCCTATAAGAATATTTCTTATAAAAAAAATCAATTATTTTATAAATTTGGTAAATACTGACGCGAGTGTACTTTATACATATCTATACATATAATAAAAATGTAACGGATCTCTTTCTGTTTAGGAAGATATATGGTAAAAATATTATCGGGGGGCCTTTAACAACGAAATAGCACCCAAAACAATACTAGATAGAATTTTTGTCTGTGCATTTGTGCTCCCTAATCTCAGAAACATCTTACCGATTTAGATGCGATTTTCACTAATATATTGTGGTAAGCTTCACTTAACATTTAGTGTTTGTTTCATGTCAATCGGTTCATAAATAAAAAAGTCCGTCACGCAGGAGCTGCATAACTAAGCACTTTCCTCAGAATTTGGGTAGTGTAGACTGCTTTCCAGAACAACTTGCTTAAAATATCCTACATAAATAAAATAAAAACATGAATAGTTCTCTTTTACATTTGTAATTTGTAAGTCATTATTACACGACACGAAGTCGCGGGCACATTTAGTTTTAAATATGCACAAATTTCCTTATAACAAGAGCATATGATCAATAACAAAATTTCGACTCACTCAGAAAAGATTGTTAAATTGAATTTCATAGCTCAATGCTAATGTTTATCTGTCTTGATCTTATTCTTTCTAGCTTCAAACCAATGTTTATCAGACTTGTGCTGGTGTTTCCCACAACGGCCAACTGTCTCCGGCATATTGTTTCAAGCATTTTCCAATATATTGAAGTATGACTTCCCTAGGATTCTTATCACAGTTTATCTTGAAAGATGAGATACTGAATTATTAGTTTTATCTCTCGCATTCTCATCTCTATCCTTTAAGTCCAATCTGTACTTCCAGTTCCTCACAAACACATGGTAGTATTCCTGGTCACTTATCGAGGAAGCACTGCATATCTCATGGTTAAGAAGGTTAGTTTCATCTGCAGTTTTATTATGTTTTACCATGAAAATATGACAGATATTTTTTCCCTTTTAGAAAACGACCCCGGGATACCAGTAACTCCACAAACCTTGCAAATTTATTAGTTTGCGCTTAGCGGGCGACATTTTTATCCTGGCAATTAAAAACGCCTTATAATACACAGAGTCTATCTTATAATATACTAATCTTATCTATTTTTAGTCTGGTTTTATTCAGTTTTTTTTATGAGTTTTTTTTAACATTGTCTTTTGTGTTTGTTTCAGACTGAAAGCGAGGGCTCGGACAGGGGGGGCGGTGAGGATGCAGGAACCCGGCTGACGGAAGCTGACGACCTGAGCCCCGGCGAAGATGCTGATGGAATCTCCTATTGCGAGATCCACGACATCCCGCCACCCCCGGATGGAGGTTATGGTTGGGTTATAGTCATAGCATCCTTCATGTGCAACATGATCGTCGACGGGATAGCATACACCTTCGGAGTCTTCCTAGGGGAGTTCGTCAGGTTCTATGGCGAGGGAAAAGGCAAGACTGCCTGGGTCGGCTCCTTACTCTCTGGGATGTATTTATCAGCTGGTATGTATCATAAATGTTTTTTATTTATTTCATTTTTTTATATATAATATTGTTTGATATTATAAAATATCAATGCCCTTATTTTCCGTATCGCAAAAGATTTCATCAATTCGTTTGACCCTTCTTCCTCCTAGCTGGATATTTGTTATGATAAAAATACATATAAAATAATGAATGAATAAATGGCTTATAAATACTATATCAGGACAGGGCTCGCTGAGAAAATTCCTGGCTGCACCCTGGATGTCGGCGCTAATGGCCAAGATTTGTCGATGCGCCGTAAAAAAAAAAAAAAAAAAAAAAAAAAAAAAACTATATCAGGACGTTGGAAGAGCAAGGGCAAATCGCGAAATCTGGATGATGGGAAATCGAAATCAAAGTTTTGAAAGTGCTTCAGGATATCAAAGACGAATGTTTACTCTATGGAATGCTGATTCATAAACCTAATGGAAAATGCACGCAATAAAATTCAATGTTTTAATTATAATTTTTACGAGTAATTTATGGGTAACGAAGTGCTAGGAAGGACCTTTCAGACCCAAAATTCAACTTTGAAATCGGAAATTGAATTTTTCATAGATGATGGTGGAATTAACTTTAACTTGAAACTCTGAGAGAACTAAAGGCGAACCAGAGAAACAAGGCGAAGCGTCGTGTTACCTACATATTTCTGAGAAAGAGGAAAAAGGTTTGATTTTTCAGACACGCCCTTTCTCTTCAAAGGTCCTGATATTTTATAAGTAACAATTAAAATTACTGGGAGTCTGCGTATGTAATGTACAAAATATATTGTGTACCATTTTGCTTACTGAATTAACCATTTTCTATTTTTTTTTTTAATTAAATTTCTGTCGATTATAATTTATTCATGACTATTAGATATTCATTTTATTCATAGCTGAAGTTTCAAACTAATTTGCTAATCGCCTCCGTTACGGTCCTGAAATAAATAAATACTAGTGAAAATACTTAATATCTGCAACAACTACTGGTGCAGCAAACGACTCATTCACTGTAGGAGCCCGAAACTCAGCCGCTAGTTGAAAATGTTGACCTTAACTGTTATCGTTCCGCCATTCCGCCACCTGCAAAGGGCATCACCAGGCGGCCATAGAAGCTTGGGCGTATATAGGAAATAATTTCGTGAGGGGCTGGGAAAATTCTGGGGGGGGGCTGAGACCATTTCCGGGGCATGGAATATGAAAAATTTAGAACTTGAAATAGTTTTAGGCAACTAAAACGCTATTGCGCCTAAAATAAACTATTTTTTATTAACTAAGTGATCTTATTTAATTTATTTTTAAGGTTTTTATGACACATTTTTACCACCAAATAAAAATTTCGGTGGGGAGGGGCTGCAGCCCCCCCCCCCTTCTATACGCCCATGCATAGAAGCGTACACATAAACAAAATCGGTAAAGCGGAATTGGGACTTATAAGATTTGTGATATTGTATTTTCATTTAACGGAACAATATTCTTCTTTGGTTTTTACGTTTTGAGTCTATTTTTTTTTAATATCCTTCTTCTCCCAGAATGTACTGCCTATCTAAAAGTAAGCTCCCGACGGAGTCAATACTTGCAGCCCGTGTAGATTGCCTTCAGAGCATTGACCCTGGTCTATAGTGACCTTCCCCTTGCTGAAAGGTGACTGATCTCCACGGACCACTATCCCAATCACGGCTTCCTGGATCCTTCATAAAAGAATGTTTTTATAAGTAGCCTGTAGGTCTAAAGGTCCTGGAGTATGACTCAGTAGGGCGTTCACCCCTAGACACTCCTGCATCTACTGATTGGACATGCAGACCGGGGAAATCCCTTGTCCATATTCAGTACTGGTCTCCTAGATATTGCACTTCGTTCCCTTCTCCATCGCTATCAGCTCCAACTGATCTTTTTCCTGTTAGTTTAATTTCTGAAAACCATGAAGTGCTTTACTCGGGAGAGATCGTTGACCGTGGAGGTTGCCAATGTAAATGAGTATGTTATGATGGTGTTTTTGCATCCCTGGGAATCATATTTCTGGATGGAACGGTCATATTTTCTCCAGCGGTAGCTCTCCTGCTATATAACGCTGGAGGGGATTCCAGCGAGATGTAGCAGGGAGAAGTAGGAAAGGAGAACTACCGCTGGAGAATGAAGGCGTTCCACCCCCCAAAAAAAGTAGATGAGTATCTATTTTTGCTAACCAATCGGATCAATTCTTCCCCACCTCATAGCATTGATGACGCCTCTGGAAACAAGCGGAAACGTTGACAAAAATACAAACTAATTTTTCATAAAAATAAGAAGTAGTTTTATTGATCTTTTATGGCCGAACTCTGACTGCCTTAATCTTGATAAGAGCTTTAGAATTGTTTATGTCTTATTCTGCAATTAATTGTTGTGAGTTCCTGCGATTCGGACTTTTCTTTTTCTTCAATTCTTTTGATATTAAAATTTGTTTGTAATTTTACAGAAGAGGGAAGTATATATATATTTTCAGAATGAAGGCAATAAAACGATGCAATTACTTTGAACCGTCTTTGCATAATAAATTGAAATGCATAAATTATTCGATGAAGGGCAATAGCGAAAGCTCCCAACTTTACCTTGTATTAACCAAGTTGTATAAGAAAGTTTGACCTTAGGAGGACTTATTAAGTTGAGCTAGAGTAAAGTCCGGACGACAAGAAGCAAGACTCTCTGGGCTTGACATAAACCTCGACTTAACGATCAAGGGCTTTTCCCTTACATCCTTTCATTATCTCGGGGACACACGTTAAAGCTCTTAGTCTTCGCTCGGATCGCCATTTTCTCTGCTTTCCTCTTGACCATTTGACATTCTTATCAAAACCAAGGACAGAGGAGGATGTTTCATTTTATGCCGATGTCAACATGTTTGTTATTTTACTACGAACTCCTTGGAAGTCTATAACAGTCTCTGCTTTATTTTTTTCTGGCGATTTTGTCTGCTTTATGAAATGTTGGTCTTGACCATTTGACATTCTTATCAAAACCAAGGACGGAGGAGGATGTTTCATTTTATGCCGATGTCAATACGTACGAAGTCGATAACTATCAGTGCGTCATTTTTTAGGGTGGTGTATACGGTTTTCGATTTGTTTTTAGAGGAAAGTCCTAGGTTTAGGTTGGGAAATGTGCTTCTGAGGGATTTTTGGATTTTTTTCTGAGAGTTATGGGATATAAGGAAAGGGACCTGAATAGGAGAACAACATTATCTTGAGAGGTGGTTGGGGGTTTGGGATTTTTAAATGCATTTATGAGGGAGGTTATGGTGCGTTTCGGGAACCCTAATTGGCCTTAAGTATTTCTAGGAATGGTGGTAGGAGTTGAAGGATCTCAGGAATTTTATTCGGGTTGACGATAAAGAAAAGGTCATGGACATATTTTTGAGGAAGAATACGTCATTGGGGAACATAGGGAGGATGAGGTTAAGCAGATCATTTAGGGTGATATTAGCTATATCAGGGGCGAGACAATTTCCCATGGCACGTCCGGAGGTTTGGTGGTATTTTTCTTGGAAAAAGAGGAAACAGGATTTGCAACAGAGGGATAGGGATTTAAGATAAGAGGTTTGGGATAATTTGGTATGGTGCTCTATGGTTTTCCAATTCGTTTCAACAATTTCAAGGGCTTTATCAATGGGGATGTTGGTAGAGAGGGACTCGGCATCTAGGGATACAAGGATAAAATTTTGAGGGATCTTGATGGAAGTCTATTGTTCTTTTAGGTTGTAGAAATTCTGGACATCATAGGATTTGTTATGGCTTAGGACTTGGAGGGAGGTTAGGAGAAATTTACTAAGGTTAGAGGAGGGTGAGTTGATATTGGATACGATGGGACGTAAGGGATTGTTAGGTTTATGAATTTTTGGGAGACCATAACATCTGGGGGCTTGAGAGTTTTTTTTTTTTTTTTTTTTTTTACGGCGCATCGACAAATCTTGGCCATTAGCGCCGGCCTCCAGGGTGCAGCCAGGAATTTTCTCGGCGAGCCCTGAGATGAGAAAATTCCTGTCGCCGGTGGAGATCGAACCCACCATCTCCCGCTTATGAATCCAGCGCGTTAGCCACTAGACCACGGAAGACCCCCGCTTGAGAGTTGTAAGTGATAAGTCTGTAGTAGGTACTTTTGTCAATTTCTTATTTGTGAAAAAGATTGCGGATGTGTGTGTTGAATGTTTTTATGAGTTTGGGAGTAGGATCTAGGTTCTTGAAAACAGAGATCCTACTTCCTCCGGTTCTAAAGTTAGCTGAGCTCGCCAAAAATGAAGAGGTGGCTTACCACTGGTGTTTTGATAAGATTAGGATAGAATCTCTGTATATTTCGCCCCAACGAATCAAAAATTCTATGTTTTTTTCTTATGTTTGCGAACACCGTTAAAGATGTCTAGTTCACAAAATTATTCCTACCAAAACGAACACGTGAGACGGGGGACAGAAAGAAATTACATTTTTGCTGTTTTCTAGGTACGAAGAATTACGTTTATCGGAACTTTTTCAAAAGTTCATTATAATAAGAAACAACTTAAATTTTTTTTTGAGTGAGTTTATCTACGGGTTATTACTTTTCTGCCCGGCATAGAAATAAACCGTTCCATTTTTTTTAATATAAAGGCACCGCCCCAAACGGGAATCGAACCCCAAATCCTAGGCAGTTCTGACTCAATCATTTTCTTCTTTAAATGCGCACACCATTCTCATTAATTCACTAGAGATATTCGAAATCTCGGACATTCTTTACTGCTGACAGATGTGGCAACACTTAGAATGATATCAGTTTTTTAAATTATCGTGCTTTGCAGATGTGGCAACAATGTTTGCATCCAATTTCACTTATATCCTGCATACGTTGACCAGTTATTATACAAACAAGAAATGTAAGTTCCCTACGAAACACAACGAGTGTTAACTCACATTTGAAAATTTTATGGATATTTAATTCCATTGCCTGTAAATGTATTTATTTGATTTTTACTCTGTCTATTATTACCTAGACTGTAGTTTTATATTTCTTTTGCCGAGGTTGTGTTTTTCAGGCCTGCTTCATTTAAGTGTGAGTTATCTCGGGTAGGGTCATGCACCACAAAAAACATCTTTAAACAGCTATTGAGCTATATCTGTAGGTAATAAAAAAGGTTTAAACAAATCGGCCATTTTTGGCATAATTTTTAATATAAATTCGGCCATTAAGCGGGTAAAACAATTCAACAACGCGGGTTGTTGTTGCGTTTTCAGATTTTTTGAAAATGACAACTAGACAAGAAATTAAACTGGAAGTTTGGCAAAAACAACAGACAAAAAAATGAAAAGGAATTAATCAATGGAAATAAAAGAAATTGTTATAAATAAATATACTTAATAATAATATATGAGATATCCCTTTGGTCTAGTGGCTGACACCTTGGATTCTCATGAGGGTTCGAGTCACGTCTGCAGCAGGGATATTTATCATTTCAGGGCCTGTTTAGAGAATTCCCTGCTCCACCATGGATGTTTAGGAAGGGTGGTAACCGGTAGATAGCCCGGCACTAATGGCCTACATGTCGATGCGCCGTTAAAAAAAACAAAATCACAAGCGATTTGCACTCTGATATTTTATAGTTTAGAAATAGAAAATGTTTCACTGGGTAAAGAATTTCTATCAATTGGAGACACTAAATAATAGAATTTCTTTTATAAAGAATTATCTGGCGAACCCAATCTTGATCTTTTTTTTAAAGGCCTAAGCCTAGACATGGACGAGATGTTCAACCCCAACGCTTTGGCGACCAACGTTCGGACAAATTCACTGTTTCTTGTTCGTTGGCCTAATGTGTCATTTCAACTTACTTTATTACTCTGCTGGATCACGGGTTTGCAGGATGGTTGGTGGTGCGGGCCGCCACCGAGGAGGTACTGGATCACGGGTTTGCAGGATGGTTGGTGGTGCGGGCCGCCACCGAGGAGGTACTGGATCGAATCTAGCCGAATTGATTTATTTCAGGATTGTTTCCTGAAATAAATTCTGTACAGCAACATGATACCTTATAAAGGATGGCAAAAAAAAACAAAAAAAAAAAAACAATAATCTGAAAACCTAAATTTTTTACTATATCCTCTTCAATGATTGGGAAGAACAATGATCAACATAACTTGAGCGAGGTTCCAAAAACTTTCCAGTGTTAAAAACTTGCGAAGAGAGAAAGTAGTCCTTACAAGATTACGTATTGGTTATATGAACCTCGCTCTCACTTAATGACTAGATTGGACGCAACAAACTACAGAGGACGTAACAGTTCATTAACGATGAGACGCGTACAAACGTCTGGGGAAACCAGAACGTATATTTTCTACAAGTCTTTTACGAAAAACTGACCGATGATAGTTCACACATTGATATTTCTCTCCAAAAACTGAAAAAAATACAACTATATAACATTAGCCCCTTCGGTATTGAATTAAGTAAAAGTACAGCGTGCCGTGGAACGCAAGATTATTTAGGCTGGCTTGTTCTTCGTGGACTGAATAAGTCTGCCTATAGTCTGTCAACAAAAGTATTCCAGGTGGTTCGCTCATTTACTAATTCATATTCATATAAATAGAGTACTTGCAAGCATATGAAGTAAGCGGAACGATTTTTTTCGCGCGACATTCGCTCCAAAAACCATGTTCCGGTGAACGAATTCTGCTGGTTAACGAACTTGACCTTTCAAATTAGACGAACGATTTTTGTACCAAATATCATCAAAATCGGACCATTAGGGGGGGCCGGACATGAGCGAACAGACAAATATATATATATATATATATATATATATATATATATATATATATATATATATATATATATATATATATATATATATGTATGATTGATTTGTGAGACGGCTTCTCTCTCCAGCGGTGATTTTCCTCTCCTTACTGCAATATTTCCATTCCCTTGACAACCACCGAGGACGACACATAGCGCAGCCTGAAGAAGTCGGAGATGAACCCGACGAAATATTGCAGAAAGGAGAGGAAAATCACCGCTGGAGAGAGAAGCCGTCTCACAAATCAATCATTTCAACCCCAGCGAAGTAACTTAAAACAAAACATATATATGTATGTATATATATATATATATATATATATATATATATATATATATATATATAAATCACGTGTCTGTCTGTTTTTCTGTTTGTCTGTTTGTTTGTTCCTTATACAAATCCACACCGTTTGACCGATTTGGACCAAACTTGGCAGACAGGTAGGTCTTGATATGGGAAATCTCCTAGGCTAGGTCAAAAAAATCTACCAGCTGTCTGTCTGTATGTTTGTGCCTTATACAAATCCGCACCGTTCGTCCGATTTTGAATAAACTCGATACCGTCTCCACACCGTTCGTCCGATTTTGACTAAACTCGGTACACATGTAGATCATAATCTGGGGAGTGTCGTAGACTAAGTCAAAAAGGTCTTATAACTGTCTGTATGTATGTTTTTCCCTTATAAAAATCCACACCGTTCGTTTGATTTTGACTAAACTCGGTACACATGTAGATCTTAATCTGGGGAGTGTCTTAGCCTAAGTCAAAAACGTCTTATAACTGTCTGTCTGTATGTTTGTCCCTTATACAAATCCACACCGTTCGTCCGATTTCGACTAAACTCAGTACACATGTAGATCTTAATCTGGGGAGTGTCGTAGGCTAAGTCAAAAACGTCTTATAACTGTCTGTCTGTATGTTTGTCCCTTATACAAATCCACACCGTTCGTCCGATATCGACTAAACTCGGTACACATGTAGATCTTAATCTGGGGAGTGTCGAAGGCTAAGTCAAAAATGTCTACCAGCTGTCTGTCAGTAAGTTTGTACCTCATAAAAATCCACGCCGTTCGTCCGATTTTAACTAAACTCGGTACACAGGTAGATCCTAATCTGGAGAGTGCCGTAAGCTAGGTCAAAAACCTCTACCAGCTGTCTGTCTGTATGTTTGTTACCTATACAATTTTTGATCAAACTGGGCACACAGGTTGGTCTTGATCAGGGGATTGTCATAGGCCAAGTCAAAAACGTCTACCAGCTACAGTCTATATTTTTTTTTTCTTTCTTTTTTTTTTTTTAAGAAATATCCACTCCGTTAGACCGATTTTCACCAAACTTGGCATACATGTATGTCTTGATACGGGGGGTGTTATAGATTAGGTCAAAGTCGTCTAGGACTCAAAGTTGGGAGGTCACGGGTTCGTTACAGGTTCGTGTTATTAGATTTTAATAATACTCTTTTGATTTCTAATTTTTTTAGGCTCTTCTATATGCAGAAAGTAGGCGTAGCATGGCACGCCGGGTAACAGCTAGTATATATATATATATATATATATATATATATATCGGCACTTCCGGATTGTTTCATGAGATCAACCTTATAAGCGGGGTTCCTCCCTATGAAAGGAGGGAGGAACCGCGCTAAAAACTGATCATGTGTACATTAAGACTAGACAAGGCTTTGATAGGTCGGACAAGGTAGATCGTCTTTAATATTTATCAATACTTAGCCAAAGCTAAGGCTGAAAACGTTTTAAACCTCTTAGTGATAAGGTTATAACAGAGAGAATTTTTACCGCGAATTTTCTGCAATGGGAATACATCCCACGCACCCTTTAACCTAATCATATATTTTAACAGGCGGCGTTAACCGTTTTCAGCCTTAGTTTTGGCTAAATATTGATAAACATCGAACACTATCTTCTTTGCCTGACCTCTCAAGGCCTTCCCTGGTCCTAAGCGAGACATAATCCGTTTATATAGATTTGTGCGTAGCGTGTTTCTCATTGAAATGGTAATACAAATGGCCAACCGACAGAACTATATCCCTCAGAATTCCATCTAACTAAACGGGTTGTACTTTGGGACGAAACTATATCAGGTAGCCGATCTTAATAAGCTTACTATCGCCATTGTATGACAAATTTTGTTTCGACTTATATTTATTATAAGCTTATTTTCTTATTTATTATTTGGATTAATGATGAGAAAAAAGTGTTACAAAGAATATCAAGGAATTGTTGTTTTTAGTTAATTTTCATCAACGTTTTATTTGAGGTATACAGGTACCAGTGGTTTCCTTTGACGGCGTCGATCTATGTAGCAAGTCCGTTGGAATGTATGTTCAGTGTTCATTGTTTTATTAAATAAAGTGTTCCTGTTGAAGTTATAAAACGCCTGCCTCCATTAAGAATGCATGGGGACGGAAGGACATCCTGAAGAGAAGTGTCTCTGCAATGGTGCGAAAAAGCCATGAAACATATCGGGCGTAAATAACACACCACACAAACAGTTCGAAATGTCGGGAGGGGGGACTGCAGCTCCTTCAGCCTCCCTTATAGACGACCATGTTATATATATATATATATATATATATATATATATATATATATATATATATATATAAAGCCGTTTAATTTATTTATACGTTTTAAATTATTAATAAAAAATGTATTATGGTATTATAATTTAGTAATTTATTTAATAATACCAAACAGGTGAAGAATAACCCTTCAAAAATTTTTCAAACTTTCCATTTATTCCTCCATCACAACGTTTCGGACACACAGGTCCATCCTCAGGCAATCTACAATAGTATATTAATTTCAGACATTACATCCTCCAAAACCATTTACTAAATTTTATTGTCATAATTTTAAACTCACCATGTCCTGTTCATTACTCTAGTTACACTAAAACAGTCATACAATAAATAAACATGATTCCTGTAAGGAACCAAGTCAAATTACACCTACATCAATTAAACACTCATTATCACAGCCATATTAGACTTTATCAAGCTTCCTAGGCCTATTATATTTGGTATAACTAAAAATTAAATTAAAACATTAAAATTCAATTAGTCAAAATATATAATAAATTATGTATGACATATCACAGACAAATTGTGTAATCTCTACTTAACATTTGTTTTATTACCATATTTAATATACAATACACTGAGGAATGTAACCCAGATATTTAAACTGTGAAAGTAATCTGTTACACTGTCATCAAAAATTAATTTTATTTAAATTATAATTTATTAAATTGTAATTTATTTATTTGATTTATTTTATTATTAATTTGATTATTAACAATTTTGTTGTTTAAGGATATTAAAACTCTATTCTAGAATAATTATAAACGAGGAATATTCAAAATCCGCATTCATTAAGGGAATACTGAGGTTTTAATCATTTTAGTTTCTAAACTTTAGTTTTACAATAAGATCTGATATTTTCTGGGCGAATATCTTTTGCGATTAATGAGATAAAAGTTTGCTGTTTTATTTTGTGTTTTTATTTTTTTTTTATTTTGACAAAGATAAGTAAGAGCTGAAAGGTAAAATGAGTTTCTGGAGGAGATATTAAGGATTTATCCAATTAGTAAAGTTTCCTGCATTGTTAATATGTTTGAAGTGGAGGCGGAGACAGATAACCTTGGTTCTTGGGGGGGGGGGGGGGGTGAGGACAAGATAATCGATAATTCTCTTTACTAATTAACACCTTTTTTACTTTAATTAATTATTAACTTATCAAAGGGGATTCCTCAATGTTTTTTTTAAAATTATTCATTTATTTATTGTTGAGTTCCCAGACCGGATGCGATTAACCCATTAGGACGGCAGAATCAAAGCCTGTTTAAATATTAATCCGTTGATATTAACAGAAATCAAACGAAGAAAACTCTAAATACAAAAGCTGTATGTTAGCAGAATTGGGCATTATTCAATAAAATTCTAATTCAATAATCATTCAAATAATTTTTATTGAAAAAGAATTCATTTATCATGAATAATCCATTATTTTTCATTCTTCGTTCATTACGCATTTTAACGAACATGCCACGAAGAGACTATTGTCGATTCATCCTAACTGTTAACAGAGCTGGCAATCAAAGATCGAAAGGAGTAGACAATTTCCATGACATGGGCGTATATGAGGGGGGGGGCTGGCTGAGAAGGCTGCAGCCCCACCCCCTGAAATCGATAAAAATGTATCAAAAAAAAAAATATAAATAAAAATATGATGATCTTATATAAATTTAAAAATAAATTAAATAAGATCACATAGTTAGAAATAAAAATTATATTGTGTGTAATAACGTTTTAATTGGCTAACTATTACAAGTTCTAGATTTTTAGTATTCCATACTCCCAAAATGTTCTCAGCCTCCCCCCCCCCCGTAATTCTCCTAGCCCCTCCCGAAATTATTTTCTATATACGCCCATGTTTCATAAGAATGACATCCGATCAGTTTAAAGTTTTACAGAAAGTTACCCTTGCAGATTCAACGAACCTACACTAATATGGGAGGAGCACTACTCGCGTGAATACAAAGAAGTCAAACTCGTAGGAACTGCGTCATCTTAGCGCGGTTCCGTTCATATAGTGCCATTATTAAAGGAATTGAAGCAATTATTGGTAGGTTTTGATCTTTCGTGAAAAATATAAAATGACATCTCAAAGAACAAGAAACTGATAGTATTCTAAGCGGAAATGACTCCCCCCACCTTCTCAACATTCGTCCTAGAAAATGAGAAACGTATTCATAATAGTGTTTTCTATTATGAATACGTTTCTCATTTTCTTACATGGGATTATATAAGAAATAATTTCGGGGGAGGGGGGGCTGGGAACTTTTGGAGGTATGGAATACTAACAATCTATTAGTTGGAAAAGTTAGCCAACGAAAACACGCGATTACACACAAAAAAAAACAAATATATATTTTTCTGCACTAAGTGTTAAGTTTTTTAGGACACATTTTTACAGACTAAATCAAAATTTTGGAACCCCTTTCAGCCTCCCCTTACATTCGCCCATGTTTTCTTAGCTTATTTTACTAAAATACTATCTCCCTAGAGTCCCGTATGGTCAAGAATCAGATACCTCTACAGTATCTGCCCTCTGGGCCCTTGTGGCCTGTTACGGGACTGATTTTACTAAAATACTCATTTTACTATTAAATTCAATTTAAAAAAATAACCAATTAAAACGTTAGGTAAACAGAGACAAACCCCCGTTCAAAAGAACAAACTAACAATTTCTAAGTTTCAAGTACTTATTTCTCAGATTGAAATTGCCCCATTGAATATTACATCAGAACCTCTTTTGTAGAGAATTTATTAAGTTTACGACTGGACACCTTACACTTCCCACAATTTCCGAACCTTGTCGTTGCCCCTTAGAATATAGTAATGCGCTAAGATTACACACTTCATGCGTGTCGGAGTTTGTTTGGTACGACCTAGCTCGGACGAGAGGTTCCTGACTGAAAGAAAATGCGGGTCTTTTTAAGAAGACCACATCCAGTTACTTTCGAAGTAGCAGTAGTGATTTATAAGAGTTACTCGTACTCGCTGATAAGCCTACTGATTAGCTAATAGGTTCTTTGCTGGTTATCTACTGCTACTTGACTCGTTATAATTCGTTTTAGATAATGGCAAGCAATATTTATTAATAAAAAGGTTAATATGATCAAAATCAATTCTCTCAACTATGAAAAAAGTTATTAAGCATTAAAGTTGACTGTTTTGCAGGTTACGAAGGATAACAAACAACGATATTTGTAAACAAACATATTTTATTCCTTTTCTCTCTCTCTTTATTGGATATTTTACATTTATTAGGCATTACATGCTATGCGTTTCCGTTCGCTACGCTACGCTCTGCTCGCTCAAGAAGATATCAAAACTCTAGTCTATCCAACTCGCTAAAATTAATAGGATTCCATTATTTTTTCCGAGTAAGAAACCAATCCCTTTTTCTTTGTCAGGAACATCGCGAACTAATTGTAAAAGACTCATTTTTCTCACTAACATGAGCAGAGCTTATTAAACAAAAACTAATTCACTGTTGAAGGTTACTTTACTAGCAGCAAGAACCAATGCAATTGGTCATCGGAATCCTCCAATAGGAAGGCAAAGGAGTTATGCGCATGCGCTGAGTCACTGATACAATCACTACTGTTACTTCAAAAGTAACTGGATGTGGTCTTCGCAAAAAGACCCGAAAATTCCTTTATTCGGATAAATATAATACTTGGGCGTTTATCTGAAACATTGGTTCCTTGAGTGAATTAACTTGCTATGCTTTGATAAGAGCGTAAATGAGAAATTATCTGTTCAAATAACAGCTTGGCGAATTAATTATTTTAAATGTATGGTCTGGATAACTGCTTTATCATACCTGAAGCCATGTTCGACTCCTTTACGAAAGGTCTTTTGCCCAATGTATACTTACTTATATGTTTTATATATAATTATATATTTTCTATAGCAGCTTTATAAGCTCTTGAAGTATTCCTTGTTTTTTAGGTCCAGTGGTGAGTGCACTAACGAACAAGTTCGGATGCCGGACAGTGTGCATATCTGGCAGCATCATCGGCTGTGCTGCCTTCGTCCTCAGCACATACTCCCCTAACGTCAACGTACTCATGATCACCTACGGAGTCATGGGAGGTACGTTATCTTTATTGGAGTTCTTTTCATTTATTTATGTCTTGTCAGGGTCTTCACATATATACCTGAGTCCAGGCATGATTAGAACAAAACAATCTAAATTATATACTAACAATGTATTTTATGTGGCAGAAGGTTAAATTTAGTCTAGATGTAACCCTGTCTGTGGAAGTTGAGGCTGTATATTTTAAGTGTTCCTGAATAGGCGTCAAGAGGAAGTGAAACATGTAGAGCGAAATAAAGGGTTATTAAAGAATAATGTGTATTTAATAAAATTTGACCTTCACCAAATAAAATACATTGTGTAATATAGGGTCATAATTTTTAATAGCTATAATAACAGTGTAGTATGATACTGTCACCACACATTACAAACTACTTTACTATCTATGCATATATAAAATAATTTAAGGCATTAACCACGCTCCATAGATATTATCTTTTTCGGATTTATCTAAGAGGTTATATTTATAATTATTTATTGCTAAAAATTATGGTGTTTTATGAAATTCCAACAGCCTCTGCTATAAATTGCTTTATTTTCAAAGGACATTGCTTCATGTTCAGTTTATAAAGCTTACAAAAATTGATAATCTCATTGATGGTGGCAAAAAACACTTGGGAAATTCTGAATTCCCACCCTCTGTACCCATTTCTCTATCCATTCTCACTTTTGTATTACGATTTTGACATTGCTCATGCTTGAGTGCTTGGTAATGGTATCATGAAATACTCTATTGATTTTTGATTTCTTGTTAAACCGAGAAATAACTTTCTTTCAATTTCTGCAAAAAAAATCAAACCTATTTTTCGTCTACCATCTTTGCGGCTGATATTGTTACAAATACTTTGACAAATTTATCTAAGCCTAGAACATCTTGAAGTCAATTTCTCATTTTTTATTTATTTATTTATTTTTTTTTTACAATGTGTTTGATCTTGTACGTCAAGATTGTTTGTGTGCAAAAAGTTGTAATTATTCTAATCCAAAATTCAAATGAAATACATTTTTGTTACGAGCTATTCCTCAATATCTGTTGTCATTCATGTAGAGTTCCTCCAGGGCTAATGTTGAACACTAAAATATTTTCGTTTGACTTTCTGAGGGCTTGAGGTTAATTTTGTTGTCACAATTCACCCAAAAGATTTGCTTTCCCAATATGCAAGAAAATAACTGTTGTTCCCATACCTATTGGATCAGACATATAAAATTATTTATTTATTTATTTACAGAAATATTACAATCTACAGTATATGTATTATGTAATTTGACATAGGTATAGGTAAAGCTTGACCACGCCTCAGGTGCCACCAGTTGTCAACCGAATACCTTCCTTTAGGAAGGATTCTAGGATGACCTGGAGTTACCTTACGCCATCCAACCACACTCTGCGACTAGCAGGGAGGATTGGAGGCGAATGGGGCGTGGCCTGTGATATCACGAGGAGAGAAGATATCCATCGATATCACTCTCAATTATCATTATTACCATCACACTGACTTTTGAGCACTTCACTGCCTTAGTAGATCCCGGGGCCACTTCCTATGAAGACGTCTAGGTGGAGAGGAAGGATGATTGGTACAGGATAAGGATTGGGCTATAGGATTAGGATGATTAATCAATTTACTATGGAAAGATGAGAAGCGGATAGGGATTAATATAAAATTAAATTTAATTCTAAAAAGTGATGATTTGTCCACATTAAAAATACTGTAAACGTTTTGTTATAGATTTGCAATTGATTTCGCCTGGTTGTAAATATTATCTTTTCTTTAGGTGCAATAAGTTATTGCAGATTTATGATTTTTCTCATTCTAATCTTGGCTCTTCATTCAAAATGAATTACTTATATGGGCAATTCTTAAACTTGGAGCAGCTTTTGGGTTCTGATTTCTCAAAAATATTTTTTTCCTCTCTACCGTTGTACCAACAACAGGATTTCAATCAGGTGAATTCTTAATGTATTTCTTACAGGAATAGGCTTCGGTCTCATATATCTCCCTGCCGTTGTGTGCGTCGGCTACTACTTCGAGACGAAGAGATCACTGGCTACTGGAATTGCAGTATGTGGTTCTGGGTTTGGTACCTTCGCCTTTGCACCTCTTGCTACATTCCTCCTAGAATATTTCGACTGGAAAGGAGCTAATCTCATTCTTGCTGGCCTCATCCTCAACTGTGCAGTAAGCAGATAAAAAACAAATATTTTTTTTATAATTCCATTTAAAACGCTCTTACAAATTTATTATTATTAGACAAATGTATAAATGCAAAATATTATAAATCACTGAAAGTATGTAAATCTTATCACATATACTGACAATGTGCACAGTTCAGCTATTGTAACAGTTACTTGCTGATGATTTTTTATACACTGTTTTGTTCAAGTCTTTTTCTTTCCTTGGGACATAAAAATGTGAAATATGTTCTTTAGAGGTGTAAAATACTGAAATATTTGGTAAATTTGAAGTTTAGCCTCCTCCAAACTGATTATTTTCAAATTGTTCAATATAATATATTTTCATGCACTAAACACGAATCCGTAAGTCGCTCTTAACTAGGAAAGAAGTTATTAAGCACTAAAGTTCACTGTTATGCGGGTTGAGAAAGCTACGCTCGCTCAAGAAGATATCTCTCTAAACTCTAGTCAATCCAACTCGGTAAAATTTATATTCTGATGGTTGCCAACATCTTTTTATCCCCTTCCTATGTGGCTAAGAAATGAAATTTAGATTTTATTTATTTTCTGGTAAATTATGATATGGTTGTTGCTATAGAGCGGGGTGCACTAGGATTCGTAATAGGTACATCATCACTTGGATAACTAGAAATAAGTCATTTGGTTTATTGAAAGTATTTAAGCTTCCATAACTTTGGTTGTACAAAATATTTTGTTTTGATATACTGTTAAATACAATCATAATGTTGAAATACTGTCAACTTTTCGAAACTCTACCATTAGCCACAGCTGAGCTAATAATATTTCAGCTAAACATAGAGACAGAAAATCTTTAATGGTTTAAAATTTATTTTCTTTAATTCATGAAACCTAAATAAATTACAAATGAATCATTGCTGAAATTAAATGATTAAATCTCAAAAATAAACATTTAAAATTTTAATAACTAAGTTAATACTAATAAATTTGAAATATTTTAGGTTTTTGGTGCATTGATGAGGCCTCTTGAATTTCCAAAAGGACCATCATGTAAGCCGTTACTCCAGAGAATGGCTGATGAAAAGAGGTTTCAAATGGAACGTGGATCTATTGGCGGTTCGTACTTCATTGTACAGCTTCCGGATGGTTCGATGGAAAAGAGAATGAAGATGCCAATCAACATCGACCCAGGGGTACTTCAAATTATTTTTTTTAATAAACAATGAGCTATAAATTAATTTAGGAGCATAAATTCTTTAATAAAGTAAAAAAAAAAAAAAAAAAAAAAATGGTTTTCATTTTTGAAAAGTATGACTTCTACATGGAAAAATGTTCTTTATCTCTCATTGGCTGGTTCATGAAAATCATACATGACCTGTGAAATCCCTAATGAGTAATTTCAGCGATTGATTTAAAGCTTATGGCAAAGAGCTCTTGATGAGCTCTGAGAATAACCTCATGAAGGCATTCCTGTCAATTGTAAAATATGAGTTATAGTTCTCCAATGAATGCAGCTTAGATGCTTATTTTTCAATATACTTATAATTTTTAAAACTAAAAGATGATTGTTTAAAAAATTCAAACAAGGTATTTTTGCATAAGCCAATGGTTAAAACATGTTAAAGAACATGTAAAAGAAATTATCAAAATCGGCCACCATTTGTCAATTTGAATGGAATGACCACAAGGTGTCATTCCCGACCTATGGTGCGGTTGACTTTTTTCCCCCTCATGTTTTAAAATATGCAATAAAAAAAAATTGACCTTGGAAAACATTTCCAGGCGGTTATCATCTGGCCAAAGGATGACTATTATTTTTCTGACACCCTCATGAAGGCATTTCTGTCAATTGTAAAATATGAGTTATAGTCCTCCAATTAATGTCGCTGAGAGGCTCGTTTTTCAATACACTTATAATTTTTGTGTGAGGCAATGTTAGTAAAACATGAAAAAAAAAAAAAAAAAAAAAAATGATCAAAATCAGCCACCATTTGTCAATTGGAATGGAATGGCCCACGTATACGCTGTTAATGGCCATTTTGACCATAAGGAGTCATTTCCGAACTTTGGTGCCGTTGACTTTTTTCTTCCTCATGATTCGTTGATTCGAAATATGCAATAAAAAAATTTGACCTTGAATAACATTTCAAGGTCAATTTTGTGGGGGTCAATATGGGGGTTATTTATTCCGATCTCGCATTGGAGAATCATCTGGCCAACGGATGACCATTATTTTTGTGACATCCTGTACATATGTAGGGATTCTACAGAAAAGAGTAAATTCTAACTTTTTTATATTTCAAGTTAGGCTGCATTTTGGATTAAACGGCAAAATTGAAAAATTAGAAGTTTCTTAAATGTACATTAAATGTAGAACATAACTTATATTATAAAAAAATATATATTTTTTTCCTTAGTCCTTTTAGGATTGGCGGGACTTTACTGTATTATAAAAAACATTGAGATATTGAGTCACTTTCAAAAACAACTATAATTTAAAATGATTTCTTAAATTTTGTATGTGGAAATGGAAGATATACTTATTACTTATGCCTACATAGATTTCTTTTTACAGGGGGTTGGTGAACCATTAAGCTAAAAATGCACGCCTTTACAAAGTTGTCATCATTTTAATAATAAGACAATTTTTTTTTCACAAATTAAGACAATTTAGACATTCCTAAGAATAAATTATTACAATATGGTGTCAGTTGATAATAAACGCAAAGCATCTTTCATACTTCAAAAGAAAATGAAAAAACTTGAAATGAAAAAATATTAATTAGAAAATTGTAGAGAGAATATCAAGGAACATATTCATATTTATATAAATATATGCAAATTATATCAATTTTTGTGTCAGTGGATTGCAAATAATGAGAAACAACTGAATCTCCAAGCTGGTACTGCCAACCATACACAACATGCTTTAATACGTAATTATAAATATCAGAAATAAATTAACAATATAAGAATATTTGGTTCAATGTGTTTCAATCTAAATTGTGTAATTCAAAATAATGAGGGAATAGAATATTTTTCTAAATACCATTACATCATTCAGTGAAATTAAAAAAAAAAAAAAATAATAATAATAATAATAAGAATTGTACACTTGAAGACTAGATTCATCTGAAACATATTTGGTTCAAAGTATTTCTTTGAAAATGTTGTCTTCCAAAACATTCAGAGAACAG
Organism: Gonocerus acuteangulatus; assembly: GCA_946811695.1. Taxonomy (NCBI): domain Eukaryota; kingdom Metazoa; phylum Arthropoda; class Insecta; order Hemiptera; family Coreidae; genus Gonocerus; species Gonocerus acuteangulatus. The sequence continues at coordinate 75,409,542 of OX328127.1, read as the reverse complement.
AATATTTCTTAAGTTAGTAGACCATCTTTCAGTGAAATTCTCAGATAGATAAAAAAATAGACAGCTTTTAATTTGCCAGGTATTTGTTAAATAGAAATTCATATATTTTTTTTTTCTTTTTATTGATGGTTCACAAGCCGATAAGTCATGAAGGACTGAATTATATGTGAATGTTGGTCGGACTTTTATAACTTATCATTTTTGTTTAAAAAAATAATCATTCCATAGGTACATTCAAGCTTCAATATAAACGAATTAGTTCCTGGCACCCCTATAACACCAGTGCCCACTATGGCAGTTCTACCAACTATTACGGAAGCAAAGATTCCTGAGCAAAGCAGCTCTTCGGGGAGCTCTAATACTGGTAGGATTTTTTTTGGGTTTATTCTAAATGTGTGTGACAATTTTATTTTTTAATTTTTTTTCAAAGTTTTGGTAAAAATGTATAGTATACTAGCTGATGTACCTGTATTTGACAGGTGTATAACCAAAATTTGAGCAAACAGAAAAGTTCAGAGTCAGAGTGTACAAATTTTTAGATTGCACACGCCGACCAACTTATTAGTACTTCAAAAAATAGACATAACACATTTTCTGTTTTTCGTTGTCTCTAAACAGTCATAAAGCCCATAGTAATTGTAGAGAAGCCTGGAAAATTGTAATCAAGTGACTGGACACTGAAGGCTAGGCCTTGCTTTTTCTATCCCTTCTCTGACCATAACGAACTACATTCGCTCCCTAACATCCACGGTACAGCAGATTTTTCTTTTAAACTTACTCAAGCATTCATAACTTTGGTTCTAACCTAAATTTTGTTTCCTTACAAAGCCTTTTTAACAATACTGTATTGTTAAGAAATTGTTTTAACAGCTACTATTACAAACAGACTAACCAACATTTTTGCCATCACAGAGAAAACAATTAATTTTATTATAGATTATTTGAAAAATAAATATTATTTTTTGGATTAAATTTATTATTATTTTTATTTTAGGAAGTGAGACCGAACTTAAAATGAAGGATCCAAAGAAAAATGAAAAAGACGAAATTAAAAAACCCGATGTTCCAAGACCAGCTCTTCCTAGAAATGCCTCACAACCTGCATTTACTACCCATGTACAGGTAAAAAGAACATTACTTACATAAATAAACTGCCAGGTTTAATAAGAGGTGTTCAGAAAAATATTTTTAAATTATATTATTAATTATATTTTTTAAATTGTTTGTTGAGGATTAACACTTTCCCTGCGGCTGTCATTCTTTGGGAGTACCTCAGTATTGGTTGCATTTTTTATTTTAATTTTTCATGTAGACATTTCTTTTTTCATAAAAGATTCATAAAAAATCATCCAGTCAGCCGATTTGAAAACAGAAAACACTGTTGGAAAACCCAAACAATACTAAAGGCAACTGTCTTTACCTGGAGCATTAAAAATGAATCCCCTCCATTTATGAGCCTTTTGAATCTAAAGGGAAAAGTAATGGAGGAGTGTCCTTCCGAAGGGACACTCGTAAGCGGGTAGGGTAGGGTCCTTTCATAATGTCACCCGCAGCGAAAGTGTTAATAACATTTTAGAGGCATAGTGAATGTTTCCATTTTTACTGCTTAGTGCTCATTTAATTGATTTTATGTAAAAATAAGTCTAACTCTTCCACAACCTGTAGCATGATTAGAAGAGATACTCCCAAAAAATATGGTTTCAGATCACAAAGACTTCTTGCTATGAGTGCTTTATTGATAAAGCAATTTTAATTTATTGATAAGCAATCATACCAGTTAGTTAACATATGAAACACTTCAAAAGCTGATGAATAATCCGACTTTAGATTACCCACTTCAAACCATAAAAAAACGTATGAAAAGTTTACCTGGAATCCTATTACTACAATACTTTTTGCACTACAATTTTTCCTCTCAAATTTTACGGAAAAACAAAACAATGCTTGATGGACGGGAATTAACTTTCCTTTTTAGACAAAGTATTTTTGTCCAAATGTTATCAAAATCAAACAATTTTTATTTTTTGAGTAGAGCGCGGATTGCGCTCATGTCATTGCCTGAGAATTGCAGAATCTAGGCATTATCCTATGTGGGTTTTCTTTCCCTATGAGTAGTGAGGGAACACAATAAAAACGCTTCATGAATTCTTTTAAATTTTGATATCAAATTAAATTACAAACCTCAATTATTGTTTTTGAGTAATCAAATTATGACCAATATTTAAGTCAATCATCATACTATAACAGTTAAAACAAAGTTAAACTTTATACAGTGGAGTCTCACTTAAACAAAACTCACTTATATGAAACATTCAGTTATACGAAGAATTTCTCGTTTCCCGGCAAAACTTCATTTAATCCTGTGTAATGAATTATTCACTTGTGCGATATTCAGTTATACACAATATTTACTTATACGAAAGCTAATTTTTTCCAAGGTGTAAATATTATCCTTTAGGCTTCCTTGCTGGGGCATCATATTTTTGGTCTCCCGGCTTCTTTCTCCAGCGGTGTTCGTTCCATGGCCGTATAGCTCCTGCCGACCTCAAGAGAACACAACAACGTCTGATGAAGCCCATTAGGAGATGGGCAAAATATAACGGCCATGAAACGAGCACCGCTGGAGAAAGAAGCCGGGAGACTAAAAAGAAGGTGTAAATACTATTCAGTTATACGAAGAGACAACAGCTTTTCCACGAAATGTTTACAGACTTGCCAGTGACTTACTCCCACCGGTACTCCCTCTCACTCATCTCAGTTCTTCCTTGTGACTCTAGTAATCCAGGCGTGTTCTATCCACTCTATCTTGTGTGATTTCCTTTGTTTCCGCACTAATAACACGGAACATGTCAGTGATTCATCCCTCCCTCCTCTCACTCGTTTCTCACTTCTCTATACAGTAGTCGTTCTAGTAGCCGTGTTCTATTGTGCTCTTATCTTTAAAAATGAGTAAAGAAACAAGAACAACACTTTCGCTTGACGACAAAACTAAAATAAGTTGATGACAACCCCAACGAAAAAAAAAATAGACAATGCTAAACGGTTGAAATTACCTTTGTCAACCCTTGCGACTACTATCGGTTGGAGGAAAGAAATCAATCTCATCGGATCAAGGAGAGTTTTGTGATATGATACTTGAAAATATAATAGTGTACAACGTTATCTAACAACAAAATATGTAAAAACAATAAAATTGAGACTTCTTTACGAAGCATTTATTTTATTTTAAAATAGCCACAAAACCTAGTACTATTTAGTTATAACAAAAATTCATTTATACGAAACATCCGTTCCCCTTCACATTTGTATAAGTAAAACTCCATTAGAATTCTTTAACAATCATTATCTCAGAACAATAATTTATAGATTTTATCTAATTTAGCTCTAAACACCTCATATATTTAAGAATTGTTACTAATTTATAATTATAATATTCTACTATATTTTAGGTGACTCTTATTTATTTTATTATTTTTTTTTTTTTTTCTTTAACATTCTGTGCTTTTAAATTCAGGGACTACCTAAGAATGGATCTGTACCATTCTTCGACAGACTGAGAAAGACTAGTCAAGGTGAACGATTCAAGCCAACACTTCAAGCTATCAAAGTTTCACGACCTAATATAAGTTCTAATGGTGATGTTAGAAGATCTATGCACTTAAGGCTTTCTAATGCGTCTATAGTCAGCGGTGCTACCAACCGAAACAACAATGCTGAAGATATGTGGTCTAAAACTGATGTAAGTTATGTTTTTCTATTCATTTTTTGTTCTATTCATTATTTATTTTTTACTAAATTGATAGATGTATTTATTGTTTTTAATACATAAGTAATTTCAGAAAGGGTTGGCCCTGATTACATAGTAATAAAGATAAACTATTTTGAGTAATTTCATATAATTTTTTCGAAGGAGGAGAAGTATGTTAGCTCCTCAAGTATTTAATATTTTTCCTCAATGTAACAAGAAATTAGATATTTTTAGCAAAAATATGCTTTAGTGGTGACTAAACTGGAAAAAAACATTACAAAAAAGTGTCCGCTGGTGTTCGCGCATGTGCACCTGCGTTCGTGCATGCGCAGTGGCCATATACGAAAAAGAAGACTGTATGTGTAAAAAAAAAGTGTCTGCTGGCATTCGCGCATGCTCAGTGGCGTGGCCATGTACGAGAAGAGCAGTGACTAAACTGGAAAAAACCGTAGCAAAAAGTGTCCGCTGGCGTTCGGGCATGAGCAGTGGCCATGTACGAAAAAGAAGACTGTATGTGTCACGAAAAAGTGTTCGCTCGCGTTCGTGTATGCTCAGTGGCGTTCGCGCATGCACAGTGGCTGTGTACAAAAAAGATGATTATGTGTTTTTCTTTTCTTTTTTTATAAAAATCAACAGTAAATATCAGAGGGGGGGGGGGGATATTGCTTTTTAGCAATAAGTAAAAGAAAACGAATAACACATTTTTTCTTCATTTTGTTTTCGAATCATTCACATGGGAACATGTGAATACCGGTCTGATAAAATAATAGATTTAACATAATCTATTATTTTATCAGACCGGTATTTTTTCATTCTTTCTGATATTTCCTTTATCAGTTGTCTGGAAATTTTAGCTCACCTCTTATTTACTGCATTCTGAAACTTTTTATTTTCATCCTTTAATATTTTTAGAGATTGTCTCTCTCTTTTACAATTTATTCATTTATCTTTAGTTATTTTAGACCCTTTTGGGCTTGAGAAACCCATTTCCCTTTAATTATTAAGAATAGCACATTATTTGCATAAAAAATAATATAAAAGAAATGGATTAATTGATTAATAATTAAAAAAAAGTACCAATATAAATTAAAATGCATAATCATAATGGAGACCCGGTGGCCATGAGGGTTAAGGCGTGAGCACTTAACACTCCATGCCAAAGGTCGTGGGTTCGATTCCCACTAGGGGCGGTGGCTTTTCCTTCGAAAAAAGAAAAGGCATCACCCCTATCCTGGCTAGAGAAGGGTGCTAACCTATAGATAACCCATCCTAAAATTCGTAGTTAATAATAATGGACGTTAAAATTTAAATTAAATTAATTAAATACATAATCTTAATGTAAATGATGAATCTATCCCAATATTATTATTCTGAGCAATCTTAAGTCTATACGTTTTATTACATTTTGTTATTGCTCATTTTGTTCAGACAGGTTTATCAATCGGTTTTAATCAGCTCCTTTGTAAAATAATTTCAATACATTTTAATCTTAAACACTTTTGGGCAAGTGTGTGGAATTTTTCCAATCTGTATTGATATTGCGTCTACATAATAGGCATGGTTCAAATTCTGTGAAGGTGGACTAATAGGAATTATGAAATAATTCAGTGTGCTGATGTCCAGATAGTCAAATCTGAGATATCAAAGGGAGAAACTTTGTTTTGAGTTTTGTGTTCAAGAACCGATCTAAAAGATTCAAAGTGTACAGGAATCTGTAAATACGGCTCAAAGAACTGTTAGAGAATTTATGCAAGTCTTTGCTTGTTAGGAAGTTTTCTTAGAAGAAGTCGAATTAGAGGTTCCTATTTAGTTTTTATTATTAATTCTATAATTAATTAATTTGTAATCTTATTGCTTTCAGATTGACGCAGAAAGTGTCTGCTTTGCTAGTAAAATAAGTATGTCTGCGAGAAAAGAACTGATCCGCCCTCTATCTCGGAAAGACATATTTTATTCTGGTTCAGTTGTAAATCTTCCCGAATATCAATCTCAAAGATCAATTGTTGGATACAGGCAAAGTGTTGTCTCCCTACCCCGATATCAGAGAGGACCAGATGGTGAAATTATTGAACCACGTGAGTTTTTTGTTTTTTTTTTTCAAAAGAAAAAAATGTCTAAACTGATAACAGCATTGTTGTCTGAAATTTCGTAAAGTGAGAAAAATAAAGGTCAATATGTTCTGTTAAAAGTAAATTATGACCTTTTATTAAAATATTTGATATTCATAGCATGAGAAATAAAAATCACTGATAGTAACAATGATATTAAGTTTAAAATTGTTCTTTTTATTTTTCAGCCGATTTATGCCCTTGCTGCACTCTTCCGGAATCATTCAAATCTGCATTAGCTGCTATGTTAGACTTTTCACTCCTTAAAAACCCTGTATTTCTGCTTATCGGAATAAGTAACGTCTTTGGCATGGCTGGCTTGTATATACCTTTTGTTTATCTTGTTGATGCTGCTGTAGAAGAGGTAAGATTCCAGAAATTATTTGCAATGTTCTAATTTTGTGGGAAATAAATAAAAAGGATGAGGAAAGTGTAAAATACATATATATATATATATATATATATATATATATATATATATTAAAAAGCCCTCAGTAAGTGTTCAGTAAAAGAATAGAGGAAAAGTACCCAACTTTGTTGACCGTTTTCAGAAGAAAACTCCTTACAAACACAAAAAATTAGTTTCTCTCAAAATAAACTTATTGTTTGTATCGCCATTGTAAATATAAATTCATTAACTAATAATGCATATTAATTAATTATGTTTGTTTTAGGGTATTGATCAATCAACAGCTTCAATTCTTCTTTCTATTATTGGAATCACAAACACCATTGGTCGTGTTGCCTGTGGATATATTGCTGATTTCCCCTCGGTCAACTCTTTATTTCTGAACAATATGAGCCTCGTTGTTTCTACAATTGCTGTCACTGCCACGCCCTTTTGTAAAACGTTTGAAGCATATGTTCTTATGGCAGTGTTCTTCGGACTGGCTATATGTAAGTATTTCATTCGGAAGTATTTTATTTACTACATTATTAAAAAGTGGAGTCTAAAAAATGAACTTGCTAGTGCAAACATACAAATGACCAAGTTTTGCTGAAAGTTCCAAAAACTTGAAAAAGTTTGATCAACTGTTGTCTGTATAGATCATCCACATATTTCTCACTAAAACTTTTGCATATTATTTACTAGTTTTAACTGAATTTAATTTTTTTTTTTTTTTTATTTATTAAGGCGCTTCGACTATCTAGGTCATTAGCACCCCAAATTTAATAAAAATAAATTTTGCTGTAATGTCTGAATAAAATAAAAATAAATAAAAACAAAAAAGAATTATTCAGACGTTAACAAAAATACATTTTGCTGTAATGTCGGAATAATTCTTTTTTGTTTTTATTTATTTTAATTTAAATGAAATCAATGTATTTGTTTACTCAAATATTACGTACAGCCCTTTCCATTACTCCAAAAAATAAAATGGCTTTCAGAAGTAGGCCGCCTCTGCTTTATTTCATAACTTCATATTTATAAAGTAAAAAATGAAAATATGTTCCCCCCCCCCCAAATCTTTATTATTTAGGGAAATTAACTGACTATGCAGGGATTTGAACCCAGAATATCCCATTTTAGGCTTGGGGTGTTAACAATTACGCTACCGGGCTTTAGTGAGAAAACACAGCATCATATTTATCTGAAGTCAGACAATGTTATCGCCACCACCAGATTGCATCATAAAGTCAATGTCATAAGTGGGTGTCCTTCCTATGGATGGAGGGAGAAAACTGTGGTTGGACGTATTCAGACAACCGTTTATCAAAGTCAATTTTATTGAATTTGCTGCAAATAAATAAAGTAAAAAGTTTGAAAATTTAGTTACTGTCACTGTTTACTAACCTGTGAATTATAGTGATTTAATAACTGCAAATATTTTTGAGTTGTTTTATTCTCTTTATTTATAATGGTTTCTTTTCTTTCAGCGGCTTACATATCCTTGACATCCATAATTTTGGTCGATCTACTCGGGCTGGACAAACTCACAAATGCATTCGGGCTCCTCATTCTTTTCCGTGGCGCTGCAGCAATAGTCGGCTCACCATTGGCCGGAATGATTTACGATGCTACTCAGTCCTATTCGATACCATTTTTCATGGCAGGGTTTTTATTCTTTATGTCGACCATCACGTCTTTCATGGCTCCATACATGAAGAGCTGTGTTCCTGCGGACGACGGCCCGCCAGTATTAATGGATGCTCTTACCCCTATTGACGAAGACGACGAGGAAGGCGAGGAAGCTGATGACATACCAGAGATAATTGAGACTGCCCCATCTCCAGGAGAACAAACAAACTCATCTCTCGAAATTAAACAAATAGAATCCGTTCTCTAGGTAGTTAAATAATTTTTAAGAGTCGTTACATGGCGTATTTTAATCCTAAATGTTAGGATTGTACTGAAGGAATTGTAGTGGCAATGAGTTTTATCAGTGATAATAATTGTATCAGTCAAAAAGGCATAAAATAAAAATCATTTAGTCAATTAAAGAAGAATTCTTCTATAAAATGTTATTTAAACGTGCGTATTACCATGATTCACTTATAAGATCTTTAAATGAGCGTGGCCTTTCAGTGTGTAATGAATGTCGAATGATAATGATGTGTAGGCTATTCTCAACTTATCAAGTATCATGTTGTTTCTTAGCATAAGTATTTTAATTGTACTTAGTAGGAGAAATAACTGAACTAATTAGTAATAAATATTTGCATAATAACAAACATTTTTAAACAAAATAATTTTTTTCAGTTAAGAATATTTATTTTGAGCTACCTACATTTAAATATTGCATTACACAATGGTAAGGCTAAACAAAAATATTAACCAAATACCTCAACTCTCTATAGCTACTATTTAATTAGTCATTTTTAGTGTCATTTTTGTTGTTGTATCATTGTTGTCCCTTCTAAACACTCTTTCACAATTCTAGTGCTTTGAATAATTGTATATATAACAATCATATTTCTGGCAAACATTTAAACTTTAAATAAAAATAGATAAAAAAAAAAAAAATTGTAGAAGCGAGCAGATAATATGCAATTTGATGGTCGATGACTGCGCAGTAGGTTTTATTTTATTTTTTTTAAAATCAGGTTATAGTACAAACCACACTTTTATTCGTTTCATATAAGTGCCATATAACCTTTTTTCAGAAGTACAGAAATGTTCTACAAATATATAATTAATTTAAAACTTCTTTTCTTAATTTACTTTCTTTTGAATGTGTGTTTTAAACATAAATGCACGCAAGCCTAATAATTGTAGTTTTGTGTAGAACCGTTAATTCCTGTAAGCGTAGTTTTTATAATACCTGTATCATTCTAATATTTTGAAACGTTATTTTATTCATATTTATTTATTGTATTGTAAAGTACATTATGAATAGAAAATATTCTCATTTTACTATAAAAATAAGAATGGAGTTAAGCATACAAAGATTTCCTTTTTTTTTTTCTTTTTTTTTAATTTTTCATATATGTATATTTAAGTATAAAATGACCGTAACTAATTTTAACTTTATGAATTTTGGCTTAATTTTTATATAGAAATTCATTAGTAAATAGTAGGTATGATAGCAGTATTTAACTTAACATATGTAAGATAATTTGAGCCCTTCTCAATTGAAGAACCATTCTAGATTATAAGTTATTACTGTGATAAATAATAATAGTATTTGCGAAATATGATTGATTAACGATCAGAGTTTTATAAGAATTAAAATTTTATTTTATGTTTGTAAATTTAAAATTTATTTAATGAAGAAAAAAAAAATCATTGTAAAAATTGTTCACTGTGTGATTCATAAGTTAACCATTATATCGTTTATTGTTTGTATTAAATGTGAGCTTGTTTTATTCATGTGTATCTATATTTATAATTAAATTGTCTACATTTTACCCTTCATTGTAACATAATATGTTCTAAATTTTTCCTCATTTCGTACTTTGGACAAGGAAAAGAAACTCTGAAATTTGATGAAAAAAGAAGGAGTGAAACATGGAAATAATGTTGCTATTTTCTTTGTTATTACTGGTAATAAATCATTATAAAAAATGATAACGGGCGCAATAAGCATATAGTAAAAAAGAGAAAGTGCTCTAAACAAATAGAATAATGATGGCATTATGTACTGTAAAGTGAATGCTGTTGTTAAGGATGATTACGATTATCAGACCTGCGACTGCTACATAAAAGAAATTTGCATTCCAGCCATTATTGAATTTAGTGACGTATTGCAATAACCTGTACTTATTGTAATAATAAGGGGAAAATTCGGAAGTAATCCCTATCCATAATTGCTATGGAGTTATAATATCTACTAATTTAAACAAAAAAATTATAAAAGGGTGGTACTAAATAAGTGTAGATATATGATTCCTTACGAATATTTCCTTAAAGCAATTTATCTAAATTTAAATTATATTGTATTTCAATGTTGTTGTCTGTTATGCTCTTTTCATATATGCAAGATCTATTTTTGTAGGAAAATGATAGTTATTTAAATGGGATAACACTGAAGTATGAAGCATGCAAAGCATGTATAATAAATAAATGATGGTATGAAATTTTCAGAGAGGTTTCTATTTTAATAAAAATTGTTTCTTTCTTTTTATTTTGTCCTGTTGTCAGGTTATAGTGGCTCTTTTTTCACTGTCACTGTTTTTGGCTTGGCACATTGCAAATTTATTGAATAAAGAAATGTTAAAATCTGTAAATAATGTTAGAGAGAAAAGAAAAATAAAGATTGTAAAACTCAAAGGTGTATTCTTGATCCTCTTTTTCCTTTTATTTGATATTATAGTTTAAATTTGTATCCCGGAGGTAAAGGACACCATGTCACGTATTTGTAATTGTACAGGAGAGCCAATTTTACACAACTTTGATCTATTAAAATTTGTTTCTTTGTTACTTATAGAAACAGTTTAAAGACAATTTTTCATATTGTTATTGGCATTGATAGGTAATTGGAAGTATTGATCATACACCACATGGTGTATTTTACCTTCAATGAAAACAGACATGATTTTATTTTTCACTGTCTTATCTACGTTATTTATGAGAGCAGGATATCGTGCCATATTATATGGGTAGAAAAAACACATTAAGAACTTAGTGTTAAGTCAATTAAATAAAAAAATGGACATGGTGTCCTTTACCTCCGTTGTACGTCTAACTTACATAGGTTTCTTGGTTTATCATTTAAAGACTGCTTGAAAAAAAAAAAATATATCCCCTCTCTTGATATGAAAGAATAAAATATTAAAGATAAGGAGCTTTGGTTTTGTATAAAGACTTTGTAAAAATACTTCAATAACAAAAACAACACACCACCAAAACTGTTAAAAAGTAACTCCAGTTTACAATGTGTTTTTTTGTTTTGACAAAAAATGAAAATGTTCTTCAATATCACCAGTCCCATCTAACTTATGTTAGAACTCAATTCTGAAATAAGTAAAGATTTTTTGTCATTTGATTTTGTACAAAATATATTTAATATTTCACAAAATGTCCAAGTAAGTTAGTAGCTAAAAACCAATTACCATACGACCCAATTTTTGGCTTCATCCTATGAAGTGAAGTGAAGCGCTGTTCGGCCAAGCCACGAGGTATCAACTAACAGGTAGAAGTCAGAAGCAGTAATTTATGGCGGGTGCAAAAATTCCTTGATAACTTGCATCATATGGGCTAGTGTTGTCTAGTGAAAGATCACTTTGTCATGTCTTTTGGCTTATAAAATTGAACGTGTTTGTTTTTTCCTTTGAAAAGTTCTTTGCGCCTGTTTTCCCCTTTCTTTTATTGATGGCTGTTTTTTTAATCGTTTGAGCAATAAAATTTACTTGCCTGTAAAACAAGATAATGTAAAATGAGAAATAATTTTTTGTTGTTTGTGGTAGAGCTTTTCGAGCGGAAGTCGAAGAGCACCTGGGAGTCATTTCTGCAATTTTCATTATATATATATATATATATATATATACATATTGTTATGATAATTTAATTTTTTAGACACACGTTGGTTGCGTCAATTTATGATATTTTAATTAATTGAAAAATGATAAGAAATTTCATTTATTTAAAATGGGCCGTGTTGGGTTCTTTATACACAAATTAGAATTATCTCCAAATATCAAACATGGGTAGCTATACGAACCTTACTACAAACGAAATAATATCAAATGTATACAATTTAACACCAATTCACTTACATCCACTGGCACAGCACAGGTCACAATAGATCCAAATATTATTCTTCAAAACATTTCTTAATAAACATTCCAATAATCTAGTCTGAGACTCTTAGCCAACACATGAGCAAACTCTTCTCTCTGAAAAAACAACTGACTGTCTCCCGGGTGGAGGTGCCTTCTTGATTTTTGGAGGAAGGAAATTTGTTATGTTATCATTTCATATTACTACGAAGTAGTAAGATATTTTTTTTATGATAGTTGGGATATTACTACAATATATATATAAATATATATTTATACACACACACATACAAATTTGAACCACTATTATTTTCAAGATCTGTGGGTTTTGAAACGTGAAATTTTCTAGTTGACGCTTCCGGATTGCATCATAAGGTCAACCTCATAAGTGGGTTTCCTCCCTCTGGAGAGAGGGAGGAAACGTGCTTAAATGAAGTGTATATATTCCATATTGCCTGTAAGGATATTTAAAAAAAAAAAAACTAAATAAGAAAAAACATGTATTTTAACAAGTTTTAATCAAAATAACAATTTTTATTTGTATATAAATAAATATTCTGTTAATCAAGGCACAACTTAATCATTCTCTGAATAACAGTTAACAACAATATAGTCTATGGACATCAAGAACCATTAGAATCCATTACGATCTTAACGATGCCATAAAATATTAAACTATCTTATAATCTATAAAACTACATCTTCTGTGTACAATTTTACGTACATACATAAATAAAAAAATATAAAAGTTTTAATAATAACAACTGAGGTGGGCTTTCTTGGTAATAATGAAAACTCTTAATGCCAGCATAAAAATTTCTCCGTCTCTACACCTACACGCCTCTTCATGAAAATCTACGATTCTGTAACCCACAGAAAAATAATAAATTTTGGACAGACTAGACAGTCAAAAGTAAACATCAGTACCACCCTTCATAAAGAACATAAATATATAAATGCATCATACATTTATAAATTATTTCATTACAATAGCTACAATTTTTACAATGGCTGTACAATATCTAACAAATACTGATTTCAAAACAATAGCTGAGTATTGAAGTTTTCTCTTAAGGCACATACCAATAATTTTAAGTTATTAAAGTATATTTTACTGCTCATTTACACCACTGAATTATGAAACTTACAAAAAAATAAACATTCCATGATTTATCTCAGAATAACGATTGCATTAAAATATCAATAAGCTATAAACGTTTTTTAAATAAATTGTTATCTCCAACTAAAAATTTTAAATAAAAATATATATAACGATTAAGTTTTAAAGAGATTAAAGGCTCTAGCACACAGGATGCGATCTGTCATGGCGGCAGTGATCGAACGATCATAGCAGTGATCTGCGATATGGGGACATCAAATAGGACGTGATATCTTTTGTGAGTAATACAGTAAACTGGATCCTTTCTAGAGAGCAGGTCATGCTAGTTTTCATAGTTCTGTTATTATTATTGTTGCAATAAACTAGTTTTATTCAGAAATGATTAGTTCGGATGAGGAAGAACTGCTTCTTCTACTATCATTGCAAAATAGAAAGAAAAGATGATTTTGGGTACATGATATCAATACAAGGAGAGAAGATTTGGGTGAATGAATAGTTAACTTTCTTCACTCATTTTACAAATTTTTTACAACTGTATCACCCCACAAAACGATAAAGACAAGCAACTGATTGCCCTTTGTTTGATGGGGCCAAGGCAATATATAATACAAAGTAAGTAGATCGCCCAACACCCTCGGTCAAGTACCCCTGCCCGCCACGACAGATCGCGTCCTGTGTGCCCGAGCCTTATAAGAGGTAACAAAGACTTATGTTTGGCATAGACTTAGAATACATTATTAATTTAAAGAGGATATATTTTAATTATTTTTTCGTTAAAACTACAATAAAAAAAGTTTGTAATAAACAATTTAAAAGATAAATCTTCAGGATAACAACAGTAGGGAAAAACTATTAAAACTCAATCTTCAATCTATCAAAATATTACTTTTTCTAATTCTGTCTCTAACCCATAAATATGATAGCAACTATAAATTCCAATATATTGAAGCGACATTGATTCAAGTTAAATCAAACGTCATCTTTCTATTTTTAAATAATAAAAATGCAATAACACAGGATTAATTGTACTTTGCATACTCCTACCAGGCCAAAACGTGAATAATAATAAAACTGTAGTAACAATAATAAAACATCAAAAGCAGTGCCTCACTTCATCTTTAAAAAAAACAAAAAAAAAAAAAAAAAAAACAATATTAACACAATGTGCTCGCTTTTATAATTCAATAACAGTTAATAAGAAGTACTTTAGTCCCCGATAAATATATTATTTAATTTTTTGTATGGCAAATATTGATAAAATAAAAAGCAATAAACTCGTAGGTATTGATTTCTAGAGATAAAAATGTGCAGACTTACTCAAGAGTAAAATAAATAAAAAGCTGTTAATAATTTAATGCGATACAAAAAATACAGAATAATAAATAGTATACATAATTACAAATTTCCTCGCAAATACTTTCTGGGGAAAACTTACATAACTTTAATATTCAAAATTATTTAAATACAAAATAAATAAACATGTAACAACTCTAGACTCTGTTAGCAAACAAAGCTGTCAGATATTAATTCGTTTTTTGAAGTTATATACAGTGCAATTAATATATAAAAAGAATAAATAACAATTGTTTTCAATTGCTGTAAACCTAGTTCCCCAGCTGTGTAAAAGCTAAATATTAACTGCAAATGTAAGTATGCAAAAAATATTTTGATGGGTCTTCCATAAAAAAAAAGAGGAGATCTCAATCAATTTAAAAATACAATCTCCAAAGTCTGATAAATGTTTCTTGCTCACTAATGGCACAATTTTCTCTGAATCTTTGCCCATTGTCACTTTTGGGAAATTATCATTTTTCTCAAAAATCACAATTCAGTCTTAACAGCTAGCCAATTCAATAATATTTATTTAGTTTCTTTTTTGGCACAAAACGAGATAGAAGAGAAAAGCTGCCTCTATCAATATTCATTCCATTTAATTTTATATATATCATAATTTATTTAATTAATTATTTGTATTTATTTCCTTCCTTAAGTAACCCATAACCCTTTCTTTACCATTGACTGCTCTGCCAGTCGAGGAATGGCTGGGCTTGTGTACCGTTGACTTGTCCAGCAGTCAAGAGCTCCTCATATCTCTCGCATTATTTCACTTCTCATTTTTCGACTTTAGAGCTATCTAGCGTTATTGTGGCGTACTTCTAGTATTCCTGCCTGTCATTAGAGGGTATTTGAATGACGTTTTTGGCCATGAGAGCTATTCAGGCATACATAAAAAATAACTTTGCCGGTGTTGTGTCCAAATTCACGGATCAAAAAGAAGGATGGAAAACTTATTGATCGTAGTTATTGAGTATACATTTCACTTGTTTATTATTCATAACATATAAGACAAATGGTAAGCAGATCTCTTTATATGTGCATTTCTTTTGTCACACTCTAGTATCCATAAAAATTAATCCAGTTTGAAAACACACTTTAAGGAAAGGGGATTTTTTTTCTTTAATTCACAACTGATAAATACTAAACATAACAATCTAATTAAAATAAATCTATATATAAAATGGAAATTTATTATAATTACAATGATGTGATGGTTTTTCATTTAGGAAGCAATAAAATAAATGACTAGACTAATATAAATACAACATAAATTAGTTTTTTTTTTTTTAATTGAGATTCATACCAACAAAAAAAAATAATAAAAATAGCCTTCACATTCAAAACAATATAAACGTCAATCTGTGCAAAAGTTTAGCCATAGAAAATTGTTTTTCCTCATAAATTAGGCAGACCAGTTATGTATTAAATTCTTTAATGTGACAACAAATGTTCAGAATAATGACAAAAGTTTTGAACCTTCCAATAATACAATTTACTTAATGTGTATTTTCTATATACTTATGATGAATAAAATTAACCTTTATAATGGGAAATACATTTTCCACGAGTCCTAGAAGTAATAATTCATTATCGCTACGCACGGAAAATGGGTAAAAAATACCCTTAGTATTTTGGAATGATGAAGGCATTATTCATTTCTGGTTGAAAAATGTATCTTTTTATTATGTGACTGGGGGGGGGGGGGGGGCACACTGACAAATGGCTGAGTGCTAAACAATGCAAATAAAAAGAAAATTGATATTTTTTGAAAATAAGAATATTGAGGACGTATTGGTCAGGGGGAATAATATACAATCGAGAACTACATGAACAGTATAGAGATGTTCCAATAGTTAAACATTATTATTGCACTAGTATTTGTAAAGTGACACAACTCAAAATAAAACTCAATGGAAAATGTGTCACTCTTGCCTATGTAGGAGGCTTAGCATTAAGACAGGAAGTGTGACTCAAGTGCCCTCTGGCTAGGTACATACAGTGTTGATGATTGATAAAGATATACTTAACACGTCTTTCATAGTCATAACTGAAAAACGCCGATTTTTTTGTTGTGTCACTTTTGAAATACTAGTGCGACATGTGTCCTTATAGATCAGCAGGCTCTGTCGGGTAGGACGGCAAAAGGCAGCTTACCATAAATAAATATGCACTGGACGGAAAAAAAGGAAGACTTCAGACCAGATTGTTGGATCAGGTTGGCAGTGCGGCTGAGAACTTCAAGCTGTTGGATGATAGCCATGCACAGAAATCGTACAAGCAATTTTTTTACGAGGCCCGTGCTTGAACTGAGCTGTAGTGCTGAGCATCCTCAGTACTACAGCTCAGTAATGGCTGTTGGATGCTAATGATATAGAATGATTGAAAAAAGGTCGGCAACCTTTACTGATATTCATTTATCCCATAGGAAGTTGTGGACTTTTCTTCAATTCTTTAAAGTCAGAACATTCATTCAGAACTATAGAATCATCAGCTAAAGAAAGAATGTATGATGTTATTATCGAGGAATAGTTGGGAGAAATCAACTTTTGTTTCAACTAATATCCGAGATTACAATTCTGGCCGCACAAAACAAAACCTTCCCGAAATGGATGGAATTGAGCTTCTGCCTCGCCCTGCTTACAGTCCGGACTCAGCACCTTCTAACTACTATCTCTCAATGTCAAAAGCTATTTTTCTTTAAGGAGAAATCTTCAATTTTTTGGACAAGGTTCAAAATTAAGTTCCAGAATTTTTCATTACACGCCCCATTAATAGAGGAGGAATGATTTGATGCATGGAAAAAATAATGAAAGAATATTAGCTAAATATTGTCTGTAGTGAACAGATCCAGCTTTGGAATATCTGTGGAAACACTAAGTCCATTTTTTCTTTTCTAAATAAAAACATAATAAAAAAAATAACAGTTTTTCAAAACTTTTTTAGCACAAATTGTCACTATTACATAAATAATTAAACTATTCTTGAATACTTTTGCTACATAACTTCTATGGATGGCACAAGTGTACGCTTATTGAATAAAGCTTTTTACACAGCTGGTTTCATAATGGTCATACAAGTGCACTTATTATGGCATGTTCTAGCTAATAGACAACATAAGATAGAGAACACTTCCTAAAACAATAGGAAAATAAATAAAATAGAAACAAATAATTATTACAAAAAAAAGATCAACAGTAATAAATTTAAAAATTACAATAAGCATTTTAATATATACAAGCATTAAGTAAAGTGCTGTACAATATAATAACACTGAAAGCTATCAAGATTTTGTCAGTCGTATATATTTTCTTTCTATTATTATT
The DNA here is from genome assembly GCA_946811695.1 of Gonocerus acuteangulatus. Lineage (NCBI taxonomy): Eukaryota > Metazoa > Arthropoda > Insecta > Hemiptera > Coreidae > Gonocerus > Gonocerus acuteangulatus. The sequence goes on along the minus strand of OX328127.1, from coordinate 75,391,746 downwards.
ATTATTTTTTCTTCAAATTTCATAAAAAGAATTGTAAATTCTTAATAATTCAGTAAAAAAATAAATACAATTTTAAAACCTATCTGAATTTTGCTAAAAAACTAGTGAACTAAAAGTAATATAAACAATGGGGAAGTTAATTTCTAATAAGTATAGTACATATAAGAAATGTTAAATGAGCCTAGAGTTTTTCAAGTAATAAATTAGTAGACCATGAACAAAACTGTACTGTGATATATTTTGAATCATTAGCATCCTCTGCTGCCGCAGGAGGTAAACGACTCTAGGAATATCCAATTCCTGAAAACAAATAGATACATTCATAGTAAAGAAATTACATTTATAATTTGAAGATAGGTTCAAAGTGTATAATTCATTATAGTCCGAGAGCCAGCAACGCACTTTTCATGAAGTGTTTTATGCACCTTGAAATTTTGCTGTAATGTACCTCTTAGGTAGATAAGAAGGTAAATATGTGTTTCCTGGACATACCTTGGAACACCAGGTACTGCGTATAGGGGAAAGGTAAAAAAAAATATTTACCAAAAATAGAGTTTTATTTAGAAGCCAACTTTAATATAAAATTAAGACAATTTTACAATAAATAATAAATATGGCAGTCACTTTTAAGGGGTATAACACGTAAAAAAAAAAATAAATAAATAAATAAATAAAAAAAATAATTGTTTTTATTCTAATATTAAATGAGAGTTTTATTCGCGCTACCGTTAAAACCGGAACAGCTGTACAAGATCATATGAGCAAGAACCAATGAAAGCACAGAAAACAACCCACACTGCGCGGTCGACTTATGCATTCTTTACAGTTACGCGCAGTGTATTGCAATCTATCATAAGCAACATTTATTTTCATGTTTCCTGATAATTAAACCCCACAAAAGTGTCTGCCCTTTTGCAATTATTTTAAAATATATTTATTGAAGACACTGTTTAAATCGCAGCGTGAATAAAGCGCTTCATTTAATATTAAAAATAAAAACTAGGCACTTCCGTTTTTTTATTTTATTATTATCATTTTAACCCCCTTAAAAGTGCCTGCCTTATTTATTATTAATTTGAAAATTGCCTTAATTTGCCATTTTTTTTCATTAATAATAGTTGGCTTCTGAATAAAACTCTATTTTTGGGCAATATTGATTTGCACCTTTCCCCTATGCGCAGTACCTGGTGTTCCAAGGTATGTCCAGGAAACACATATTTACCTTCTTATCTACCTAAGAGGTACATTATAGCAAAATTTCAGGGTGCATAAAACACTTCATGAAAAGTGCGTTGCTGGCTCTCGGTCTATTATAGGAGATATAAATGTTTATTTATTGAAAGCAAAAATACTCTGAGTTGAAATAAAATTATCCAAAGGGATTCACCTGATTTTGTTCAATAGTAAAGAGTAGTAGATCACTCAAAATTGTTACAGCAGTTGGTCCAACTCCACTACTGCAATGAACAAGAGCAGGTGGATTTTTATTATGACCCCCAGGTATTTCTGTCGTGATGTGGTGTCTTACTGAGCTTACTTCTTCCAGAAAACCTAAAATAATAAGTAAATTGTTATATTACTATACATGAAATAATAATATACAGTTAGCATCTAAGTAAACCGGCATTTCAACGGTAGGTGATTTTAATAAAAACGTGTTCTTTGTTTAATTTTTGAAAATTTGATCTCCTCTTTATTTATTTATTTTATTTTTTTTTTTACAGTGCTTCGAGAACTAGGCCATTAGCGCCGACATCGAGGGTGCAGCAAGGAATTTGATGAGAAAATTCCTGCCGCCGGTGGGGATCGAACCCACCATCTACCGCTTATGAATATCAGGCGTAGTAATGAACATACTATCTTCCTAGCGTGCAGCAAGGTTAAGAATCTGATATCTGCACACTCATGGCCAGAGCATTATCAGACTGATTCCCTCCCGGTGATGGTGGGATGTTTAAGTTTAGAATTCACATTCTGTTTAAAAATAAACCACAATGTGTGCAGTATTGTCATATTCTCCTTTTAGCACTTTCCTCCGAAGGAAAGTAGCTATTGAGGTTGCACTCATGACGGAATTTTTGAAAAATTTCTTTGAATCTTTATCGAACCTACCTAGTAGACACCGAAAATGATCCCAGGTAAAATTTATATATATATATATATATATATATATATTTTGTTGTTCGTTAACCAACAAAATCAGTCCATCCGGAGGGGGGGTTTACTCCGGAGCCAAAGTAGTTATTTGCCAATACCAATCGTAATTTTTGTTATATTTCAACGAAACTCGGTATTCGTTCTGGATAACTAAAGAGAAAAATGTGTTGTAAAAATAAACTAAATCGGTTCATTAGGAGGGGGGGCTTACTCCAGTCCCAAATTACTAATTTGCTCATACCGGTCGTAATTTCTGCTGTATTGTAACGAAATGCGGTATACGTCCTGGGTATCTAATAAGGAAGAAGTGTTGTAAAAATGAACTAAATTGGTCTACCAGAAGGGGGGGGGGATTTACTTTGTGCTATGTTTGAATTGAATTGAAACAGGTGTTATTTATGTTTTTATTTTATTTATCTATATAGGTTATTTTAAGCAAATTATTCAGGAATGCACTCGACACTACCCAATTCTGAGGAAAGTGCTTAAGTTATTTATACAAGACAAAATGCACCAAAAGAACACAATAGATTATAATGAGGTGTAGATAGATAGCTGTCGAGGTGATAAGCAGTCAGGGATGTTTCAGCTACCAAAGAGTAGCCGAAACATCCTTAGTACAGATTTTTATAAAAATGGTATGTAGGTTTTCCTGGCCGAATCCCAACTATTCCCTGACTGTACAAAAGGTTATATAATGACTGTATGGTACAGATTCCTGAAAAAAGAAATACATCACAGCTCTAAAAGTGATATCTACGATACATTATAGAATGAAAACATTTCATTACTAACTAAATTATAGTTTTTATTTCCCCAAAAAATCTGCAATCTATTAGGTTAGAAAGACAGCTGAAGACATAATTTTACAATGAAAACAGTTTTTTTTCCTATAATTAATTTTTATTTAATGACAGTAGCCAAAAAAATAACAATTGATTAATTTGTCTTCTTACTCAAAAACTTTAATTTCCACAGAAGTTTTAACCATGGGAATTTAATTAAACAAGAACTTTAAGTCTCCTTGTTCATATTTTATTACGAATGATATAATTAACCATTTACTGTACACTAAAAATTCAATTATTGTTTTATCTATTTCATAACTAGATAAAAGAATATTTGCTTAAGTTATCTAATAAATGAAGACTTTATTAGAAATCCTTGTACCATTCCTTCCAGAAAGAGGAAAACCAAAAGTTTTGAAATCATACCTCAGCAAAACAAAAGCAGGTAGGTATAAAAAAAACTAATTTTAAATTTATGAATAAAACAGAAAGAAATAACAACTGCAGATAACTAACCTAGGAAATGTGGGACAGTATTTGGACAGCCCTGATGACCCCATTCAGTATACTGGAGGTGCCATATTCCTCTGAAGGACTTATTGTCTAAGTCTTGAATACGCAGTTTACTTGTCGCACAATGGCCGGTGGCTTGAGAAAACTGACAAACAACTTCAAACTGTAAGAAAAAAAAGCAAAATAAGCATAAAAAATTAACACTAACATGATTGAAAATTAGTCATTGTTCCTTACGTGGAATTTATCGGGTTTTCAAAGACTATATCTTGCAAATTATGACGTGGAAGCATTAAGGCTATTTGAAACCATCGATATATTCTGTTTTCTAGAAACTTGGCAAATGCATTATAACAATCCGCCTCCAACTTTTCTGAAATATTATGATTTTTATCATGTTAAGGCACTCAAGGAAAAATCTCTCGGGCGGCCGAGCTCAGGGATTGCAATATTTTATAAAAAGCATTTAAAACCTAATATTACATTATTAGATGAATCTAATTTGTGGTTATTTGTGAAGTTGGAATTCAATAGCTCTCGCCTCATCTTAGGGACAGTTTACTGGAGCCCTTCAGCAGATATTGAAGCATGTTTGGAACTTTTTCGAGACCAAATAACACATCTTCAGGAAACATATCAAGGCACTGCTATCATTATTACTGGTGATTTTAATTGTCGTATTGGTGACTTTGACTCTTCTGAAGAAATCATTTTTGACGGGTCAGATCTCGTTCATCCACGAACCTCCTATGATTCAATCCTTAACAAACGCGGTAAGTGTTTGATGGAATTTCTGTCAGACTTTAATTTTGAGGTATGCAATGGCCGCTCTAAATCCGACTCTCCTGGTAACTACACATTTATTTCTCATATGGGTATGAGTCTGATCGACCTTGCAATTGTTAACCATGCTTCTTTGCCTCTGGTGGAAGATCTAGAAGTAGTAAATCCTTCCAATATATTCGATCATAAAGCAATCTATCTCAAACTAAGGTTGCCTTTTCATGCTTGTGGCAAGGTGAGAATGGAGGTGGATGATAGTAAGCATGCTGCACAGAATTGTAAATACATCAAGTGGAACTCTGAAAAGCACCAGGAGTTCGTCGAATACCTTCAAGAAAACGATAATATTTACTATAATAGTGACGAACCTGAGGATTTGTATAAAAATATGTGTTCAGCAATTGTAAGCAGTGCAAAGAATTGCCAGATTCTGTTTGAGCCAAAAAATGTACCTGTTTTGCAAAATAAGAAGGTGTGGTTCAACGAGGAGTGCAGAGATTCCCGGAGAAACGTCAAAAGGTTATACAAGAAACTTAAGAATAGCAGATATGCAAATGATGTATTTGGTGAATACTCAGTCGCAAAGAAATCTTATTGTAATCTTTTGAAGCGAACCCGGTTAATTTATCAAGATGAAATTATCTCTAGTCTTTCGTTTGTTAAAAATTCCCGCCAATTTTGGGCTGCTGTCAGAAAACTGAATCCGAAGGGCTTTGAGGAAAATTCAATCAGCACTTCCAAATGGTGTGAGTATTTGCAGGCATTGTATTCCAATCCTTCTCCGGCAACTTGTAACAATACTTTCTTCAACGTTGGACATCCGTACTTGGAAGAGGATATAACGCTAGAAGAACTGCAGCTATGTATTTCCAAGAGCAAATGTGGGAAATCTCCAGGGCTTGATGGAATCCCGTATGAAGTGTTCAAGTGTCTAACTCCTGAATGGACTCATTACTTACTGAATCTAATGAATCAGGTCTTGAGGACTGAGAAAGTGCCAGCTGAATGGTCGAAAGGAGCTCTAAGTTTGTTGTTCAAGAGAGGTGATCGGCTTGATCCCTCTAACTATCGTGGCATTGCTCTCTTCAACACTTGTACAAAGCTCTTCACCTCGATTCTCGGAGAAAGGATCAAGCAATGGTCGGAAGATTGTAATTTAATTCCAATGGAACAATCAGGATTCAGAAAAGGGAGGTCATGCTCGTACAACTTATTTGCACTCTATTGTATAATAGTTGTGTACATCAAAGTGAAAAAACAAGATTTATACGTTGTATTTATTGATCTACATAAAGCATTCGACACCATCGACCACAACCTTCTATGGAACAAACTGAATAGACTGGGTTTAAGTGGGAAGCTCATAAGAATATTGAAAAATCTCTACAACCAAGCTGAGTTCAACCCAAAAATCAATTGAAAATTGTTCTATTTAACATTCTCATCCAATCAGGTGTCCTTCAAGGAGAATCTCTTTCGCCTTCCCTCTTTACATTGTTCCTATCGGACATCATTCAAGAATTTCATGCTGCGGGCCTCAGTGGATTAAAAAAGGTAGATCATGGGGATGACATGATCGGCCTGCTCTTTGCAGATGATTTTATAATGTTTGGCGATTCAAGAACTGATGCGCAGGCCAAATTAACTGTTCTTGGGAAATATTGTAAAAAGAACAAACTTCAAATTAACAGTAGCAAAACCAAAGTCGTCGTCTTCAGAGCAAGCCCAAGATGGAAGAAAAGACCTTCTCTTCTACTAGATAATGCGGCCATCGAGTATGTCAACACCGCCACATATCTTGGCGTACCCTTTAGCTGTACAGGGAAGTTCAGGGAGGCAGCAGACCATTTTATAAGCCGTGGTACAAAGGCCCTTGGCAAGGTGAAGGACATACTGGTCAGGGGGAAGGTAAAATCCTGGGAGACTTCTATAAGGTTGTTTGACTCCATTGTTGCGGCAACAGCTTTGCACGCGTCAGAAGTTTGGGCTTTGAGCCATATTGACAAACTAGAGCGTCTCCAAATTAAATTTCTTAAAAATATTTTCCATTTAAGTCGCACTACTCCAAATCACTTCATAAGAATGGAATCCGGATGTTCACCTTTAGGGGTGGCAATATTGAGGAGAACCATCAACTGGTGGATCACCCTTCAGTCTATGGAGCCCAACGAATTACCAAAGAGATGCTACGATAAAATCTTAAATAGGACCTCTTTTCATCCTGAGAAACTTCAAGATTCGTGGTTCGCCCCTCTTCACAGCATTCTAGCCAGCTTGGGGTATAAGGATATATTTCGATCCGCGAACGTCAACTGGCTGCTGAAAAATAAGAACGAAATCCTAGAGAGATGGAACAACCACCTCATATCTGTTGACGTTGAACGTGTAATTAACTCTAAGTACAACCCTGTGTATCGTCAGCTAAGCTCTCTTAGCTATGGTGAGGAGTACATCAAGTCTGAAGTACCAATGGATGAGTGGAAGAGAGCCCTCATGCAGCTCAGACTCTCAAGGGACTCGGAGTTGAGGCTTTATCTTAAAGGCACCTCCTACAGGATAGACACAGTACTAGATTGCACTATATGCAACCTTCGGAAACCCGAGACACTCGCCCAATCTACCGATCTGCCCGCACTACATACCTTCAAGATATCCATCCAGAAGTTGATGAAGACAATTTCACATTGATTCTTTCACCTTCGAATAAGGATTCAATGTTCAGGCTCTTCCGCTTCACCATGGAAGCTCTAATGACAAGATCGTTTGTGCTTTTTGAATAGTAGCAAGTAATTTTTATTTTTATTTATTTATTTATTTTTTTTTATCTTCATAAATTTATCTATTGTACTTTTCTGTTTATTATGATTAAGATTTATATTATTTATATTTATTACGATCCAATGAGAAATGTTTTTTTTTTCTCTCTTTTCTTTTATTATTATTTATCTATTATAATGTTTTGTAACCAGACCCCTGTAACTGTTTTTCAAACAAAATACAGAATTTTATCTATCTAAAATTAGTCATTGTATTTTCAATATTGATCGAGTATGCACTGGTAGGTGCGCAAAAGAATTAGAAAGGGTTTTTCATCTTTTTTTTCAGCACGCTAACTTTTCAAATGGGTATTGGGTAAGTTTCACATGTTCGGCCCAATAGCAGAGCCATCATGGGGCGAATTTTGCAGCTATTCCCATTTGCTAACCGGCATTGAAGCATAAAATATTGCGATGACAATATTTTTTTGTTGTTGTTATACCCTGTTTCTAAACATAATTGTTCAGAAACAGGACATTAGAGGGGTTATCTATAGGTTACAACCATTTTATAGCAAGAATAAGGCTAATGCCTTTTTCTTTTTTTGAAAGAAAAGCCACCACCACTAGTGGGAATCGAACCCACGACCTTAGACACCGAGTGTTAAGTGCTCACGCCTTAACACACACGGCCACCAAGCCTCCTTATAAATGTAAATAAATATATATATGTATGTATGTGTGTATATATATATATATATATATATATATATATATATATATATATATATAAACAAATCAAATCAAAAATTGGTTCTCTACATACCCTTCCTGCATGAAGTACTCTCTCTGGAGTCGGAAGATATGCAGGTATTTCCTCCCCAGGAGCAGGTAAAGAGACTACAAGGTAAACTTCGCATTCCCAAATCATCTGCCAGAATTCCCTTATTGTAGACGCCAGGGGGCTCTGAGCAGCAATGTAAAACCTCTGCTGAGGGCCAACTGTCGCCTATTATACAACAACATTTTTAATTATTAAAATAACTGTAGAAACAAAAGTAATTTAATGCTGCTAATGATGTAATGGCACTGTGTCCTTCCGTAACACTTCCAGTAAAGTCGACTAGATCTAGCTCCTTCCATTTTTATTGCAAAAAAAATTGGATAGAATGTTCACGGCTGTCCAATAAGCATTGACACTAAGTATATATTTACTGCCAAAAAGAAGAAGCAAATATATTCGCTCTTCTGTATCGACATTTGCAATGAATGCTTTTTTTTCTGGATTAGATCTTTAAATATATGCTTTACATGAAAACAAAATATTTATTCATCTATCAACATAGGTAGATCAGCCAATGCTAAAATAAATTTGTAGTTCAGATAGTGACATCACTAGGAGAGTTCAACAACACCTACTTTTGCATCTTTCCAATTAAAAAGCATTCTTCATTGACATTACTTAATTCTATTAAACATCCCTTCTGTGGTTAGGAAGTGACTGTTTTCACTAGTCGTTAGATCTTTGTACGTAGTTTCATATGTTTCTATATATTTCTATACTATTATTAAAATATTTGTTATATATACATATATATGAACTTACTGTTATATGGGAAGCATTAATATAACCAAATTTGTTTTCTTTGCTTGGAGACAATCTCACTCTTGTTTCTTCATAAGGAACAACATCGTTAAACCTGAAATGAATCGTAATTGACATAAATAAATAAAATAAGATAAAATTCATTAAACTATGTAAATACAAAGATTATTGTTACCTATTACGAGGAGTATTTTCACAAAGGGAGGCCGTTGTTAAATCACAGTTGGTTTTTTGTTTGGGGATTTTTTCAAATTCAAAGAATAAGGCACTTTGTGGGTAATCTAAAAGCTTCTTTTCTAAAAGCTGACACTGAAATAAAAATAAAATGCATTAACACAAAATATGGTATGGTTTGAGTATGCTGAAACCAAGACTTCTACCTCGAAAGCCGAGGGGAGAACTTTTGGCAGGTGAAAAACCGTGAAATGTTAGCACTTTTTTTCAGTTTTTCTTCATTAATATAAAAACCGTTGATTTTGGGTAAAATAACTTCAAATAGGAAGTAAAGAACATTAAATTGCAATCGCTAGCCAAAAAGCAACAAATTTTTCCAATTTTGCGAAAAACTGTGGTGAGCCTTAAGGAGCTTGTATTCATCAATTCTTTTGATACACCCCCCTCCCTAACAGTTAAAGAGCATCAATATCTTAGTCCAAAAAGCACAAAAACCTATAAATTTGACCAATATTATTATTATTATATTATTGTTATTGTTGTGTTTTGGACAAGAAATAATCTTGGAGGTATGCTTTTATTTTGCTGATGGATTGAAAGTTCTTGTTGCAAAGATAATATTTATTCTAATTGATCAATTTTGAGTTGGGAAAGTGTTCTGGCTGACAAACGATATATTAATCTGAAACCTGATAATTTTTTAGCATAAATATGCTTTAGCGATGACTAAACTGAAAAAAAGTGTTAAACAAAAGTGTTTTCCAATTCCTTGTACCAAAGTATTCATTACATATTGTTTAGAGGAAATCAAGAAAGCAGTTTTAATTTATATAAAATATTCTTTCCTGAACAAATTAAAAAAATTTGGAACTTCATTCTTATAAGCCAATTAAACAAAAATCCTTAAATAGTATTAAAACTATTTCGATTATAAATAAATAAATGATGTACCATAGCTTCCTTGGATATTGTAGCAGGGAGTGGGACTCTGATAGGCTCGCCTTGCTTAGGTAAAGTTGCTTGCTTATTTTTACCTCCGGAGCCGAGTAAGTTTGACCATTTTCTACCTTTTCCCTTCCCTGTCTTTCCCAACGTTCCACTCGTCGACCCATCACTGCTGCGTGTAGTAGACGAATCTGAAATACACGGAATTTTAATAATTTTCAGAACCATTTTCAACCGTGCCAGTTAGTAATGTGCAACTTTCAAGATAAGATAACATAAAAACTCAAGAAAAAACAAGCATGTGAATCAGCCATATGCCACTCAATGTTACAAGATAAGATGATGTCAAGCTTGTGTCAACAAATTTAAGTGTCTTCTATATTTTTCTAAAATGTTATGCATACAAATAAAAATGTATTTGTCAGAAAAATCTTTCTGATAGCTTAATTTTATTTTTACATAAGACCCTTAATGAAATTATAAAAACCTATTGAATAAAAATATTAACAAAAGCTATTATATAAAATTGTACTAATATATTCTACCCCAAAAAGCATTCTAACAAAATAAAATTGAATATTATTTGATACACTATAGAATTAAGGTAAAAATTAAAAGCAAAATACTATAAAGGCAAATAAAAATGCTGAGAAGTAAATACATTTCAAGAAGGTTTCATGAATCAAAACGAACTTAATCATAATAAAAAATGTGATAAATTCAGATAAAGGTTCCTCAAATAAGGTTCAAGACGAACCTCTTTCATTGGGCTAATGTACCAAATTTTATTTTTGTTATATTGCTTCTTTCTCAAAATTTTCAGGAATTCTTATGCAAGTCAAAACACCATCACTGTGTTTGTTGCTCTAAACTTAATCATTTATAAATATATATAAACAGAAATTTATTTAGTGCAGAGAGATTTCAGAGCAACACATAATTTTCAGTGCTCCATAAATTAGTGAGGTGCACCTTGATTCCCCACAAATCAGACTTTATAGAGGTGTAACAGTTACGGCTTTTTGATTTTTATAAGAAATTCCGAAGGGCTTGGGTGTTTTTTTTTTGTTTTTTTTGTTTTTTTTTTTTTTTTTTTTTTTTGGTACTTTGATGATCCTGCACTTTATGTAGCATTAACTCTACATTTGAAATAATTATTCAAAAAATTAGATTTACGTTCGTTTGAAATTTGACACAATAATTTAGTTATTGTTGATATGATTTCTCATTATTAAAATAAAATATCACGGAGAAAGAAAGTAAATTCAGAAAACCTATTAAGTGAAAACTGAATATTATTTTAAAAAATAGAAAGGGGGTAGACCCAGACAGTTCCGTATCGTGGAGGCTACATTTCTGAGATTTCAGAATTGTAGTCTCTACGATACAGAACTGTTTTCCCTCTCCTCCATAGCCCTGAAGAAGGCTCATAAGTCAAACTCATTTTAATTATAAAATGTTGTTGCGTCCAAAAAATGAGTGAAACCCGATGATTTACCCCTTCTCAATCTCAACGGTCAACTATCTCTTCACAATTATTTTAAAAAAGTAAATTTGTTCCTACCTATTGAAACGTTTAAGGCATGCCCTTGAACATGGTTGTGTGTTGGTGATGCATTGGTTGGATGACCTTGCTGCTGAGACTGTTGAGGCGCACCTCCGTGTTGATTTGTAAGCACTTGCTGTTGATTTCGCTGCTGAGCGGGACTCTGATGATTAAGCTGCTGTACAGCATTCTGGTGGTTCTGGTTCTGATGTGGCACGGCGCTCTGGTGGTTATGCTGTTGAGGAGTATTTTGGTGGTTGTGTTGCTGTAAGGCGCTCTGGTGGTTGTGCGGTTGCATCGGACTCTGGTGATTAAGGTGCTGGGCAACAGTTTGATGGTTGTGCTGAGCCTGATGATTTTGTTTTTGAGCAACTTGCTGCTGAAATTGTTCCTGAGGTATTCTCATTTCAGGCGCCGATTGTATACTAGCTGCCCTACTTCGAGGCTCGTTTCCTTCAGGAACCCATGTCAGAGGAATATTCTCATAGATAGGCTCTATAGAAAAGATACATAAAATTATTCTATGAAATAATATTGCCATAATTTAATTAAGGAAACCAAAAGTAGTCTTAATAAGAAGTATGTATTAATTGTTTTAAACATTCGTAACTACCATGAGCGCCAAAAAGTCATAAAATAAAATATTGACTGACCTTGACGGTGAGAGAAATGCCTCATAGCTGGCTGAGGTTGTCCCGAAGGCTGATGAAGAACAGCATTCCCCCGTCCCATGTAGTACAAGATGTTATTACCTCCAACATCATCTAAATGCTTTCAAAACAGAAAAACTTAATGTTACAAAGACATAAATTATTAATTTCAACAACTAAAAATAATATAGTACCCAGTAAATAGGTTACTTTTCTATCTCTTTGCCATCTCTCTTCTTATTAACCTATAAAGTGATCGGTTTTTACATTGTCTAAAGGAATTTAGCTTTTAAGGTTGGACTTTGAAAGAAATGTTGAAAAATGTCTTCAAATATTCATCGATCCTACCTAGTAGATACCAAAAATTACCCCAATTAAAAAATACATATATGTCTCTTGACATTTATTCGGCTGGGCTGTGATGGTACTGTATCAAATAGGAAAAAGTTCGACTCGCTGGAACTGCGTCATCTTAGCATGGTTCCGTTCGTATCTCTAGTGTCATTAGTAAAGGAATAGAAGCAGTTATTAGTGGGTTATGATCTTTTGTGAAAAATATAAAATAAAATTTCGAAAAGAAGGTAGATTTAAGGCACCACAACAGGAAATTGACAGTATCTTAAACAACTCCCCCCAACTTCTCAACATTCACTCATGGAAACACTATAACACTGTTTTAGTAAAATATTGCTTTTACTGTTAAACGTAATTAAAATGAACAACAACGAATTATAACGTTAGGTAAACAGGTACAAAAACACGTTGAAAAGAGCAAAACTAACAATTTCAAAGTTTAAAGTCTTTATTTCTCCAATTGACATCGCCCCATCAAAAATTACATCAGAACCTTTTTTGTGGAGAATTAAGTAAGCTTTCGAATGGTCACCTTCCACTTACCATGGTTTCCCAACCATTTTCGAGATATTTTAGAAAATATAGAAAATAAAAAGAAATATTTTATTTATAGTACTTCCTTAACTCCAAATGGAACCAAACAGTAGCTATCTTAGATTATATGAATTTCAAACGCCTGGGATTGATATATATTCACATATATTTTAACACACATACAGAAGTGCAAAAACTGAGCACTGCGTAGGTTACAAAGAAGAGAGATTTTGAACAGACAGACAAGTACTTCATTCACTTGGTACTCTACGCTGATATACAAATTAGAACAACCAGCTTATTAGTGACATATGGGTTATGACATGTCGACATTTATCGTCAGCACTGTTGTTTTCATTACTCTTGGTAGGTTTGAAACACACTAAAAATATTAATTATAAGTTTTAACCTAGAAACTGTGAAACTTAAAATCTAATAGTAATACAATAGTTTAAGTAAAGTCAACAAAAAATAGTGTCTAGAAAAATAGAATATTTTAAGTCAAATTTTTCATGCACTACAATTTAAGTGTTTTTAGCTGCCAGTGTTGAATGTTAACATCACCACTTTTAGTAAAGCAATCTTTCCTCCACCTATTTAAGAGGCAGCAATGAAATATATAATAGCTTTAATTTAGATTTGAGGTACAAATTAACAAAAAATTAACTAAAGAAAATAACTCATAATTACCTATGTCATTTACCTGCAAACAATTTGTTTCAGTCATTAACAAATGTCAAGTTAATTGTTAACATTTGATCAAGAAATGATTTTATGGGACAGAAATAATCATTCAAATTTTAATATTCTCAATTTACAAAGTATATTTAAATTAAATATTAATGATGCCCAATGAGCTCAATTTCAACTTCCGCTGACATGAAGCAATAGCACGCGAGCGAGTCACTGCTACACTGATACCAACAATAATAACATTTAAGCATATTGTAAAACATGAACTTCCTTCTACAGATGTGCAGAGTGTGTTTATATCGTTGAGTTTAGTTAGGGAGGGGTAGGTTAAAGCATTGTTGTCTCCTATTATTGCTAAAAATCTGCTTCTTAGGTTGATACATTTGGGCAGAACCACAGCAATAAGTGGTCTAGGTTTTCTTCTTCCAGGCCAGGTACATACATTAGCTGAATCTATTTTGTACCAATTGTTGTGGATATAAAGGTGAAGAAGCTATTTTTCTGGTATAGAATTATTTAGCTAATCCGCTGGCACTCCACTGGTTATGTAAGGAAAGTGATAGGTTTTTATTCAGCCACATTCTGAAAGAATAACATTTTAACACGTTCGGACCCAGCGCCGTGGCATATGAGTCCGAGAGATGTATTTGTGGGCCAAGCGTCGTGGTGTTTGCGTCTGCAGATAGCTTGTCTTTCTTTCAATCCCCACTACGCTGGGCCTTGTCCTATACCCATAGTATTTGGTTTGGGACCTCATTCCGTTATTCCGGGTTAGGTTTTCGGGTCTGGTATCATATGATACTGAATCCGTCAGACAAATTCCTTGAGCGGGCCAGCTTTCGTGGCATGTTAACACAAAACTTAACTAAATTGTAATTAGTCCACTAAAAGTACATAATTTAAAAAGTTTCGAAGCCATCGGTCCAGAAAGTGTTAATTAGTATCAAGAAGAGAATTACAAGGCACAGCTTCATCTTTTGCTGGCAAACAGACAAACACCAAATACCATGTTGCCTACATACCCCTCTACGAGAATGGACGTAATGAACTGAAGTCTGAGTATATTTTCCAAATGGGCAGGCTTCTATCGGAGAAAGAAAACTAGCTTGTCCATCTCAGAGAGAAAGATAAAGAAGAAGCCCTATGGAAGCCTGGAGAAAATCAGTAGAACCACTGAATTTCCTCATTTTAACCCCTGACTTCACAATAAAAGGGAAGAATCAAAAGAAGAAAAAAAAAAAAAAAAAATCATACTTTGCCTTGTATTTTTTTTCATTCTCATAGCAGACCACAAGACCCCAAGGTGGCAGATACTTTAGGCGTATCAGATTCTTGACCTTACAGCATGTTAGGAGAAAGTGTGTGGTCTGTATCAGCGCTGCTTACCTGAGTTTCCTCTTTTCAGGTACCCATTCAATTCGGGATGATTACTCTTCTTCCGGAGTAAACCTCAACTTATAATGAACTAACCGTTTCTTGGAGGCATATTAGCACTTTGTTCCTGGAGTAAAACCCCTTTTAAGATGGGCCAATTTGGTTGTTAAATTTTCCAATTGTTTAATGCTATAAAGAATGCTATATAGCAAGTTTATTGGTGATAAAACCAAAATTGTGGCTGCTATAGTGATAACAGACGCTGACACACACGTGTGTATGTATATATAAACTTTAACAGAGGTAATTTCTGGTTTCTAGTAGGTAGGAGCAAGATTTGAGGATATTTTTCAAAACTTCTTTCATGAGTGAAACCTCAATATCGACATTCTTTTGGAAAGTGCTAAAACAAGTCTAATATACATTAAGCAAAAGAAAACATACACACATTCATGAGCACTTTTCAGGAAATAATTGTTAACAGATCGTATAAATACTAGGAAATATAATGGTAGTTATAAATGAATTTTGGCAAAATAATGAGGAATCATAGGTTTACAACTATAGAAATTATACAAAAAAACACCATAATAATTTAGCAGGTAAATAAAAAATAAGAAAAAGGAAAATTATGATAGACCAAATGAAAACCAGACAAACTAGGTCATTTGAATACAAACAAAAAACTAAAACACTTTTGAAATAGCACATGGGTTAACTTAATTTTTCAAAATTATAAACTTTAATAGGTATTTAATAGTAACGTGTTTCCTCATTATTTTATATGTGGTTAAAAGCGACCCAACACGAAGAACCTTTCCACCAATATTGATTTTGTTTTTAATTTGTCATACTTGATTGTCTACGAGTGCAGCAAGATTGGTGTACGTCCTGTGTGCATGAGGGTTTGGTAGAAGGTACTGAGGTCCGCCAAAGGGGCCCCCACCTCGCAAGCAAACCAAATCAGGACTTGAGCCGCTAACCTAAATATTGTCAGATGGAAACCATACTATTTATCAGTTTTCTAAGCTAATAACCAAACAAACTACTTAAAAATAAATATCAATCTGTGTTAAAAGAATACAAGATCAAGAACAGTTTAGTTTCTTCATCATAACACATTTTAATACCTATGAAATAGTTGACAATACTGTTTTATAACTAGAAAAAAAATTTAACATTAATTAAAATAAATGACAACATAAAATTTGCTTAAAAAAATATTGTTCAGAAAAATACTTGAAAGTATGATACAAAATCATGATGCATTACAGGAAAAAAAATGCTTTAAAAGATTAGCACAATAACCAAAATACATCATATAAGGCAACCAAAAAAACAAAAACAAACAAACAAAAGACTAGGAAAATTAGTAAAAACTTAAAAAAAATGAAGCAGTTAGTAATAATTACCAAATGTTTATATACAACAACAAAAAAAAACTTATGGTGGTCACACTAATAAATGAAGGAATTACTCTCTCTGTCCTTTCGTAAAAGTTTTTATGCTTGATTTAGTTTTATTGGTTATAGGGTGCTAAATGTGGGAACTAAGGGAGGGGGTAGTAGGAGGTCCTTTTATAATGAGTTATCAGTTTACAATGCTTCACCTAATATCAATAAAAATTGAAGAAAAAAGTTATTATTTAGGATAAATTCATAATTCTGTCTGGTTAGAGAGTTATAGAAATAAAATTAATTAAAAAAAAAGGAGGTCCAGTGGTCGGGAGTATGAAGGCGTGAACAATCCATGTCTAGGGACATGTGTTCAATTCTCACTAGGGGTGGTGGCGTCTCTTTTAACCCATTTGCTGCTGAGCAGTGCAATGCTTCCTTTGCCTTGACCGAGTGCTACAGGGATGGTGCCTCAACAACCACCATGTGCTGAGTTCTGAACGCTGGTTTATAAAGGTCTGAGGGCTAACGGTCATAAAACTGGCATAGTTTGAAAAGGAGGTGCCTACACTATCTACTGGTAATTCTATGAGTCTACTAGTTGATTTATATATCGCTACATGAAGGTTCTGAGGCACACAAATATGTGTGAGCAGCAGTTGTTCAGAATCACATATCTGTGTTAGTAGCAGTGGAGGCATGCCGGCTAAGCGCACAGATTTGTGTAACAAGCAACAAAATAGCCTAATGCTGGCCAGAAAAGGGTGCTAACCTTTAGATAACAAGTCCCAAAAATTTGTGTTATGTATGAGGGGATGTTGAAATTAAAAAAATAAAAGGAAGTAAGGAAACAACTTATTAGACAGCACACTTGAAGATGATTTCCCACAGAAATATAAGCTATAATGATTTCATTAATTATAAACAAATTTTATGGATATAATTATTACATTAAAATTTGTTAGAGCCATGAGAGAGGTTATAAACATCGTACACTTACTGATTTGCATGCATGAAAAGAAGCATGATTATTTGGTCTAAGAGTCAACAATATCAGCAAACCTAGTCAGGCTTTCAAAACATGCTAATTGGGACCAAATAAGGAATACATTATTCCCACACGACAAGAGCTCTTAACCCTAAAATCCGGGTAGGAGATCTAGAAAAGACCTCAAATGACATTCTTGAAGAAATTCAGCTAACAATCTTAAAGGAATTTGAGAAGCTCGGAAGTAAAATAAGATAATAAGATGGCCTTTCAACAAAGCCAAGTTAACAGCCGATCGCACAGATCATAAACTCAACACCAATAGAACACAATAAAGACATCAGAAAGTCCAAATTGAGGGCATGGAGAGAGGGTGTCACATTGACTCAACATACTCTCTGTTCTGTTTTATCCAGAGATGAATGTATAATGACTCAGAAGAGATTGTTGATGGAGATTACCAAGATCAAGATTGGACATAATAGTTAAATAAAACTAAATTAAAAAAAAAAAAAGAGTATTTAAAAACGTTTTAGCTTCATTTTCAAGCCTGAATTAGAAGCATGAGGAGAGGAAAAACTGATCTGGATGGAAGGTGCTACATCACAATGATGGTCCAATTTACTAGAGTAATAAGTGATGTAGCTTCTTCCTTCTCAAAGGTCTACAATCTATTCTGCATTATCAATTATTGACAGTTTTGAGTATCCTAAACAAAGGTTTCTAAAAATATTATAAAAACAGAACCAAGGAGAGAAATAGTCATTATTAAATGTCACAAATGGAAAACCAAACATGGAACAGTTCATGCATTTTATACAGGCTGAAACACACAATATGCAAATAAAAAATAAATAAAGGAATAGAAAAAAAGCTGCTGCCAAGCACTCATTACATCCTTTTTATGAAACTCTGAATCATTCCTAAAGCAGGCAAACCAAATTTCACATGTCAAATATTATAAATCTTACCTGAGTGCTTATAAAGGTATGAGTAGTATGAAGAGGCTGAGAGGCGAGGTCAGGAGTCGAGTTGCTGTTCGGTCGATAAGGCGGGGGAGGTTTGTACAACTGAACAACAACACCACGTTCACCTCCATCCAGATCAGGTGTACTAAAAACCAAAAAGCAACCAATTTAAAAATATGATTGAATGCTATAATTAAAAAATATAATTAATTAGATTTGAATGCAGATGTCCTAATGCAACTGAATTAGCAGTCCAATATTACATGAATATACTGTAGATCTTGGTGTTTCATTCCAGGGGAAGGGCATAAGTCATAAAATGATGTAAGTCAAATTTCAATTTATGTCGTAATTCGAAAGTAGTCACCAAATTTATTTGCCAATAGGCTTCATCACAGAAAAAATCCATTCCTACATTTATATTTTATTAATAAATGAACTTATAATAATATATGCTCAGCATAAATCTAATTGAAGATTAGAAAAAAAAAATTTTATTATTTTACGTAGTACTTGAAATGGATGAATACAAGAGTGTACAAACTTGTGAATAATTAAGTTACCCTCTAGGCACATTTGACGACTTTTTTGTTTGAGTTACAAATGATGGTTAAAACTTGTTATGTATTTGTTTTGCCTGAGTTACCAACGACGGCTGAGACTCGTCATTATTTCCCTGCCACTGTTAGGTTTTGTTTCGTCTATGCCATTTTTCCAGTGTTACAGTTGTTTAAAAATACATTTTTCCTCTCTTTGTACGCTTGTAGAAAGGGAATTTTAAAATGTTACCTGTATGTGTGGAGGGTCGGTAGATTGTGAGGCCTGTGATTTTCTTCATGAGGCTCGACGTAAACTCTTTCAACACGTGCAACATCAGGAAAATGTTTATAAGCATTAGCGTAAGATCTAATGCCCTGCAACAAAATTAAATATTATTAAGAAGGTAGATATTGTTAGTCCTGTGGAGTGTTAATAAAACTACATATTTTGTAAGAAAATGTGTTTTATTTTTGCGGACGTTTCGGTTTGAATTTCAAGCCTTCATCAGCGAGATGAGAAGAATTAGAACTATGCCTCACAGATGTCAAATAATTTCCCATAAATATTACAAATATTATTCAAAAACAACAATAAATAAAAAATTATAATAAAAGCTATCCTTGCAATATCTACCTCATGAAGATTTGCCTGATGAATTTCTGGTTGGCTACTATAAAGAACAGGATGTCCTCCTCTGTACTTTTGTTGCATAGCTGTTTCATAATCAGGAGCTGGGCGATAAGATGGGAGCATTGATCTACAAACCAAAGCCACATTAACATAAAACGTTAGTTGTAAATTAAGTTCATATTAAAAATTGTAATTTGAAAAGAAACAATATAAGTACGCAATAAACTAAGATTCATATCAGGCAACAATGACCCGTGTGGTTGAATTGCCTTATAATAAAAAAAAAAAAAAAAAAATTAAATTCATATCTACAAAATATACAGTAGAACTGAAGTTTCACGTCCTCACAAACGATTACTTTCAAATTTTCACAATAACGTATTTTAATGCACTAAACATAAATCCATTAAAAAAAACACTCGCTCTCAACTAGGAAATAAGTTATTAACCACTAAAGTGCACTGTTAGGGAGGTTATAAAAGTTGGCGTAAACAGCGTATTTGTAAACATGCACATGCGAAGGTATGGAAAAGTCCTTAATAAAGAAGTCTAATGAAAATTTACTATCAATTTTTTTAAGTTACCAGCACTTATTTATTCACAAACATTTTTTAAAATAATGAAACATTCTTCACATTTCTTGTTTCGTTCATGAAAAGTATTATATAACAGAAATCCCTTAATAATTAGCTGATGCCTTCATAATTATTCGTTTGTTCGTCCCTGATGACGTTTAATTGTGATCATAGTTTTGTTTTATAGAAAAGTTACAATGAAGTTGCATGAATTTATAATTATCGTCCACAATAGAGAAGAATTACTCAATTTTTTATTTGAAAATAGTTTTGAGTAATCATTTATGAAGAGCACTTAAAGGCATTTTTCGGTGTGATTGCGGATTTATATCCACCGAACATTGCGTCTGAAGGAGAAGAAAGCTAAGAAGAATGTCTAGGAGGATAAGAAGAATGTCTAGGACGACGTTTGGGCATACATGCTATGTGTTTCTGCTCGCTATGCTCGCTCAAGAAGATATCAAAACTCTAGTCAATCCAACTCGCTAAAATTAATAGCAGAAACGCATAGCATGTCTGCCCATAAGCGACAGGTTATGATGGGTGAGGATGCCCTTAAAATTGACAATTATTTTTGAATAAATTGTTTATCATCATTTCAAATGAGAGTTTTCTGTTTCCCAATGTTACATGTCTGCGCATGCGCATGTTTACAAATACCCTGTTTATGCCTACTTTTATAACAGTGAACTTTAGTGCTTAATAACTTCTTTCCTAGTTGAGAGCGATTTTTTTTTTAACGTATTCGTGTTTAGTGCATTAAAATACGATATAGTGAAAAATGTTAAAGTAATCATTTGTGAGGAGGCTAAACTTCACTTTTACCAAATTTACTAACTAAAATAGAAATGGCTACATGGATATTCTACAGACCTAAGCCTTTCAAGTTCAATACGGTTCGAGTGAGCCAGATCCAAACAAGATGTAGATTGAGCTCTTAGTCTTTCAACATGAACATTATCAACCCTGTCCAATTCTTCGTGACTGCTACCCACTTGCCCATCCTAAAATCAATCAATAATCTTAAAGCAGAATGAAATGAACATACAAAAAAAAAAAAAAACCTTATTGATATAAATCAATTTGATTTTTCAAAGCTACAAGTGATTTAAGGGTTTGTAAATATAGAATTTAAACTTATGAAATATGTTTTCAAAACCTTAACTGTAAAAAATTTCTAATCTCAGCCTAGAAAGTTAATTCTTCTAGAGTTAAGGATTTGAAAACATATTTCATAATTTTAAATTCTATAGTGTAGATGGAGATAGTTAGCCGCTGTAGAGATACGAAGACAGGTATAGTTGGGATTTGGCTAGGAGAAAAACGTCAGACTTTCAAAAAGAAATCTGTATTTTGGACGTTTCGACTGCAACAATGGCAGCCTTCTTCAGCTAAAAAATATATACAACTTATAAGTAAAGAAAATGTACAAGTAGTAAATAAAAGACAGGAAGAAATGAGCGGAGTATATATATCAATACAATTATATTCACTTATAAAATAGATTTTGTTTTTCACTACATAAAAAATGTGCGTTGTTTTTACTGTTTAATTTTTTTTGTACTGTTTTTACTAACAAGTTCTACATGCTGTTTTCTTTCCAACTACCGTATTTTCATTGTTTTTAAAAATAAGATTGGTTAAAATTTATTGTATTGATTTATATACTCCGCTCATTTCTTCCTGTCTTTTACTTACTACTTGTACATTTTCTTTACTTATAAGTTGTATATATTTTTTAGCTGAAGAAGGCTGCCATTGTTGCAGTCGAAACGTCCAAAATACAGATTTCTTTTTGAAAGTCTGACGTTTTTCTCCTAGCCGAATCCCAACTATACCTGTCTTCGTTTAAATTCTATATTTACAGCGCATTAAATTCTGTGTAATAGTGGTTATTTAAAAATTATTTTAAACCAGTTTATAGATATTAATCGACTGAAAAAGTATATTCACAATTTAACTTACATCATTTCCTAATTGTGAAAATAAGTTTCTCACCACCTGCGTAGTACTTCCAGTGTCAGATGCTGCTGTTTCATTTTGAACGAAGAACGTATGCTAGAAATACAAAAAAAAATACTTTAACATAATAAGAAAAATTATATGTTACCACTTGAATCCAAGTAAAGAGTGAGTGACTATGTGTGTGTACAATAGACAGTTCAATATCATTCCTCTCCCGAAATTTTATTGTGTTCTTTACCAAAAAGTGGGTTTTGAGATTTTCCACGATTTAAATAGATAAAACTCTTATAAATACTAGAAAATACACTAAAATAAATGCAAAAATGTATTAATTAAATCTAAGACCTAAATAGGGACTGGTTATTTAAAATTTAGTAAGCAGTAAAATATCTCTTAATATGGATATTGAAATGTCTGGTCATTGATTTGGACGGACGGTGGTGGTACTGCTTAAAATAGGAAAAGCAAAACACCAGGTCTCCACCACAGTTATTTATTTATTTTCGTACTACGGTACATTACTGTAGGTGTACAGAAAAATACTAGTTGTCTCCGAAAGTAAGCAACGAAAATGAATAAATAATTATGGTGGATACCTGGTGTTTTGATTTTCCTATTTAAAGATTAAAATATTTACCTGATGAACACACATTCTCCAAATGTACTTAGCAGTTTCTATGTCAGGAAGTTGGAACTGCACGGTGTCTGCTTGGTCATGCAATTCCATACCAAAACTCCTTTTATGGTTAACAACATTGGTTATGTCTTTCCACCTAAAAAATATAACAAGTAAAATAAATATGGGAGCAAAGAAATTAAGATTAAACAAACGAGTGGCCATATAAATATGCATACCTGTATATTTTGGGTTGGTGATGATTATTATTGTCGTGTATAATATAAATGCCAATTAATGCTACACCGATCACTACCTCATTCCCACAGTCATCCTATGAAAAAGAAATTTAAACTTTTGAAACATTTAGTTACTCCTAAAATCAGCCATAATTTCATGAGAAATATTTAAAAAATAGAAGTTGAAAATAAACACAGTACACTCGCCCTTAACAGGACACCCAAAGTTATACATAACACAGAAAAAGCTGCCAATGGCTTAGCCATATTGAATTCACCAGTTCCCGCTGATTACCGAAGTTAAGCAATGCCAGGCGTGGCCAGAACCTGAATGAGTGATCGACCACTTGCTGCGGGCATTTGAATGCTACATAGCATTCAAAATTAATGTGTAAAAATGGTATCTTGGGATTTTTTTTTTTTTTTTTTTTTTTTTTAGGTTATTCAGTCAGGTGGCCAGAATAAATTTATGAGCTAAACTTTTTACTTTTACGAGCAAATTCCTCAGCAAAATGGACTGAACTAAACCCGCAGAATGTGCTTAATTTAAATGATAAAAGGAGAATCGTAATACCTTAACATGTAAATTAAAAAATTAAGTGCAAAATAACGAATAATACAATAGAAATAACATACTTTTGCTAAAAATGTTTCCTGGCCATAGCCTTCGAGCTGTTGAGCAGCCAAAATATAATATTCCTCAGCTGTACCTTGAGGTAGTCCTGCTAATTCAGCGTGCTGGAGAATCACAGCTTTTGTCAGACTCTCCAAATGCCCTTCTTGAAGTAAGTGCTGTATATTAAAACAGAATATATACAAGGATCTGACTGGGAGATTAATAAAATAAATACAAACAAATAAGAATTTACCATTGGAAATAATGCAAAGTCTTTTAAATATTCAGCAGTATGTCGCTCTGGGTCATAATTTCCAAACTCAGCTGAAAAACAAGCTTGTTTAATGCGTGAATATCATTAATACTTCTTTTTAGTTAAGAGGAAACAAATATATTTTACCTTGCATGCTGTAACTCGCTAGCATACTAGCCTGTTTTAAATTACAACTAATCCGTCCCTCGATTACATCCTTCTTTAATTGGAGAAAATAGTGATACCTGATAAAAAAAATATAAATGAAAATAAATAAATTTAATAATCAATAATACTTAAAAGTATATTAAACCTAATAGTGAAATTAAAGCTAAAAGATTTTGTAGAGGCAAAAAGCAATTTTACATCAAGTATAGAGACTACATATTCAATTCATTCAGGAAAAAAACTATAAATATTTGTAAATACATCACTAATTATAATTTTAGATTTATTTATGAGTTGTTTAGGATTAAGTAATATAATCTTAAATCAGTCCCGTAACAGGCCACATGAGCCCAGAGGGGCAGATACTGTAGAGGTATCTGATTCTTGACCATACGGCACACTAGGAAGATAGTGTGGTCAACACTATGCTCCGGCCGCCTGATTTTCCCCTTGGCCGCTTCGACTGCTAGTCATTAGCACCCAAGGTACCCATTATTAATTAAATTAATTAAAGGCTGGGTGAGCCTAGGGACGATCTGAGACCCCAAATCCAACCCTCGAACGGCAGCACTAGAAGAAAAAATCTTTAGTGCGCGCTCGGGTTTTGAACCTGGTCCTCCAGTTCATTAGTCGAGTGCTCTACCACTGAGCTAACCTCGTCCCTAAGTAATATATTTAAAAAAAAAAAAAAAAAAGTATATTGAATAATGTGCCTGAAGTGTGTGACGTCCTCATTTTTGTCATTCTTTTGGGGTTAAGGAATAAATTATATAGGGACTATGTAGACAGTTTCAAATAGTTCAGTTGAAATTAAATAGGGAAATAACCACCCAAAAGATGGCAATTTAACAGATGCTGAAATGTTCTCACTGAGCATAGAGGCAATAATATTCTAAATATAGTATACTAAATACTAGAGAACATAACTATCTGTATACAAGAGCCACATTGTAATAAACAAAAAAATTCATAGATTCTATAAATTGTCTCTGACATTTAAAAAGGGCATGCCTAATTTTTATAATAAAACGTCTGCTGATTTGTAAAATTTCTTTGTTATTGCACCAGTTTGTCGAATTCCAACGATTGCCAACCTTAGAATTTTCACAACGCCAACCTTTGATATAGTTATGAAAGAAATGTTTCAGCATTTAAAAAATAATTAAATATTGCTTATTGTGATGTATTAAAAGAACAACAAATAATTGTAGTATTTTTGTAATAATGATTTATTTACAAATAATATATCTAAACAATTTAATTTACATAATTCAATTAACACCTGAGAAAATTTTGTGCGGGGGATGAACTAGATTAGTATACAATTACCTATTTATATTAAAACATTGTATGACTGGATCAGTTAATATACTTTTATAAACCTACAATTGAATCGATATTGTTTTATGCATACTTACACTTAAAATTCATTTTCATGACAATATTTAAAAAAGAGCTCTTTATGCAATAGCCATATATGACAAGAAAAGAGCTATCATAAAATGATAATGTGCGCACTTGATCATAACATTTTCCTCTTTTTCTTTTTTATTAAATATTTACGTTAAACATATAACAGCACTGGTCTCATAAAATATAGTAAAAATCAGTGTTAAACGGAATAAAAAAAATAAAAAAAAATGTTGGATTCTGAAAGTTTATTGAAGAAACTTCATAAATTTCCACTATATTCTTCATGTCAATTTCTTTTAAACAGACGGGAAAAGAAAGAAGAAAAATTATTTAATATCTGCTTACAAAAGAAAATTTGGAACATTGAGCAGACCCTAAAAATTACCTAGGAATCTTTCTACGAATTAAAAACAAACACAGAATTTTTACAGAATACAGAATTTCTTTAATTGCATAATTCTAGAAATGACAATAGGAAATGTCATGGTAATTATATAAACAAACATTTATAGACTTGAATATCAACTTATAAGTGATAATTAATAATTCAATAAATTGTCACAAGAATAAATGTTTTCAATATTAAAATGTGTACGAAAACCTGAGATACTACATTACCTTGTCATCTCATCTTGAATAAGGCTGATTCCATTAACATAATACATCACACGAAGATACAAATTTGGTTCTTTAGCATATTTGTCTAATTGCTTTTTAACTGGGCGCTCCATTTCTACCCATCTTGGAGCTCCATGCCTGTTCACGTAACGAAGTCCAAAAAATTCCGGCTAATAAAATATTAATGTGTGAAAAACAACTCTGGCAACAGAAGAAAACTTCACAATAAAAGTAATAATAAATGTAAACAATACCTGCTGAAGTCCCAACCTCTGGCAAACATTGTCAAGACATTCTCTACCAACACTCTCTGAGGAGAGTGTACATTCAATTGTTGTACTATCCAGCAATTCCACACAACTAACAAACAGTGATTTGGAAACAACATTGTACTGGCGACTTTTTTTAAGACGTAACTTGAAAGGCATTTCAGTGACACCAAGTATCAAAACTTTTTCATGTTAAAATGAATTTTATAACTTAAGGGCAACATCACTTAAAAATAGCTTTATCTAAAACATTCTGCTCAGTACAATGTTAGAAAATTCACACTGAATTATGTCACTCTTCTTCGCACAGCCGTTACATGGGAATTCACACAGTATTAGTCACTTAGAAAGTATGTATTTCGCCTGCAAGCCAATCCTTCATGACGACAAAAATCCGGTTGACAAAATCATTCGAAGTTCGTTCTAATTGTGGTATGAAGAGAGCCAGAGGTAGCAAACACTTACATTGAATGAAAACAAACCATCAAAATAAACTTAAACTGATCTATTAGTGAAAAATTACAACCTCCTCCATGAAATTGTAAATACCTAACTGCAATGTTGCCACAGAAATGAAATTCCTTTCATATACAATGTGTTTACGTTACTTAAAATAAGGCTAGAGGTAAGAAACGTCAATCCCAATACAACTCGAAATCAATTGACAAATAACTTGTTTAAATTATAATCACGTAAATGAAAGTACGTGAATGCATTCCAAGTATTAGAGTTTCTTTTTCAACGCTAAGCTTTCAGTAAAATTAATTTAAGACCCACTAATTTAAAAATGATTTGTTAAGTTTTATCTGTTAAATGCCTTTAAATCATTTTATATCTACAGCATATTCCATTCAATATTGGTTGATACCTTTTACCTATATCAACAAGTATCAATATTATATTTATGCATAGAAAATTCAATTATTTAAAGTTTAATGATATATCAATGAAATATAACAAGTAAAATCATAATATAAGCTTCAAAACAATAAGATAGCATGGGAGAGTACCCCCCCCCCCTTCTTTTGTGCCCCTATTCTTTTTAGAATCAATCTTTGCTTTGTAAAACCAAAAATGTCAGCTTTCAAATAATTCGCAACTTTATCATAATGACTTTGCTCCTCCAGATAACTTATAGAATTTTTTACATTTAGATATAAATAAAAATGAGGCGAAATCTGTACATTTAATTTTAGTGGCTCGCATTAAGTAAAGTTAATATTGCTTTCCTTTTGAAGAATTAACATTTAGTCTGTTGAAATCATTTGGCTCCTTCGGTCTGCGCCCAAAAAACAACTATTTTAAAAAGTCATATCTCCCGTCGGAAAAATAAAGAGATATTTTTGTTGAGCCACATTCTTGGGGGTTGAAATAAACTTTAGCGGCAACGTCCGAGTGTATTCGGGAATGCTAGAGGCCCTTCTGTTTTTTTTTTGTTTACATAGTTTTATGGTTGTGCAACTGATGCAGTTGGCACAGTATTGAAATGAGAAAAACATAGTTAGCAGTCGGCCTGCAAGGAAGCAAGCCAAAATACCGCTCAGGAGGGGAGAGAAGCCCGATTTTGGCCAGACACAAAGGGTAGAGCGCCGCTACATTCCTCAGATTTTAAAGAATTAAATTATATTTTAATATGAAGTTCCATTTATATTTTAGTTTATGAATAAATCGTTTTTAAATTACACTCTTTAAACTAGTGCATATGCCTTTTGTTTTGTCTTCAAACAAAACAAATATAAAGTTACATGTAAATATTCCAGATTGAATGAGGCAGATACTGAAATATTTATTGTTCATTCTGTCACATGGGTGTATATAAGGGCAGTATCTCTCTGGTTTTGTAATTCTCATGTCAACTTCAATGTTATGGACCTTTGTAGTTATTCTCCTTATAGGCGAAAGGTCAATAAATCTTCACTGTAGACTTTCGCTACATTCATTTCTTCTCTGCCCGACATGTTTCACAAACGTTTGGTGCTTCTTCAGGGGAGTGTGTTATAAATAGAAAATAGTACAGCCTCAACTTAAGGAGAACCTCCTTAGGAGGTAGGGCCTCCTTGTTGAGTCTCACATAGAAGTTTTATTGACCATCTACCTAAAATGAGAATTCCTATACTGGAGGAAAAAGTAAGGTAATTGTTGACATTGTGAATGCGGTTTGTTTATTTCTGGGTGATGTTTTTGTCTATCTTTTTCCACACAATGTTATTTTACATTATCCATTATGACTTGACATGACAATGAAATCACATAACACGTATGCCTTATGGAGGGCATCTCAGAAGGCTTTTGGACCCTACTAATGAATCTAGAAATGAAGTTCGAAGTTATTTATTTTAGTTTGCTGCCATTTAGTGATAAACTTTGTTTTCTCCCTTAGATATCCACTATGGTGTAGGAATAAAATTAAAAATGAATTTTTTCCATTGATTCTTATGTGAGTCAGTCAAAGTTGAATTATTTTCTGTTACGGTTCTCTATATTTAGTTTCACTTACCCAACAAAAATTAACTGTTTATCAGATCAATGAATGCCAAATCAACATGTCTGTGGTTATCATTTTTTTAAAAATAGTTTTATATAAATGTGTCTGTATTAAGTATTTATTAAGTTCATCAATGTCATCATAATTTACGATTTGTTCTGAGTGCAATGTCTGCCAGAATATGCTTTATGAATAAGTCTGTATTACTGTAGGTAAAAGAAGCACTGGCCTGACGACATAATGTATGAGTTTTAGTCGCATGTGGCGAACCCTGAGGCACATAAAATAACTACGTAATATCTGTTTGGTCTATTACTCGTTGACATTCATCGGTCATTTGCTGGTTTTACTTTACCAGTTGTCGGAAAATCGTATTATGCCATGTAACATAGCTCTGGTGCTTGTCATCAAGTTGCTAGCTTAGGCTTTTCGTTTACTGCGTTATTTTGTGTTACATCTTCAGGTCCGGGCAATCAGTACATTGTAAGATATTTATTTTATTGTGTGGTAGTAATACTGAAAAGTCCAAAGCGATAGTGATAGGCTCAGCTCCCCTCTTGAAATCTCTCCCTCCTATCCTCCCTTCCTTCACCATTGACTCCAGTCCTATTCAATATGTTTCCACTGCCAAGAACCTGGGCCTTGTTTTCGATCAAAACCTATCCTGGAAAAATCACTTATCCCTAATCACTCGTCGCTCCATAGCCACCCTTAAACTATTTAACCGTTCCCGTCACCTCCTCCCTACTCCTACACGTCAGCTTCTTGTATCTTCTCTAGTGTTCCCCCACTTCGACTATGGTTGCCTGGTGTATGGAGGGCTCACTGGGGAGCTTGAGGTTCGTCTTAAGCGATTAATGAACAGTTTTCTCAGATTTATCCTCGATACCCCCAGGGATGCCCATATTTCACACCGGTATTCCGAGTTGAAGTGGCTATTTCCATCAATTCGACGACAATATTTCCTAGGTTCCTTCCTTTACCAAACCATTTCTTCCAAATCTCCTTCCTATATTTACAACCTCCTGCAGTTTAAATCTGCTGTCCATTCCCGTGGTACCCGCTCCCGTCCCTCCGATCTCTATCCTCCCACTCATAAAACAGCCTTCTTCGACCGTTCCTTCATCTCCCGAGCCTCCTCCTTCTGGAACTCTATCCCTCTTTCCATTCGACACTCTCCTTCCTTACCTGTCTTTAAATCCCGCCTCTTTGCTTTTCTCCTGTCCTCCCAGGAAGACGCTTCTTAAAATTTCACCACCAGGAAGATCTGATTACCTTTGTAAATTATATTGCTGTTTTTTTCTCGTGTTTATGCATTTTCCTAGTTTATGTCTTTTTATAGCCCCCATTCCTTTAATATTTATTAAACTTTTTAATATTTATTTGTTTATTTAAACTCTTTAATTTTATTCCCATCCCCCTCTGAACATTGTATCATCATTGCCCCATTCCAATGAATGTACATATTTACTTATATTTCATTTTATTATTTAAGGCTTCACATATAATATTTGTATTAGTTGCTATTTTTGTTTTGTTCTTTTATACTTTTGTTTTTCTTTATTCATATTTATATTTTTAGGTTAAATTTATTTATTGTTTATTTTGTACTTATTTTTATTCTTATGGGACGAAGTCCCAGAATAAAGTTTTTTTTTCATTCATTCATTATTTCAAGGATTTTGAATGTTATGGGATGTGTATTGTAAAAGTCTTGAAGGATAACAAGGCTTTTACAATAGGCTGCTAAAGCTAAAACCATCAATGAATATTAAAATAAATTACAATATTTAAATTTCATTTTATTTACAAAATATAACTGAATTAATATAAACAAAAATATTACATTTAGAGAAACTATTTACAAGAAAATTATACAAAACTGAAAATAAATACATGCATAAAACTATTATTATTAAGTAGTAGGTGGAAAGTAGGGTGGCCTCGGAGGAACAGGTTGTGTTATGAAAAACTGAGAAGGCGCTGCTGTAGGAGGAGGGCCAAACGCTGGAGGATAAAGAGCTCCAGGACCGGAGGCATATGCAGGAAATGAGTACTCCAGGCCTGGAGGAGGTTTCATTGCTTCGACAAGTGGTTTTACAGGTTCTCCATTACTACGGTTTACATGTGATACTTTGATTCCTTCAGATTTACTAGAAATCTTTGGAGGCATCAATCCTGTAACAAATTGTATATTTTATTAAAATACTAGGAGACGTATCCATAGTTGGCAGGTGTATAAAGGAATGTTGAGCATGCAGAAAATTTGGATATTCGTACAAACCTATTTGTTAAAAAAAATTGTTTAATGTATTTTTTTGTAACAAATAGTATAAAAATCCCGTAAAAATCAGTATTTCAAGTCATTATTGGTAATCATGGCCCTGGTCAAATCCAAAAGTTCATTAATAACATCTTAAGTGTAAAATAAAAATAAACCTGAAGGGAACAGGGAATACATACACATAAAACATTCAGCAAGTATGTATAATTGCTGAGTGTGTTAGGTTGTTAGGATTAGTGGTTCTGAAAGTTCTACTTACAAAGAACATTCAATGTATTCCTGGAGACTACAGCTAACAATCTGTACAAATCATATGTACAATCATACATTAATTTTTTAGAAATGTTTAATATATCTCGAGTTCTCACTCCTGTAGGCATATTTGCAATGTTACTATACAGAGCTCTGTTTGACCCTAGGCATGCCAAAATAGAACACTAAATTTGACAAGGTTTGTCACCTCGCATTAGACATTACACTATATAAGAGTACTTCAATGGTGGAGGCCTCGGTTGAGTATCGGTCCAGTAGAATTCGAAAGTGTTCAAGTGAGGACAGGTAAGGACTGTCTGGCTCACTGGCTCCGGCAGGACTGGTACGCAGAGGCTACTAGATCAACCCCCTTCTAGCACCCGTGGTTGAAGGAAGCCTCCCAGTTAGCTTGTTTGTATCTCTCACCATAGAAGTAGAGAAAATAGAGAGACGGATGACGACTGTGTTATTGTATATGGAAATTGATCCCCCAGCAAGGTATTCAGAGGAATGATAAAAACATCTATGTAAACTTATAGGCTGGTATGAAATGCACCAATTGAAAATCATATTGCCGCAGTGAAAAGCCATATATTGTACATCCTCAATCATTTACGTTCAACGCATCAAATACTTTTAGAAGTACTTACTTTAGCCTCTAAATGCATTGTGATAAGTTCAGCTATTCCTACTTATATTTATAAATTATAAAAAAAACAAAAACAAAATTAAAATGACATGCAGTAGACTCCCTAATCCGTTCTCGTTGGGACCGGGGTACAGTCGGATTCTTTGACTTCTATTCAATGAAATACCACCAAACAAATGTTTGGTTAGCTAGGAAGGGAAGGTTTTCTAGGAACCCTTGAACCAGTCGAGCTCCGGCGAGTTCCTAGATCTGTCACTAATTCCACTCGGAGACCGCCGGATTAAAGAGAGCGACGGATAAGGGAGAGTCTACTATATTCAAGTTTGAACCATTATCATTATCTACAAAGCTTACCTGGTGATTGAGGAATAGAATTAGATCGATCATTGCTTGATGAATCAAGAGTGGGGATGGGTCGAGGAAGTGGAGGCGAATCTGGAGGATTTGAAACATTAGCTTGAGAATACAAATCCAGTACTTGGTGACAGATATCTGTAGGTTTAAAATAAAATATAAATTGTTGGTTGAGAAAAAGAAAATTATTAAGAATTAGATAAATATACACAGATACTTCCTAATTTCTAAATACACAGATTATTTACTAAAGGCAGATAAAACTTGAACAGAGCATTACTTCAGATTTTTTTTTTTTTTAGTTTGAGGGGATATTAATTAGACAGATAATTCTATAATTTACTCATTTGAAACAAAAACCTCCAGTCCCGAGACTAAAATTGTCACTACCCAGAAATGCCCCAGCTCCAAAAATCAAGCAATAAAAACAAGCAGAAGACTTCCTACAACTATAGCCCGTTCAGTTAGATGGAATAGTTCAAGTCCTGCAATGAACAATACACTACTTTAAACTCAATAAAAACTGATTATGTCTCGTTTAGGACCAGGGAAGGCTTTGAGAAGTCAGGCAAGGGAGATAGTGTTCAATATCTATCAATACTTAGCCAAAGCTAAGGCTAAAAACAACCAAATAGATGGTTTAGTTGGAGGGAAAAGGGAAGAAATTGGCGGTAAAAATTCTCTCTGTTATAACCTTATCACTAGGAGGTTTAAAACATTTTTAGTTTCAGCTTTGTCTAAATCTTTCTTGATAAATATTAGACACGATCTCCCTTGCCTGAACTCTCAAAGCCTTCCCTACTCTTAAATGAGACATAATCAGATTGTGTTCCTTGAAAAGGGAGTTTGCAAATGGTGAAGCCATCGGAAATATTTCCCTCCAAATTTTGTGCCTGCGGAATTGAACTTTTCCGCCTACCAGAACCTGGGCTATAAAAACGTTCAGAAACAAATTCTCTACTCTTGTACAGAATGTTCTTTTTTAATTGTTTTTTTGTATTTTTAAAATATCAAAAACAATATTTTAATTTAACAAAGCATTTTATTTTATTAGCCGTTAATATTAATGTAATTAAAAAAAAAAATAAGAGCAGCTACAATAAATTACTTAGTAAATATTAGTTTAATAATAGTATGATTTGCTTGATACCAAAGCCATGCATGAGGCATAAAATGTCCGACTGTCATGAATGTGTTATTTTAGCGTGGTTCTATTCTTATTCCTAGTGATTTTTGGAAAGCTTAGAGTAGCAATAACAATTTATTGTTTCCATATTTCGTGAAAAATGTAAAAAACTACTCAAACAACCATATTTTGTGAATGATTTTTCATATTTTGTAAAAAAAAGCGATATTTTAGGCGACATAAGGCACAGAAAACTGATAGTAGCCAACTTACATCTGCGTTCTCCCTTATTCTTAAGGAAGGCTCTAGTTTATATAAAAATGGAAAATGTATAACACAAAAATTTATAGTATTTAACATGTTTTTAGTTCCTTAACTTCAAACATAACCAAGATTTAAATTTATCAGTTTGGATGAATGAAAAACGTCTGGAATAATTTTTAACTGAATCTATCGCTTCTGAATACCCAAACAGAAAATTGTTTTTTTAAAGGAGGATTGGTGTACTGCTGTACAATTCAACCGTACTGGGGGTTCAGATTCTCTCGACAGCTAATCCGGTCAATGGTTCTAGGAGCAAGATAAGCCTAAAATGAAACAGCAGTCACCAGTAGGAAAAGGGTTAACTGCTGACATAACAAAGGCTTCTTTGGAGGCCCGATGGCCATGAGCGTTAAGGGGTGAGCACTTAACACTCTGTGCCAAAGGGTCATGGGTTCGATTCCCACTAGGGGTGGTGGCTTTTCTTTAGAAAAAAAAAGGCATCAGCCCTATCATGGCTAGAAAAGGGTGGTAAACTATATATAACCCATCCTAAAATTCGTAGTTAATAATAAATGGACGTTAAAATTTAATAATAATAACAAAGGCTACAGATAATAAAAATATTATACCTTCCAAGAGGTCCATGGTAACATCTTCGATAAACATATCCCACCATCTAAGGTGTTTCGCTTGACGACCTGTCCAATCAACTACTTCAAACTTGCTCAATTTACCGGCTAAGTACATAAGAGCTACAGCAATTATTTCTGGCTCCCATTGCAAGCAGAGAGTAGTGCATAAACTGAAAATTAAATTAAAAATGTTTAAAGCCATTTTAAGAATAAGTACAGTTTCTAAAATTATAAAGAAATATAGATCAATTCAAGTAATAATTATTATTAAAGGAAACAACTTTTTCAATGTTCGTAATTATAAATAAAGTTAAATAATTAATTCACGAGGGCAGCTCAAATCTCAAATTCAACAAGTAGACGGCATAATAATAAAAAAGTATGACCACTAGAGAAAGGCTATCCATGGCCTCAATTTGTAGCCATTGAGTCGGCACCATAAGCAGAGTATTAACCCCATTAGGAAAGAGGAAAGCACAATAAAAACCGAACTTATTCTGCTCCTTACTTATCTATAGCTTGAAGAGAGTTAGGGAATTTCTGATAAAGTAGAATAAGTACTAAAAAAGAACGATACTCAAATTAGGCTGATATTTTAAATTGATTGCCAATAGTGAAAGCCAAAGATGCTGGAGAATTTTCCGAGTTAACAAAATGAGATATTAGTACGAGGAAAAAGCTTCTATAACTCGGGGCCGACAACCAATGGATATAATTGTAATGAAGAAACCACTGTATTTTCATGTTTATAACTTTTTGGTAAAACTGAATGAGAGCGTCCTCAACACCAATTTTTTTTTTCAAATTTTGCACCATAACGTATTGTGATGCACTAAGCATTAATCCGTTAAAAAAAAAAAAAAAAAGTTGCTCTCAACTAGCAAAGAAGTTATTAAGCACTAAAGTTCACTGTTATGGTGGTTATAAAAGTTGGCGTAAACAGTGTATTAATGAACATGCATGTTAAGTAGAAGGTCTAGGACGACTTTTGGGCAGACGTGCTATCCATTTCCGCTCGCTAGAGAAGATATCAAAACTCTGGTCAATCCAACTCGCTGTTATGGATAGAATTCCGATGTTATGGAGGTTATAAATAGTTTATCAACATTTCAAATGAGAGTTCATTGTTTCCCAGTATAGATGTCTGCGCATGTGTGTGTTTACAAATACGCTGTTTACGCCAACTTTAACCTCAATATCAGTCAACTTTAGTGCTTAATAACTTCTTTCCTAGTTGAGAAAATGTGCATCAAAATACGTTGTAGTGCAAAATTTGAAAAGAAATGTGCTGAGGATGCTCTCCTTCAGTTTTACCTTATTTTTTTCCAACAATTCTCAAATGTTGGCAAAGATGCCATGCATAAAGTTGCAAATAAATTTTTTTGATTTGATTAACTTAGGACCAAAATAAGTAAAACAAAAAATTGGTCTAAAGCGAAACATAAACAACACCTTACCTGTCATTAACGAAGGTCCATGCCATTTGGACCATTTTTTGAAGCTTTGCTTTATCACCTTTCAAACATTTTGCGTACTTTAAAAGATAGTGATAAGGATGTTCAACTTGCAAATCAAATTTAATAGTCTGAAGTAAAATCCTTTCAAGAGTCATAACTTCTTCCTAAAATATTCAGAGTACTATTAAAGGCTAATATTTGATAGTGAGAAAATAATGTAAATATATGCATTACAAGCAAAATCAATATGAATGCAACATAAATAATATAAATTTAAAATGGATGCCAGGAGTATTTCAGTACAAGGAAATCATGTCATCAACATTATCATATATGTGTTTAGGAATCGTGTTTTAAAACACTTATCTTTTTAACCAAGTTTTTCAATTTACCAGTGTCAGCAATGTTAATAATTAATCAGTTCATCAAGTTATACATGAAAATACATAGGACATTTCCTGTGAAGGAGACATATTAGGACCTTGGAAGGGAAAGAGCAAATGAGAAAAATCTACTTTTTGTTTATTTTATCTTCTGAGTCAGTATTTCCTGAGTAGATAACAAGACACTTCGCCTAGTTTCTCTGGTCCGCTTTTAGTTCTCTCAAAGTTTCAAGTTAAAGTGAATAGCACCATAAACTATGAAACATTCAACGTCCGATTTCAAGGGCAAATCCCGGGCCCTCCCAGCATTTAGTTACCCATAAATCACTCGTAGAAATTATAACTAAAACATTGAATTTCAATTGCATACTTTTTCAATCAGATTTATGAAGCAGCATTCCTTAGAGTAAACATTCACCTTAGTTATCCTGAAGCACTTCTAGAACTTTGACTTCAATTTCCCAACATTCGAAATTTTGATTTGCTCTTTCTCTTCCAAGGTTCATATACATTACACATATATCGAAATATTTTTCAAAGTTTACATTAGATGCATTGTTAACTAGTAAATGCATTTCAAAAAGAATCTTGAGTTTATATAATTACCTACCTTCGGATCATCACCAAATGTTGAAAACTTCTGATCGGTTAGGAAACTCTTAGCAGCTTTAATTATATCTTTACATTTTTTGGGGGTTTCCTCAGTTTTTCCAGCAAGAAATAGACAACAGCAAGCAGTTACCTGCATGAATGAAAGTGAATTAAGTAAATAAAAAATAATGTGCAGATATGAGCAGATTTGTTTATGTTAATGAACTTACATATCGAGGAAAATTTCTAAATGAATGAAACATGTAGAATCTATGAAAATATACAACACCAGTTGCCATTGTGTTGTAACCTAAATCCATTTTAGTACCTGTATCAATAATAAATCTTGCACCTTCTTTGCGATACCTTAGTTCAGTTTCATAATCAATGTTGTCAAGGGCTGAAGGAGTATTCCTCAGATCTTTTTTATCAAAATACCAACAAGGCATTTTTGTAAATTAAACAAACTTAAAAAAAAAACAAAAAAACTTTTCACACTTTTTCCAAATGATTTGGAGGCTAAAGAATCAATAAATTAACACATGTAGACTGGAAGGAGAAAATATAAAACATAAAACAAACAGCATCGTGAAACCTAAAGATTACCTCGCTACTATTATGGCAAAAGTTTCATGATCTCAAAAATATGTCAATGTTTTCAAAACATCCTTTATGGAATTTTAAGGGGGAAGCGTTATAATTTTATATTTATTAATTTTCGACTTGGTATATTCTTTTCAATCCATTTACAACCATCATCCATTTGTATCAATCACAAATATTTGTAACAATGTTTCTATAATTTAGAAACATAAAAAAATGTAGTAGGTATATAAGGGTATTTTAATATTCAATCTTTGCTTTATATGTTATTAATATTCTATATTTCAAACATATATTTAATCTTCAGTGATAATATTCTTTAGTACTGGGAGGAGGGGGCTAGTCGCCATCTTCACTTCTAGGTGGTAGGATCGTCAAGTAATTCTGCGATATTTTGTGACTTGTCTGAGATCTGTTGGTCTTGTACACGTGATTTTTCAGTGGGGGCTTTAACCCCTGAGTTTTTTTGTTCCTTTAGCGTTGGCAATGAGTGTAAAAATGGCTGGACAAACGATGACAGATCGCCTCCTTGCTGCTCGGCATAGTATTGCCGGCCAAGGTTTAGCGAAATCTGTTTGCAAAGCGACTACGGAAGAGTTAATTGGACCGAAAAAGAAACATCTAGATTGTAAGTATTAAAATTTTAGCCCCTCAATTTATGTTAGCTGTATGATTCTTGTAATCGCATTCTTCTCGGTGTAGTAATAACATTTTTGGTTTTTAGTTTATTAATTCACTAAATTGAATTTAGTGTTTAAACCACTTTTGATCCCTTATTTGAATTGAACTGGCAGTGTTTCAATTTGTTGTAATTACTTAGTATGCTAATGACGTCGTCCATGTGTTTTTTTTATTGATTTTAATACTTCAAGGAGTAAATCAAGATCAAATTTATGATTACAGTACATTTAAACTGTCAAAAATTGCTTGAGTCCTTTATTTTATTATGACTTCAATGTTTATAGCTTGTTGTTTTTTTTATATATGTAAAACAAGAATTAGTCGTGTTGGCAATTATTTGCAGTTTCTTAGCCTTGATATAATCCTATTCGTAAAGTGTCAAAATCAAATATGTAATCAATTCTTTTCAATTAAACTTGATTGCAAGCTAGAAGTACAAACCATTTTTGTTTTTCTTTATAGGTACAATTTAATCTGGTCGCTTATCACATATGTTTTATTGTTTTATTATAACAACAGGTGGCTTTTGTGTAATTCGTACAGAAATTGGATATACAGCTAGGATTCTGTTGGGATGTGAAAGGGTTCACTGACGTCAGAAGAGGGATCGATGCCCCAGAAACCCTGCGTAGTCTTTCCTATGATTTTCATGAGTACATTCCTCTTGTTATTGAACACAATCTAAATATGTATTACGAGAAACTGTTTTCATAATCTAAAGTTCTAAGATCCCTTGGAATTTAATTATATCAAAAGGGAAAGACAAAAATAATTCTTAGGACGGAATTCCTCGCGGGCTTAATTTCTTGGACTTTGACATCAGTCTTAAGTCGTTTGGAAAATGGACCTCTCGCAGTAATACTGGTCATTAAGATTTAGACCTTTGGACTTAAAATAATCTGATAAATTCTTACTTTATCTCAGGTGCTGGCTTTTATTGGAATATAAATTATTGCCCTCAGGTTTCAGAAGCTGCAATTTTAGTTGAATGTAATGAGACGAAAACGACATTTCTTTATTATTTATGACAGTACAATTCCTGCATTCTATGGTAAAGCATAGAACCTTAAAAAAAACATTTTTTTCTGTATGCATAGTTGATCTTCCTTATTTACCAAATATTTCACCGCTAAAGAACCTCATGCTTTGTACAACTAATCCAAGTTTGTGGCATCCTGAAATCCACCGTTCTATCATCAAAATTCTATTGATACATCAGTACTCCCTTGACGCTTTCTTCTTCAATATGTCGATAATAATCTCTCTCTCTCTCTCTCTCTCTATATATATATATATATATATATATATATATATATATATATATATATATATATATATATATATATCAGTGGTGGAGCTCTCGACTAATGAACTGGAGTACCCGAGTTCAAAACCCGAGCGTGCAATAACGATTTTTATCTTCTAGTCTCGTCGTTTGAGGGCTGGCTTTGGTGTCCCTGATCTTCCCTAGGCTCGCCCCAATTAATTAATGGGTACCGACAAATTTCCGTTTAGTAGGACCCCAATGTTTAAATGCATTTTCATTCGTGCACGATCATTAAATCGAGATGTTCGATTGTGGGGCGAAGAAGCAATACCTCTGTTGATATAATGCTTGCTGAGATGTGTC
This sequence comes from Gonocerus acuteangulatus, assembly GCA_946811695.1. NCBI lineage: Eukaryota > Metazoa > Arthropoda > Insecta > Hemiptera > Coreidae > Gonocerus > Gonocerus acuteangulatus. Next base: position 75,352,230 of record OX328127.1, on the reverse strand, counting down.
AGGAACTGGGGCTTGATCCTAATCAATGATAAGAGATCATAGATAGATCCTATTGTGGCTTAGGATATCCACAAGTTGACCACTTAAGCCACAAGCTTAAATCCACACTAATATTCCATCTCTGCAAACTACGCTCTTCTTTTGGGACGTTTCCTCCCTTTCTCCATAGGAAGGAAACCCGCTGATGACATTGACCTTGGGCGCAATCCGGAGGCGGCGATAAGAAATGTTCATGAAAATCTGTTCGCACTCTAGCAGGCCCAAAAATAAATAAAAAATAATAACAAAAATACTTTCTCTCAAACAAAAGGCAGAGTTCGTTAACTAGCCGAATCCACATACCGAAACACTATTTTTTCGGCGAAAATCGCGTGAAATAATCGTAAATTTTTGCCTTTATAATTTTTCAGGTACAATAGACTCTCCCTTATCCGGCGTTCTCTTATCCGCCGCTCTCTCTAATCCGGCGGTCTCCGAGAGGAATGAGTGACGGATGCCTGAACCTGCCAGAGCTACACAGGCTCGAGGGTTCCCAGGGAACCTTCCCTTCATAGCTAGCCAAACATTTGTTTCGTGGTATTTCATTGCATGGAAGTCAAATATGTTTTTGTTGAAATTGCTGGATGGTGGATACTGATCATCAGAAGGAAGAAAAAGCCTATAATTTCCACAGATTTTTTTTTATTTCTTGATTACAGAACGTTTTCAAGGACTTTGTTTCTTGCCGTGCAAACAAAAAATAAAAATACCCGTGGAAAGTACGGACTTTTTCTTCCTTCTGATCATCAATTTCCACCATCCAGCAATTCAAACAATGTAGTTCGTCAGGCTGTAGCTGGAACTTTTAGTGGACAATACTAGGTTTGTCCTCGAAAAATGGACAAAACTAGTATTCTCTTGAGATCATTGTACATTTTCATAAAACCAGCTGGGAAATCGTGGTAAATGTGAGGCATCTGTTTATATCAACCTAATAAAAGTCCGTCACGCAGGAGCTGCGTATCTAAGCACTTTCCTCAGAGTTGGGTAGTGTCGAGTGCATTCCTGAATAATTTGCTTAAAATAACCTATATATATATATATATATATATATATATATATATATATATATATATATATATATAAATAAAATAAAAACATAAATTGTTCTACTCTTTTGCATTTTTTAACAGTAGCTGTTTCAGTTATTAATTTTCTAATTAATTTCCTTCCAGAGTTTTGTGTATGCGGGGTACTACACTACGTACTAAATACACAAAGCTTCACATTTTGATCTATTGATCTTGATGTGTTTCGCGAACCTACGTTTGGCGGAAGAATTCAATTCAAACATAGTACAAAGTACCCCCCCCCCTTTCAGATAGACCGATTTATTTCATTTTCATATCACTTCTTTCTTATTAGATACCCAGGATGTATAAAGAGTTTCGTTACAATACAACAGAAATTACGACCGGTATAAGGAAATTAGTAATTTCTGTCCGGAATTAACCCCCCCTTCTAGTCAAACGATTTAGTTCATTTTTACAACCGAGTTTCGTTAAAATATAACAAATATTATGGCTGGTATTGACAAATCACTGCTTTGGCTCCGGAGTAAACCCCCCCTCCACATGGACCGATTTCGTTGGTTAACGAACTCGTTCAATCGTTTCATGGAAGAATACTACATTCTAAGTTTCGTGGCGAAAAAACAAAAACTCTGGCCTGTATCGTGTTAACGGACACATATATAACTATATATGCATATATATATATATATATATATATATATATATATATATATATATATATATATATATATAAATTTGAACGGGGGTCATTTTCGGTGTCGACTAGGTAGGATCGATAAGATTCGAAGAAATTTTTCAAAAATTCCGTCATGAGTGCAATCTTAATAGCTACTTTCCTTCGGAGGAAAGTGCTAAAACAGTAATATTTTACATTTAAGATTCCTTATTTTAGGACGCAAACCATTCTAAATGGCGAAACAACATAAAAAAAAATGTAAATAATTTGTATTGTGCGTAATTGTAGTAAGCGGATCATATTTAGGTAATAAAAATGATATTTTAATTTTGTTATTATTTGTTTGTATTATAATGCGGCAGGTGAATTAAGAACTCTTGAGGTCTTTACTTTCCTTTATGTGCCTACAGCTTGTTCGAATCCTCCGTTTTGCGAGTCATTGTTTTTTTTAAGGTTCGTGAGATCGTGGTCTATTTTCGTCAAAAGCTCCATCATGTCGTCCAGTTTGTACGAAATGGAATCTGTAATAATTAGGAATATTGTTATTGTAAATTTATTTTATTGTCACGTTTATTATCATTTGTTAGTGCTAATCAACTTTTATTTTGTTCTCAATAGATGAGGATTTGTTTCCTTAATAGTTTCTCTATTAGGGTCTTCCCGTGGTCAAGTGGCTAACGCGTTAGATTCTCATGCGGGAGATGGTGGGTTCGAGTACCACCGGCAGTAGAGATTTTTCGAATTTTAGGGCCCGTTGAGAAAATTCCCGGCCGCACAATGGCAGCTAATGGCCCAGATGTCGGTACGCAGAAAAACAAAAAAAAAACAGTAGTTCTGAGTTATATAATGGCGCCAAAGTTTCTCAATTTTTAGAATTATCACGTTATAAGTGTTTTCTCTTCCAAAGTTGCTATACATTCCTGGAGAATTAGTACCATTTTTCATTGAGTCCATTGCAAAAAAAGAATAAGTCCTACATTCTGGTTGGCATCGAAATCCAAATCTCTGAATGTTAGCACAATAATCTAACAACTACTTAGTCCCGTAAGCTCCTCAGTTCTGCCTTATTATGAAAAATAGTATATGTATGTATGTGTATATTTATATATCATATCGTAAATCGACCAATTCTACAACTATTTTCTCTTTGTAAAGGCCCTATAGGTCAAATAATTCTAAATTTCTTTGTATGACATTTTTTTTTCCTTGACGCATTTCTGGCAATTGTAGCCTCTTTTCAAAAGAATTATCTCTTCGGCGCTAATAGCCAAATAGTTGATGCGCCGTTAAAAAAAAAAAAAAAAAAAAAAAAAAAAGATTATCTCTTATTTTGATGTCAACAAATCATGGTACATATTTTTAATAATAAATCCACACACTAACAAAAAATAAAGAAATAACACATGGCTGGCGAATGCTGTTTAAGAATATATGTCTTTCTCTTTTTTGTTAGTTGGTGGACTTATTATTAAAAATATATGACATTATTTGTTAAAATCAAAATGAGATAATTCTTTTGAAAAGAGGCCATAGTTGCGAGAAGAAATAAAATTAAAATAATAATAATAAAATTATTTGGCCCCTATGACCTTTACTAAGATAAAATAATTATAGAATGGGTCAATTTACGATATTATATATATATATATATATATATATATATATATATATATATATATATATATATATATATATATATATGGGGGCGAGGTTAGCTCAGTGGTAGAGCACTCGACTAATGAACTGGAGGACCAGGTTCAAAACCCGAGCGCGCACTAAAGATTTTTTCTTCTAGTGCTGCTGTTCGAGAGTTGGATTTGGGGTCCCAGATCGTCTCTAGGCTCACCCAGCCTTTAATTAATTGAATTAATAATGGGTACCTTGGGTGCTAATGACTCTAGCAGTCGAAGCGGCTAAGGGGAAAATCAGGCGGCCGGAGCATAGTGTTGACCACACTATCTCCCTAGTGTGCGTATGGTCAAGAATCAGATACCTCTACAGTGTCTGCCCCTCTGGGCCCTTGTGGCCTGTTACGGGACTGATTTTATATATATATATATATATATATATATATATATATATATATATATATATATATATACAATACATAAAAATAAAAAAACAATGAACAAACCAATCCCGGAACAGACTATGGGGGCGCAGATGGGCATGTGTGAAAGAGTATAAATATTTCGTTTTATTTGACTTCGCTCTTTAAATATACTTGTAAAAAATCTTTTTTGCGGTTTTAATTCCATTCATCGAGCTCACACACTAACTTTTTTAATTATCGTAGCAGTTTCTTACTTCACGGAACATTTCACTGGTATCCGATTTCCTAATCTGAATTCTTTCCCGCATTACAGCCAGTTCTTCTCCAATGCACTCCTGAGCCACTATTGCGCTCTTTACTGGCCACCTACTTAGTTCATTCATATTTCTTTATTTACTGTGTTTTTCAGTTTAACTGTTTAAAAGTTAGCAAAAAAGAGCTCTGTTTTCGGTCTACAATCTCTTGAAATAAATTTTTCCATCAGAGAATCTATTTTGTTTTTTGTCGTCTTAAATGGAGATTGTCAATCACCTGTTGCTACGAAGATCAGTAATATCTTGCGTTCAATAGATAATTATACTCCTTAATGATTACTTTAATGCTCCAAGCTCCCACAGAATTTCATTTTCATGCTAATTTAAACTGAGCATCTCATGGGAGTTGGTTTATAACTGATATAACAAAGTACCACTAGGTGCTGTTCGTAGAGGTTTATTTGGCGGAAAGGGTTGTTTGGAAGGTTGAAGTGCTTTTTAAATGTTGTTTTTGAAGGATAATTGATTTCAGAGGGCTGGTCAAATTTGAGAGAGGAAAAATGAATTTATTTTTCATTTGCCTTTTAACAACCTTTATTTTAGTACAATTCCGCAACCACGCCTAAAATTGAATGTTTGTTGTTTTTTTTTTAAATGTCCACGCTGGATTTGTTCAGTGTCCGTATTTGAGGCCTCTGTCGGCATATTTTTAATAATAACAACCGCTGGTGTGAGAAAACTCACTTCAAATTCATTGAAGAATAAAACACTATTTTTGGGCAATATTGTTTTGCACCTTTCCCCTATGCGCAGTACCTGGTGTTCCAAGGTATGTCCAGGAAACACATACTTACCTTCTTATCTACCTAAAAGGTACACTATAGCAAAATTTCAGGTTGCATAAAACACTTCATGAAAAGTGCGTTGTCGGCTCTCCGACTATAAGGCAATGCGAATGGTTGCCTTGGATACAGGTTGATAAGGATGTAACGGCCTGTAAAGGGGCTGATCTGCCTAGTGATCATTTTCTCACGGCTCCAGAATTATGCAGAGAATTGTCAGCAGTTCTGTCATCTGCTTGGATTGCCGTTGCTAATGTAAAGAGCGCTTTCTTTCTACTATACCCCTGTACGAGGATCGCACCAGGAATACTGTTAAAAAGGCTACACACGGGCAGGCAGGCCTGTCAGTTAGACCTGAGGCCATTCGCCTGACCGGAATATATACACGTTCAGGTGACCGGCTTTCAGGCGGACTGTTTAGGTCTAACTAATAGGCCTGCCTGACCGTGTGTAGCCTGCTTTTGAGTTCGTCAGGCCGGCCAGATGATCGAACATATTTGTTGATTTTTCTCCGGCTGCCTGAACAGTCTTAACTGACAGACCAGCCGGAATATATACAAGTTCAGGCGACCTGTTAAGGTCTGACTGAGAGGCCTGCCTGACCGTGTGTAGCCTGCTATATTTTTGATTTTCCTCCGGCCGCCTGAACAGTCTTAACTGACAGACCAGCCGGAATATATACAAGTTCAGGCGACCTGTTAAGGTCTGACTGAGAGGCCTGCCTGACCGTGTGTAGCCTGCTATATTTTTGATTTTCCTCCGGCCGCCTGAACAGTCTTAACTGACAGACCAGCCGGAATATATACAAGTTCAGGCGACCTGTTAAGGTCTGACTGAGAGGCCTGCCTGACCGTGTGTAGCCTGCTATATTTTTGATTTTCCTCCGGCCGCCTGAACAGTATTAACTGACAGACCAGCCGGAATATATACACTTTCAGGCGAATGGCTTTTAGGCGGACTGTTCAGGCGGTACTGACAGGCCTGCCTGACCGTGTGTAGCCTGCTTTAGGCCTAGGTTTCCCATACAAAGTTCTTCTAGACGCTACAATGAAAACCCATTAGGCTTGCCCCGGTTTAGGACTCACGCCCTACGTAGGTTGTATTCGGACTACATTACCCAACTTTCCGTGGGCCGATATAGCCTTGAGGACGGATACGGTGCTCTCTGACGAGTCGACGGCTCGATCCACTCTGTAGGCGAGGTATACGGTGGAGGCGAGAAGGAGCAGAAGTGCGACGCATATAGACATATTGCAGAGTCTCTGGTTGGCGGTACTGCAGTTCTTCCTGGGGCAATTGGTTTTTGGTCGAATCTCTTGGGATCGGAAGAGTATATTAGGCTTCAGTCCTGCAAAACCATCATCAGTCATCAAAAATTAATCATTATATAAATAGGTTTTATGATAATCTTAACACATTGACTGTCACAGTATTTTCCACGATTCCGATGACGCTCATTCTGAGACTGACTCTAGACGCAGAAAACTACCAGTATTTGAATTCCCGGAGTCGAGCACCATTAATGCAAGTTGGCATCCTAGGAAATAGCTCATACTACAAGTTATATTGAAGTTGGCAGTCAGTGTGTTAATGAACACTTAGCTTAGTCATCATCACACTCATTTAAGGATGCAACCTCTCTGCTATTTGTTGCGGAGTAGGAATTGTTTGCATTCCATTAGATCAGTTAGTACATTTTGATACTATATATAAAATGTGTTTGCTTTTTTCTAAAATCTATTTCAACAGAAGGGGAAATCGGGAATGGCATTTAATCTAACGAAGGGTCCAAGTACATAGTGTTTAAATTAGTCTATTTTTTATTACGAGTCTTTCTATTTATTAAACCTATTAACAGAACGAGGGTTGCTAAGCAACTAAGATGTGAATATAGGATTTCTCCAGTTTTCAATTATGCAGTTCTGAGGTCTGAATACGTCCAAATTTTTGTAATTTTGGATCGATTATATAGCAGAGGGATATCAAAAGAAATATTGGCGGTACATTGAGTTTGCGTTCTTGCATTTGACGTATCAATAATTTATGTCTCAAGTTATTGCATATGGAGAATTTATTTAACTTGAAACTAAACTTAAATCTTAATTAACCTGAATCAGTGGTAATAACAAAACGCTTATTTATAGTTCCAGTATTTAAGAAAAAGCTGAAATGGTGAATAACTTAAATCGGAAGAAATTACCATTGTCCAACTGAGATATTATGAGAATCGAAAGCTTTCATTATCTTCGGCTGGGTTGGAGGGAGCTGATTATTTATAAGTATTTAAGTTTATTAATTGAACATTAAGAACTGTTTAAAAATAATTAATTTATTAAGTGCATAGGACATTTATCAGTCAGTTATGTCTCTTTTTCATGCTCAATGTACACTAGTCACCGGTTCCCGTAGAGCACCGAAGTTAAGCAACGTCGGGCGTGGACAGGATCTGAATGGTCATCGACCACGTGCTGTTGGCAATATGAAAGGGTGGCAACCTGTAGATAGCCCGGCGTTAATGGTTGATAAAGTCCAATGGTTGATACGCTATAAACACACACTCTAAAAAATGTACACTGGTGATTACAGGATCTTGTTAGGTCACATAGCTTCCATTCACGCTCAATGCTCTTTGTCGTATCAATATTATATTTGACTTTTCATCATTTAGGTCATTCGATCTCCTTTAAAATCTAATTTATTTAAGGGGTTCCATGTCCACCGCAATGTTTGGGTGGGTGGGAGTATTCGAGTAACATATGTTTGGGAGTCAGGTAAGCTCAATGTTTGTGGTAGGTTCCATGTTGCATGGTAGGTCTGGTGGTCAGACGGCCTTGCATGCCCCATGTTTTCAGGAGATCGAAACGTCTGCCGGTCAAATGACCTTCCTTGCTCGAGATCAAAGTTGACTTACCGCCACCCCTCGCATTTTGGGGGTTTCTCTTTTTTTTTTTCTTTCTTTTTTTTTTTTGTGGCGCTGGTCCTTTTTTACAACTCTTTGCCGTACCTGTTCATAGTCTTCTTTTCTTTACATACCTCGGTTTATCTTCTTTATTTACATCTGTTTCAATCGGAGTTAACCAAATTGATTCAGATTAACGCTTTTGATTTTATTCAGTGTGTTTATTATTTTTTGTAATAATTGTACCTATTTGCAACTTTTCAGTATACATTTTTTCTATTCATAAAAAAAAAAAATCGAATGCCTTTAAAAACTAGAAATCAATAAATTGCATTCATGAACTCCCACTTATGGAACAGATTTTTACATAGTCCTTCATATATTGTAGGGGGCGAGGTTAGCTCAGTGGACCTGAGTTCAAATCCCGAGTAAGTAAGATTTTTTTCTTCTAGTGTCTTCGTTCATGGGTTGAATTCGGCCTCCCTGACCGTCCCAGCCTTTAATTAATTTGATAATGGGTACCTTGGGTGCTAATGACTCTAGCAGTCGAAGCAGCCAAGGGGAAATTCAGGCGGCCGGAGCATAGTACTGACCACACTATCTCCCTTGTGTGCCGCATGGTCATGAATCAGATACCTCTATAGTATCTGCCCCTCAGGGCCCTCGTGGCCTATTACGGGACTGATTTTTTTTTTTTCATATATTGTAATAATAATATTTATTTAAATTTTAGCGTGCATATATTATTGACAGAGAATTTTAGGACGGGTTACCTATAGGTTACCATCCTTTTCTAACCAGGACCAGGGCTGATGCCTTTTCTTTTTTCGAAAGAAAAGCCACCACCCCTACTGGGAATCGAACCCACGACCTTAGGCACGGATTGCGCACGCCTTAGCACTCACGGACACCGTTGCTCCGTAATAATAATAAAAAATTAACAGTGAAAGCCATAGAAAAAATCATATCTGATTTTATTATTATTTGTCTAGTCATTTATTTATTTCCCGTATTTGTTGCATTATTTGCATATTACTTATTAACAAACAGTTCTAAGATCTTAAAATGCTCGTATTGAAAATCATGTATATTTCAGTGAGCTAGATCTTGGCCGCTTGAATTACTGGCCATCGGGTCAACCCCTGGTTTCGATCGATACCATCTTTGGTAGAACAGGTTTTCAAGTTCAGTTTTAGAAGAATTCGTATTAACCAATCTTGAACATACTTATTAGTTAATTCTCATTAGAAAGGCATTCGTTTTCAATGAAAGCGTTAGGTTTTCCAATTATCATTTTTATTTTTATGAACAATTTTAGCATATATTTATTTATTTTTTTTTTATTGAATACAACTACAGCTTAGTAATCAATCATATATTAGTTAAGAATTTACAATGGTCAGTTGTCAGCGGCTGGAAGGATCCGCAATTTTGAATAATTGTTTGATTGTGGCTTTTATGTGTCTTTCCTCGTCCCCAATATGTGTAAAACCGGTTATTACGGCGACCCGATATGATGCAATATAGAGGAAATGTTGACCTTTCATGGACCCATATGTCATGAAAATACCAGCCCCTCCATGATTGGCATCTCGAGTTTAATAAAAATGTTTATTGTATGTAAAGTAAAATAGCAAGTTGTTGAACAGCAGAATTGAAAATGTTTTGTTTTTTTTATTGTCGAAAACCCTGCAAATGAAATTCTACGATTTTCCTGTGATTGATTTTTCTGATACCCTCTTCTAGATATTTAGCCATGAGGAATCTAACGAATTTAGCTTGAGGAATATACCTTTTATAAAAACATTTGTTTTCAGGCAATTAAATATGACGAATTGTCATGAAATTGTTTTCAGATGTTCAACATTCATCTTTGCCATGATTTATTTCAATAATTTCGGACAGGAGTATTACCAAAATGTTTTATTGGCAGTAATGGGTTGTTCTAGACTTTGTTACTTTTTCCTAAAATAATTTGATATGACAAACCAAAGTTATTGTAGGAATTGCGGAAGTTACTGTTGAAAATTATGTCCATAGTGCTGAAAAAAGGCCAAAATTTCCAGAGACCTGAAAATGTGTCACTCTTGCCTATTTAGGGGGCATAACATTAAGACAGGAAGGGTTACACAAGTGCCCTCTGGTTTACAAGCTCTGAAGCTAGGTACATACAGTTTTGATGGTTGCCATGTCTTTCATAGTCGTAACTGAAAAACACCGATTTTTGAGTAGTGTCACTTTAGAAATACTAGTGGGATATGTTATTTCATGCAGAACGTTTTCAGAGACTTAGCCCTGCATTTCAATTCCCATGTAATGTTCCTTACTCAGCCTACCTTCGCTCCTAGACGGAGGCTAAGTACCTCAGCATGTAGTAATACATGAAATAAAACATCTTTGGAAATGGTGGCCTATTTCATCACTACCAAACCAAAGTTAGTTTCAACCTGTAGATAAGGAATATTGCTTCTAAACCAGACAACCCGTATGGGTGTATTGGTTGTTGTGCTGATACCTAACGGGGAAAAAACCTCTTCCTATTGTTACTGTTACGGATCGCATTCCGGGCAATATCTTCTAGCTTCTGTCATGAACAGCAGGATTCTTCCTCCATTATCCTCTTCGTCTATAAGATTTTTTTTCTAGTCAATTCTATATAATCTCCTAGTACAATACTTAGATATGTGTCTATTGCCGCTGTCTCCGTCACAAGTTGTCCCATAGAAACGGATGTTGTTGTCAGGTTGTAGTTTCAAGTTAAACTTGAAAACAAGCCGAGGACTAAATGTTAGGACTTTCGAAGGTTAGGCCTTATGTTTTCGCAAGTTGTGTTGGCGGTTTTGGGAAAATAGATAAGATTTTTTCAATTCTGAATCATGTAAGTTGTCATATTAGGTCATTCTGAGACGCAAAAAAGTCTCATTTGGAAATATTTATACTTTAGGACAGAATATATAATCCAATATCGTCCCTTTTCACAATCAGGTTCGTTACGGATTCCGTTTTTTATATAGGTTATCAAGTTAATTCAACTGATGTTTCAGATAGAAGGCATGGCGCCATCATTGCATTGCCACATTCGGTTTAGAAAGGCATTCTCACTAGGATTTGACCTACCATATAGTACGTAAGGCAGTAGGACGGCGTATTCCGCCTGTACGTAGATATAGAGAAATAATTTCCAGATATATTAATTAAGTGCCCTGCTCTCATGTGATTCCTGGTACCTTAATTGGCTATGCAATTAAAGCATAAAGCAGTGGTTTAATAAATTCAAAATTATGCTTACAGCGTGGCTCCCTAAGTTTTGTTTTCGTGTGCCAAGGTATTGTCTGTCGTACCCTCGAAACAATTTCTTCTCCTCAGAAATGAAACTTATTTAATATAAATGGTCAAGTAAATAATCAGCATGAATACAACGATTCTTAGTATAATCAGGGATTTTGTAGTACTCCTGTTGTGCAATCGGGAAATAGTTTCAGCTGTTTTATTCACTTCGAAAAACCATAAACCATGTGTACAGCCCAGAGGGCAATACTCAAGCTTAATGAAGGTCGTTAAGTTTGAATCTTCTTGAGCCAATAATAAAGGAGGTTACTGGGAGTGTCGCCTAAGAGTGAAAGTTATTGGTTGGCCTGTTTTACTAAGGACCAGGTAGTCTTTCGGGTGTAGATTACTTTCTGTGCTCACTTTGTCTTGTTAGTTCTGAGTGGAACAAAGCAAAAAAGAGGGTTAAACTGTTGTTGTTAGACAATATTATTTTGGAGGGGGGGGGGGGGGTACTCCTTAGTCTCCTGGGATAAATTCTTTCGGGGGTTATTGCCAACCGGAAGACGTAATTTTTTACGGGCATTATCAAACAGTACCGCTGTTGGACGGTAATAAGTTCTTCCAAGAGTTCTTAAGTTGGCAGTTGCGGTAATAGTTGATTTTGGAGGAGCCCGCAGATCATGATTATGCATGCAGGATAAGGTGTTATCCTTGCGGAATTAATTTTTTTCAACTCTTGCTAAGGCCTAGTCTTACACATACGCGTTTACAAATTTGAACGACCTGTGTGTTGTCAGGTCATGAAATATATATATATATATATATATATATATATATATATATATATATATATATATATTTATTTATTTATTTGAAATCTCTACAGTTTAACAGTACAATGATCAAGTATGTTGATGCAGATATTTTATGTACAAGTTGACAAAACTGGCAAAAGTAAAAAAAATAAAAAATACAAAATTTGGAAGAAGCCAACCGTTGTTGGCACTTCCAGAGGTGTCTCAATAAATATTTTAATGGTCATGAAAAGATCAGGCAAGTAAATTGTCTTGGGGCCACTGTCTCTTAAGCCGCCTGGGGGGATTGTGTGGATGGGATTGGGAAGATAAGAATTGACCTTCAGGATTAGGATGATAAGACAATTTGGAGTGGAACGTTTGGAAACGGGTTTTAGCGAGGTCAAGGACAAATGGGATGTTGAGGTCATTGTGTAGGGTTTTGTTGGATACATAGAAAGGGGCATTTACAATTTTACGGAGGACTTTTGACTGGAATGCCTGTATTCTGTTGATGTTGGATGTTTTTGCAGATCCCCAGAGTTCAAGTCCGTATGTCCATATTGGTCGAATGATTGTTTTATATATCGTAATTTTGTTCTGAGTCGATTTAGAGTTTAGATGAAGGTCCAAGGAGTAGTTTAAGTAGTCCGTATCGTTTGTTCAGTTCTTGTCTTTTCCACATCAGTTCTTGTTTGGATTCCATGTCACTCGGCTGTCAAGGTTTAATCCTAGATATCGAACCTCGCTGGATGTTGGTAGTGGAGTGTTTTTGAGGTAGACTGTAGGACATGATCTCCGGTTTAGAGTGAATAGGTCATGAAATAACCTGTGCTACATGAAATTAGTATATTTCTCGTCAGGACTTCAGGATTGAACGGTAGTGTTGGTGTCATAAGACGGTTTTCTTCCTACATGGACACGGTTAATTTCCTTTAAACAATTCTGGATGTTAGAATTAATGAAGTCACTACGACGGAGATGGATTTAATCCGAGCCTTGATTAACTGGTTTTAATTCCTTCCTCTTCCTATCATGTCCCGCCTTGAGTCCACCGTATAGATTGCTCATTCTAAAACTATCGAGTTACTAATGGATCTGTTGATTACCTGCATTATCTTCTGAATTCACTATCATATTCCTCAGCTGTGTCCGGACCTTCTTCACGTGGTTCTCGCAGGCCTCTTGAAGTTCTGTCACCCAATCAGAGTAGGCCTCTTCCACCTGTTGCTCCCATGTTTTACAATCTGTCAACAAACATTTATCGGTACAGTGACTTTATTTAGTAGTTTTAGAGCGAAATGCAGGGTTTATACGAGCTTAGTACTTCTTGCTTTAGTACTTGTACCTCAGGTTATTTTATAGCGACAAGTGCAAAGTATTAGTAATCACCGGACTGGATTCTATTTACTAAGCGGCAAGTAAGGTCCTCCACTACCATTCCACTACACAGTCGATCCTTATCACTAGAGCCCGGAAGTTAGGCAAAATGCCTTTTTTATCTGAATGGATATATTGAAGAATCAGATAGAAATAAATATGTTTTCGTGCATTTAGGAAGTGTAGAGACAATTTTTATTTTGCCTATTTTGGCTTCCGTTGCCTTTTTTTGCCTTTTTTGCTCGTTATGAAATTTTTTCTGCGATTTAAACATTTTAAAAAGCACCGTTCATCGAAGACAAAAATGGTTGCACAAATTAAATTACATATTGCACTCACAAATATCTATTCGAAAGCTTATTTTCCCAACCAATGGATGGAATTGAAGGGTTAAAAATAACAGAACCTTCCTTAGTAGAAGGAATGCACAGGCATAATGAATACCAGAAAAGAGAGAGGATGAGAGAAGTACGTCTCTTCTCCTTCCTGACACCCCTTTCGCTGTGAAAATCCGTAAATACCTGGGATTCTGGATTCCGAAATGATAAGATAATGCAGAGGAAGTTTTTCCATGATGAAAAACATTTTTTTTTTTTCTGCGAAGGTCTATGACATTTAATACTTTGAAAAAGCACCTTGTTGTTGCTTGTAAGAAGGGAAAGTAAAGCGGCCCCTACACGGTGAGTAATAATGACATTATGAGTAATGTCATTACTATTCAACTCTCGTCATTCCATATCATCATTACAATGTACACCTTACACCGTCATTCCACGGATCATTTTTAATGTCATTACTTTTCTTCAGTATGCATTGTGATCTCCGTGACAGAAGCGTTTTGTTAATAATGGATCCTCGCAAAGCCGCCTGTGTAGTTAAAATTGCGACACTAGCCACAAAAAAACATGTGAAACGTTCGTAAAGGCCTTAATATGACACATATCCTTCCAATCGGGGCGTTTCCAAGTGTTCTGGGACCGAGGTTATGTGCAAAAAAGTTTACATTTTATTTTTATTTGGATAACCATTTTTCGCAAGTACCTTTTGAAATAATACAATAGTCATTTATATGGTTAGAAAAAGGAGTCTTTCTTCTTTTGAAAGATTTTAATGACGTAAAAATCGGATTATCTCAAGGGGAGATATTGAATTTCAAAACGTCACATTACTTTTTCGCTTACAAATTTTTATTCTCTTCCAGACTGGGGAAAATCATTGTTTTTTGTTTTCAATATTATTCACCATGTTAGGGTTTCTTGGGGTGCTGATTTTAAATCTGCTATTATTTTTGGTGTAAAAAAATGTATAATACTAGTTTGCTTGAAAACGTAAGCATATTTTTGAATATATTTGACGAAACATAAATTATAGTTTAACGATTATATTTTCTTCTAATCTACTCTATAAGACAAATGAATTGGTAAAAGAATCACGTCAATATTATTTTCTAAAGTCGAAATAAAAAATAAAGCACTTTCAACCTATTTTATATCGTCGATACAAATGCAAAGTAACGAATGTGAAAAGTTGTTGGTGCCTTATAGATGACTTTATATATATTCTATTCTATGACATATTTTAATTAGACTTAATGCGGATTCTGTACTTTGATATATATATATATATATATATATATATATATATATATATATATATATATATGATTGATTTGTGAGACGGCTTCTCTCTCCAGCGGTGTTCTTCCTCTCCTTTGCGCAATATTTCGTCGGGTTCATCTCCGACTTCTTCGGGCTGCTATCTGTCGTCCTCGGTGGTTGTCAAGGGAATGATTTTTTTTTTTCCCGGAATTTCCCTCCTTTATAGCCCTACTTCGTAGACTATGCGGGCCAATGGTGTAGGGGGTCCGTGGGCCAATAGGGCTCGAGGGCTGTCTTTGTCCGTCCGTCGTCTGTAGTTCATCAGTGGTCCGTGTGGGGCGCTGGTCTTCAGTCCTTGTTTTCACCTCTCTCTTCTTAAGGATGGGCCGCCAGATCTCCGGGAGGATGAGGCCATCTTCCCTATTGAAGTTCACCGGATGCTTATATATTTCTATGGCTTCTCTAATAAGTCTTCTTGTCAAATTGGTCTCCTTGGCTAGGGTCTTGGCTTGGTCGAATAATACTTGCTTGGGGCACTCTTCTCCGTGTGTTGCCACCGCAGAAGTTTTGGTGCGCCCCAGCCTGTAGTCAGCAGCGTGTTGTCCGATCCGGGTGGCCACCTTCTTACCTGTTTGACCTACATACACCTTCCCACAGTCGCACGGTAGAAGGTAAACACCCTGGTCTTGTAACCGCTGCTTATCCTTACTCTTGCTGAGCCATTCCCCTAGCTTATTGAGCGGTTTAAAGGCGACTTCGGTGTTGTGACTTCTGAATAGTCTGCCTAATTTCTCGCTCACGCCGTTGACATATGGCAGGGAGATTCTTGTCTTTTGTTCTGCCTCTGTCCGGTTATTGTCTTGGTGTCGGGTTTTCACATCTTTGATGATCCGGGCCAGTTTCTTATGATCATAGCCGTTGCTCACCAGATCTTTCGTGAGTTGTGCCAGTTCATTTTCTAAGTGTGTCTGGTTACTGCACAAAGTCAGGGCTCTATGTGCCAGTGTCCTGATCACACTCATCTTGTGTGCCATGTGATGGTGTGAGTCCGAGTGGAGATAACGTCCTGTGGCCGTGGGCTTCCTGTAGACGGTGTGCTCCAGATCACCATTGTGTCCTCTTATAATCAGGAGGTCCAGAAAGGGCAACTTGCCATCTTTTTCTTCTTCTATGGTGAATTTGATGGCTGGGTGCATGTTATTCATAAAGTGAAGAAATTTCTGAAGTTCTTCTGCACCGTGCTGCCAAATTGCTAGGACATCATCAACATACCTAAGCCACAGCTTGGGTTTGTGTTCAGTCCTCTCCATGAGTTGCCTTTCAAAATCCTCCATAAATATATCGGCCACCACTGGTGATAGGGGGCTGCCCATAGCTACGCCATCCTTCTGCTGGTATATTATTCCTTTATACTGGAAATAGCAGGAAGTTAACACTAGTTCTGCTAATTCCATCAGGCTGCCTTCCAGGAACTTGTTGTCTTTGATGATGGCAATGGAATCTTTCGCTGGAAGATTGGTGAACAGGGACTCCACATCGAAACTCACTAACATATCCTGTTTCTCCAGTTTCGTCTGTTTAAGGATCTCAACCAAATGAACCGAATTCCTCACTGCGGAAAAAGATTGGCCTGTGTGCGATTTCAGAGCTCTGGCAAGTACCTTACTTGCTCTGTATGTAGGTGCCCCGATCATTGAAACAATTGGTCGTAGTGGTATTCCTTCCTTGTGAATTTTTGGTAGACCATAAATTCTGGGAATCCTTGAGTCACCGGGGGTCATTTCTGTAATTTTCGCTTCGTCCAGGCTGCTCTGTTTCAATATTTTCTTGATTTTATTTTCAATTCGTTTAGTTGGATCCTTTATGTCTTTTTTATATTTATCTGGTGTCAATAGATCCTGCATTTTTTCATCATAGGTTTTTCGGTTGAGAATGACCGTCATATTCCCTTTATCCGCCTTCGTGATGATGACGTCATCTCTCTTCCGTAGCTCGCATAGGGCCTGTCTCTGGGCTAGCGACAGATTGTCCTTAGATGGTTTGGCTCTCCTGACGAGGTGGGCTGCTTCCAGTCTGATCGTGTCAGCCGTCTCTTCATCCATGTATGTGAGAGCGGCTTCGATACTGGTCACTAGCTCCTCTGTCGGGGTGTGCTTAGGTGTGACTGCAAAGTTCATCCCTTTCTCGAGGACCTCTGTGGCTGCCCGAGATAACTCTATGCCTGCCAAGTTGACTATTACAGATCTCTCTGTAGTTAGGGTAGGCTGTTGGTCTGACTTGTCAACGGCCCTATTAAGGGCCACCAAATTTTCTTGATTTTGTTTGTTGGTTAGTTTGTTCCATTTCCTGTCCTTCTTCACCTTGTTGTGGGCACCTGCCTTGTCCGCCTTGGTCTTAGTAATGCGGTCAATAGTGTCCCACATGTCTGAGTCCACTCCTGTGCTGATTTTTTCTTTGAGGGACATTTCATCTGAAGATAGACTCCAAATCCGGTGGCGGTACGCTCCAATCCTTTCTCTTAAAAGAGCCCTTTCCATGTTGTCATAGATGCGGGCTGCTTTTAAGGTCTTGAGTGGCCTCTTCATCCTTAGAAAATGTGGGATCACCTTCTCCTCCCTGCATCTCCGTAAGAATTCGAGATCGTTGCGAGTAGTCGCTAGTCGGCCTCTCGTCCTGCTTAATCGCCTGGTCAGCTGATACAATTCCTCGCCGTAGAGGCTTTCAATGTTTTGTTTTAAGTTTCTTCGCTGGGGTTGATATGATTGATTTGTGAGACGGCTTCTCTCTCCAGCGGTGTTCTTCCTCTCCTTTGCGCAATATTTCGTCGGGTTCATCTCCGACTTCTTCGGGCTGCTATCTGTCGTCCTCGGTGGTTGTCAAGGGAATGATTTTTTTTTTCCCGGAATTTCCCTCCTTCATAGCCCTACTTCGTAGACTATGCGGGCCAATGGTGTAGGGGGTCCGTGGGCCAATAGGGCTCGAGGGCTGTCTTTGTCCGTCCGTCGTCTGTAGTTCATCAGTGGTCCGTGTGGGGCGCTGGTGGCCAAATGAACCGAATTCCTCACTGCGGAAAAAGATTGGCCTGTGGCAACACACGGAGAAGAGTGCCCCAAGCAAGTATTATTCGACCAAGCCAAGACCCTAGCCAAGGAGACCAATTTGACAAGAAGACTTATTAGAGAAGCCATAGAAATATATAAGCATCCGGTGAACTTCAATAGGGAAGATGGCCTCATCCTCCCGGACATCTGGCGGCCCATCCTTAAGAAGAGAGAGGTGAAAACAAGGACTGAAGACCAGCGCCCCACACGGACCACTGATGAACTACAGACGACGGACGGACAAAGACAGCCCTCGAGCCCTATTGGCCCACGGACCCCCTACACCATTGGCCCGCATAGTCTACGAAGTAGGGCTATAAAGGAGGGAAATTCCGGGAAAAAAAAAATCATTCCCTTGACAACCACCGAGGACGACAGATAGCAGCCCGAAGAAGTCGGAGATGAACCCGACGAAATATTGCGCAAAGGAGAGGAAGAACACCGCTGGAGAGAGAAGCCGTCTCACAAATCAATCATATCAACCCCAGCGAAGAAACTTAAAACAAAACATTGAAAGCCTCTACGGCGAGGAATTGTATCAGCTGACCAGGCGATTAAGCAGGACGAGAGGCCGACTAGCGACTACTCGCAACGATCTCGAATTCTTACGGAGATGCAGGGAGGAGAAGGTGATCCCACATTTTCTAAGGATGAAGAGGCCACTCAAGACCTTAAAAGCAGCCCGCATCTATGACAACATGGAAAGGGCTCTTTTAAGAGAAAGGATTGGAGCGTACCGCCACCGGGTTTGGAGTCTATCTTCAGATGAAATGTCCCTCAAAGAAAAAATCAGCACAGGAGTGGACTCAGACATGTGGGACACTATTGACCGCATTACTAAGACCAAGGCGGACAAGGCAGGTGCCCACAACAAGGTGAAGAAGGACAGGAAATGGAACAAACTATCCAACAAACAAAATCAAGAAAATTTGGTGGCCCTTAATAGGGCCGTTGACAAGTCAGACCAACAGCCTACCCTAACTACAGAGAGATCTGTAATAGTCAACTTGGCAGGCATAGAGTTATCTCAGGCAGCCACAGAGGTCCTCGAGAAAGGGATGAACTTTGCAGTCACACCTAAGCACACCCCGACAGAGGAGCTAGTGACCAGTATCGAAGCCGCTCTCACATACATGGATGAAGAGACGGCTGACACGATCAGACTGGAAGCAGCCCACCTCGTCAGGAGAGCCAAACCATCTAAGGACAATCTGTCGCTAGCCCAGAGACAGGCCCTATGCGAGCTACGGAAGAGAGATGACGTCATCATCACGAAGGCGGATAAAGGGAATATGACGGTCATTCTCAACCGAAAAACCTATGATGAAAAAATGCAGGATCTATTGACACCAGATAAATATAAAAAATACATAAAGGATCCAACTAAACGAATTGAAAATAAAATCAAGAAAATATTGAAACAGAGCAGCCTGGACGAAGCGAAAATTACAGAAATGACCCCCGGTGACTCAAGGATTCCCAGAATTTATGGTCTACCAAAAATTCACAAGGAAGGAATACCACTACGACCAATTGTTTCAATGATCGGGGCACCTACATACAGAGCAAGTAAGGTACTTGCCAGAGCTCTGAAATCGCACACAGGCCAATCTTTTTCCGCAGTGAGGAATTCGGTTCATTTGGTTGAGATCCTTAAACAGACGAAACTGGAGAAACAGGATATGTTAGTGAGTTTCGATGTGGAGTCCCTGTTCACCAATCTTCCAGCGAAAGATTCCATTGCCATCATCAAAGACAACAAGTTCCTGGAAGGCAGCCTGATGGAATTAGCAGAACTAGTGTTAACTTCCTGCTATTTCCAGTATAAAGGAATAATATACCAGCAGAAGGATTGCGTAGCTATGGGCAGCCCCCTATCACCAGTGGTGGCCGATATATTTATGGAGGATTTTGAAAGGCAACTCATGGAGAGGACTGAACACAAACCCAAGCTGTGGCTTAGGTATGTTGATGATGTCCTAGCAATTTGGCAGCACGGTGCAGAAGAACTTCAGAAATTTCTTCACTTTATGAATAACATGCACCCAGCCATCAAATTCACCATAGAAGAAGAAAAAGATGGCAAGTTGCCCTTTCTGGACCTCCTGATTATAAGAGGACACAATGGTGATCTGGAGCACACCGTCTACAGGAAGCCCACGGCCACAGGACGTTATCTCCACTCGGACTCACACCATCACATGGCACACAAGATGAGTGTGATCAGGACACTGGCACATAGAGCCCTGACTTTGTGCAGTAACCAGACACACTTAGAAAATGAACTGGCACAACTCACGAAAGATCTGGTGAGCAACGGCTATGATCATAAGAAACTGGCCCGGATCATCAAAGATGTGAAAACCCGACACCAAGACAATAACCGGACAGAGGCAGAACAAAAGACAAGAATCTCCCTGCCATATGTCAACGGCGTGAGCGAGAAATTAGGCAGACTATTCAGAAGTCACAACACCGAAGTCGCCTTTAAACCGCTCAATAAGCTAGGGGAATGGCTCAGCAAGAGTAAGGATAAGCAGCGGTTACAAGACCAGGGTGTTTACCTTCTACCGTGCGACTGTGGGAAGGTGTATGTAGGTCAAACAGGTAAGAAGGTGGCCACCCGGATCGGACAACACGCTGCTGACTACAGGCTGGGGCGCACCAAAACTTCTGCGGTGGCAACACACGGAGAAGAGTGCCCCAAGCAAGTATTATTCGACCAAGCCAAGACCCTAGCCAAGGAGACCAATTTGACAAGAAGACTTATTAGAGAAGCCATAGAAATATATAAGCATCCGGTGAACTTCAATAGGGAAGATGGCCTCATCCTCCCGGACATCTGGCGGCCCATCCTTAAGAAGAGAGAGGTGAAAACAAGGACTGAAGACCAGCGCCCCACACGGACCACTGATGAACTACAGACGACGGACGGACAAAGACAGCCCTCGAGCCCTATTGGCCCACGGACCCCCTACACCATTGGCCCGCATAGTCTACGAAGTAGGGCTATAAAGGAGGGAAATTCCGGGAAAAAAAAATCATTCCCTTGACAACCACCGAGGACGACAGATAGCAGCCCGAAGAAGTCGGAGATGAACCCGACGAAATATTGCGCAAAGGAGAGGAAGAACACCGCTGGAGAGAGAAGCCGTCTCACAAATCAATCATATCAACCCCAGCGAAGAAACTTAAAACAAAACATATATATATATATATATTACTTTTATAACTATAATGTTACCAAGGTAGAGTCATACATTTCAATTCATCTTATTTTTTGCCCTTTCTACTCAATCTAGTTTAACCTTTACATCTGTTTAACCTAGTTACAGCTCGAGATAGGCTGAGTAATGACGTATTAATGATGTAGCGCTCCCTACACCACCATTACTAATGACAGTATCACCTCCACTTTCAGTAATGATGAAGCCGAGATCAGAAAATCCGGATTCACATCATTACTGTTCGTCATTCCAACTTTGTCCACCTTACACTATCATTATTACTGTCATTTTGATAAGGTAATGTCATTATTACTGACGGTGTAGGGGCCGCTTAAGAGTAAGTACACTAATTCTGTGATAAATTGGTAATAAAGAAATGTATGAGTATTTAAAATACATATTTTCATTAGTAATGAGTAAAATTCCTCTCTGCCTTCACTTCTAATAAATGCCTATTTTAATTACAGTACTGCCTATTTTCAGTATTTCAAGTGCCTTTTTGCCTGCCTATTTTAAGCCAAAATAAATGCCTAACTTCCGGGCTCTACTTATCACATTGTGCAAACAGCCCAACAAGTGTTTAGTGACAAGTTAGTTATGGACAGACCGTACTGAACGCAGAACCATATGATTCGTCCCATTTATGGAGAAATTTATGTTTCCTTTTTGATGAGGAATCATGTCACTCCGGATTTCCATGTGTTGTCTATAACAGGAGGTTGTAGGAGGGCATAATTATGAATTACAAATTTATTCGTATTTCACTTATGTGTAAATACGAATTTTAATGGATTCCTATTCATAAGTTTGAATATAATTTTATTTTTATTCACTTGTTTAAATACTAATACGATTCTTTCACAATTTACCTGCAAATACAAATCAATGGCAAAATGTTAATATTAAATATAAATTTTGAATTTTTGCCTATTAACGATAAATTAAAATAAAATTGAAGACAATTTCTGTATGTATGTGAAGTATGGGTGAGCCCAATTAATACAAATTATAAACATGTGCATTTTTTGTTTATGCTGTAAAAATACAAAATAAAATTGAAGACAATTTCTGTATGTATGTAAAGTATGGGTGAGCCCAATTAATACAAATTATAAACATGTGCACTTTTTGTTTATGCTGTAAAAATACAAAATAAAATTGAAGACAATTTCTGTATGTATGTAAAGTATGGGTGAGCCCAATTAATACAAATTATAAACATGTGCACTTTTTGTTTATGCTGTAAAAATACAAAATAAAATTGAAGACAATTTCTGTATGTATGTAAAGTATGGGTGAGCCCAATTAATACAAATTATAAACATGTGCACTTTTTGTTTATGCTGTAAAAATACAAAATAAAATAAAAAGTCTTTTCTATTCTTGCTCACTTTTAGCGCGGTTCCTCCCTCCCCCATAGGGAGGAACACCGCTTATAAGGTTGATACAATGAAACAATCCGGAAGTGCCGACTAGAAAATTTCGCGTTTCAGAACCCATAGGGACTGAAAATAACGGTGGTTCAAATTTGTATATATATATATATATATATATATATATATATATATATATATATGTATATATTTATACAGCTTATATATAGCTTTAACCGTTTTCGAGAAAATTGGAAAAATAGTTTTTGAATACCGTTTTTGGTTTGGGTATTAGAATCATGGGATTCAGTTGAAACTTTTCTGCATGTTCTACTTTCATTAAAACTAATATGTTGAAATTTTTGTTACGTTTGGAGTTAAGGAAGGGTTAGAATAAAATATTTTATTAACAGACATAACAAATTTTGGTAACTTTGTATACTTTCCTTAATATTTCGAAAAAGGTTGAGAATCTTGCGAAACGTAAGATTACCATTAGAAAGCTTACTAAATGCTCTACAAAAATGGTTCTAATGAAAGTTTTGATTAGGCGATGTCAATCAGAGAAATAAGTGCTTAAACCTTTAAAGTAATTGATTTCGCTTATTCGAAATGTTCTTTTTGTCTTTGATTTTGGTACTTAGAATTATGGGATTCAGTTGAAACATTTTATGCATGTTCGAATTTCATCAACACTAATATGTTGAAATTTTGGTTATGTTTGGAGTAAAGAAAGGGTTAGAATAAAATATTTTATTAACAGACAAGAAACGTTTTGGTAACTTTGTATACTTTCGTTAGTATCTCGAAAACCGTTGACAATCTTGGGAAGCAGAAGGTTACCATTCGAAAGCTTACTAAATGCTCTACAAAAAAGGTTATAAAGAAAGTTTTAATTAGGCGATGTCAATCGGAGAAATAAGTGCTTAAAACTTTAAAGTAATTGATTTCGTTTATTCGAACGGTTCTTTTTGTTTATTTTATTCCTTGTTATTTTTAAATTGCTTATAGTCGGATAGTGTATTTGACAATAAAACAGATTAAGTAAAATAAGAAGATCAATTTATTGTTAAAAATGTAGCGTTCAAAGAGAGAGATGCCAAGGCTTTCCAAATGCCTCTGTGCGGAGGCCTTTCTGCCCGACTTATGGGATAGCTGACCCATACAGGTAAGATTGTAAATCAAGACCTTTCAAGACTGGTTTGTTTGAGATTTCATTTGGATAGGTGTTTCTCTATTGATCTAAACAAAGTAATAACTGTTTCTATTCTATGCCTTCATAAACACTAGAGATAAGAACGGAACCGCGCTAAGATGACGCAGTTCCTGCGAATCGGACTTTTTTTCACTCCTAGCTATAAAGACTCACATTTGGCCTAAACTTTTTGCTATACACAAATTTGGCTTAAATTTTATTTAAATTTATCGTAATACTCAAAAATCCACAAACTATTTTATGAATACATTTATATTTAAAAACTGTAATGTGAAGACATTTGTATTGATAGATGTTAGAGTGATTTTTTTTTATTCGCTCGTTTTGTTGTATTTAGAGATAAATTGTGAATACAGTTGTAATTATATTTATATATGTGAGAAGAAATAAATTTGTATTCACACTTATCAATATGAATTTATTTATATTGGTGTTTACATGTAAGTCAAGGAAAAACATATTCGTTTTCATATTTATGAATAGAATTATGCCCAATTCAGTTTCATAACATATAAGTCTATTATTCTGTTATTTAAGACGTTTGTTTGTTAGGTAAAGAATACGTACCTATAAGAAATTTTAGATTAACAATTATGTTTTATAGGAATAAAAATTGGATAATGTCACAGACAAAACATCATTAAGTTTTCAGAAGTAACACTTTTGTAACGATTGTTTTATTTTGGAAGGTTTTTTGAGCGGCCTTGCCCTTGAACTTGTAATGACTTGTAAACTACTGCTGTTGACCTTAGAAAATATTTTTTATTTTATTTTTGTGAGCAATATTTTGCATCGTGATATATCGTTTGGTTTCTATTGATGCCCTGGATGCATGGCTGGATACGTCGAGTGGTTACATAAGCCCTCCTCTCCTCCAGTCATACCTTCTCCTAATTAACATACCAGCGCCACTCTTCTTCGGATAATCACCCTCAGTTTATACAGAGTACTCATCCCTTTCCAAGAGGTTTCTTATTTAGATCAGTATCTTTACCGAATATGGTTTCTTTTATCTCGTTTCAATCTTAACTACTGTTGTTTGTCTTCATTCTTATCTAACTAACAATCGGTCGCTACGGTCCATCATATTTGACCATTTCCGAGCAAGGGTCTGCCTGTTCCGAACTCCTAGCTTTTTGTAAATCATCCTTTTGGCCATTTAGCCATCTTAGCCTGGGCCTTCCTATCCTTCTAGCTCTTCTTGGTGAACCCCTCAACATACTTTTCCGTAGTCTATCAGGCAGCATCCTTTCTACATGACCCAGCAACTTTAACCTGCCATTCTTGATTATGCAGAGGCTATTGGCTTCGCCAAATAATTCCTTAAGTTTGGCGTTACTCCGTACCCTCCACCTATTTTGATTTCTCGTTAGCACTTCCCGATTTCGCCACCTCTTGGCGCCATTAGCGGACTGTCCTTCATAGAGGAGGCGACAAACAGGTGAAGAGTCAGATATAAAGTAAAAATTCATTATATCCGATTTTTTCTTCTCGTTTTCAAGAAAAACCTGTTCATTGTTGACATAAGACTCGTGCAGTTAGAACAGCTGTTGTCCAACAGTACTTTGGAGGTGAAGTGAAATAGTCACAATATTTTGTTGATCTATGGTTGTTCAAGTATTCCTAATAGCAGTTCTGCTTCAGTTTCTTGTTCTGTCACCTAAACCATTATATTATAAAATATTGGTTGCATTTTGGAGTGCACGTTGTAAAGTATTACGAAAATAAAAATATATTATCATAAATGAGCTGTGTTGGACTTTTCTTGTACTTTCTTATACCAGAAGCGGTTGTGAAATCGTGGTAAATGTAAAGCAGTCCATTCACTTTCCGATTTGCAGTGCGCCTTTATAGGACTACTAGTTGGATAGCCGACTCCACTCACGCTCCGACTTCCTATCCAACTTAAGTCCTAATCCGATGTTTTATCTACGACACTTATATCTTCATAACACATTGCTCTGTTATCATAAGCAGTGAAAATAATAGTAAGCCTTGTTGGAGGAAAATGGATGGTTAAAGTCAGCAGAATTAAGGAATTAAACCACGGTTTTTATTAACGCGGACATTCCAAACTTGGAATTGCAGGTAGCTTTCTTTCTGGGGTATGATTATGCGAATAATTCTTCAAGCACGACATCGATAATGAAGGATGAAGTCAGCAGAAGTTGTGTTTGATGCTTGTTGAAGAGTCGAAAGTTCCTGTAAGAGATGAACCTGCTCATGACCTCACTCTCTCTTGTTCTACCACAAGCCTTTTAATTCTATGGTCACGCTTCAGGATGGTTGCTCGTTTTTTAATTACTTCCGAGCGAAAAAGTCATCATTCAATTTTCAATTAGTGTTTTGAAGTGTTTCGTCACCTTGATATTTTCAAAAAAATCACAACATTTTAATAACTTGATTATTTCTATATATAAGTGGCACAAGATACCCCCCTACTCTGTTAAAACTTAAAATACAAATTTGTTTTATTACTTATATTTCGGACGGGTTATCTAAAGGTTACCAACCTTTTCTAACGATGGTAAGGGTGATGCTTACCATCACTCTTACCCTTATTTTTTTTTTTTTTTAAGAAAATCACCCCTAGTGGGATCGAAATGGACACTAAATGCTCACGGCCACCAGACCTTCAAAATAATTTTTTATTATCTAAGAAGTGGAGTAGGATTTTTTTTTTTTTTTTTAATTAGACACCATGTTTATAAGTTTATTTACGAAACTCTAATCTCATTTTTTTCCCAATCAGTTACAAATAGTTAAACCTCAAATGTCCCTACTTTAAAGCTTAAATCATAATATAAAAATAATGTGTAAATAAAAAAAATATTTAAATACCTTGAAAGTTTAATTAATATACGAAATGAATCCACCTTATTAACATTTATGATAATGAATACTCTATTGCATATTCACTAGATAGGCTTTTCAGATTGAACATGAAGGCATTTCCTAACACTTTGTTTGTTTATGCTTAATTAGTTGTACCCACGATTTTACGAGAATAATAATCATAGCGCAGTAGAAAAATAATAGAATAGAGGGAGACTAACGCCTTGTATTCTCAAGCGGAAGATGTGGGTTCGTATCCCGCCTCCAGAAGGTTGAGTTTTTTTAGCGCGGTTCCTCCCTATCTCCATAGGGAGAACCCGCTTATGAGGTTGACATCACGGCGCGATCCGGACGGCAGATAAGTAGTTATTTTACTGCGTTAAATAATGTTTCATTAAAATTACGTTACTATACAATTCTGTGCAGTTTATTACAGCACGGTTCCCGTCATACTATATTTTATTCAAAGGGCGTTAAAATTTAAAAGTTTATGTTTCCAAGAAGTCATATGGTAACACCCAATATATTTACGAGTATTACCAAGGTTATAGGCGAGGAGGCTGTGCAAGGGTTCCGGATATTATTACCTCGCCTGGAAAACCTATGGATATGCCATAAATCACGGTTTGACCGGGACTGTCTCGGTATTTTGCAATTGTTTCGGTGTCCCGCCCAGTTTTATCAATGCCCGGAAAAGGCTGTAAGATGTAAAAAGTAATGAATTCATCTTTTTTAAATCGGTTACTTTTCTACAATTAACATTTTTAGCGCGGTTCCTCCCTCCCCCATAGGGAGGAACCCCGCTTATAAGGTTGATACAATGAAACAATCCGGAAGTGCCGACTAGAAAATTTCGCGTTTCAGAACCCCTAGAGACCGAAAATAACGGTGGTTAAAATTTGTATATATATATATATATATATATATATATATATATATATATATATATGTATATATATTTGTCTGTTCGCGGATTTCTGGCTTCCCGGATGGTCCGATTTTGATGAAATTTGGTACAAAAATCTGTCGTCCAATTTGAAAGGTCAAGTTCGTTAACCAGCAAAATCCGCCCACTGGAAGATGGCGTTTGGGGCGAAATTCGCGCAAAAAAAAATCGTAACGCTTACGTTTTTGAGTTCATAAGCTTGTAAGTACTCGTTTTATAGGCTTATTTGGCTAGTAAAACGAATGAAACCATTTTCAAGGCGATAGCTTTAACCGTTTTTGAGAAAATTGGAAAAATACTTTTTGAATACCGTTTTTGGTTTGGGTACTTAGAATCATGGGATTCAGTTGAAACATTTTCTGCATGTTTTACTATCATTAAAACTAATATGTTGAAATTTTGGTTACGTTTGGAGTTAAGGAAGGGTTAGAATAAAATATTTTATTAACAGAAATAAAAAGTTTTGGTAACTCTGTATATTTTCCTTAATATCTCGAAAAATGTTGAGAATCTTGGCAAACGAAAGAATACCATTAGAAAGCTTACTAAATGCTCTACAAAAAAGGTTCTAATGAAAGTTTTGATTAGGCGATGTCAATCGGAGAAATAAGTGCTTAAAACATTAAAGTAATGGATTTTGCTTATTCGAACTGTTCTTTTTGTCTGTTTTTATTCCTTGTTATTTTTTAATTGCTTATATTTGTATTTTACAATAAAACAGATTAGGCAAAATAAGAAAAACAATTCATTGTTAGAAACATAGCTTGCCAAGAGAAAAAGATTCGATGACGTCTTTTGAATATTTTCAATTGCCTTTATGCTGTTGGTTTTTTTATTTTATTTTTTAATTGATTTTAGCTGTAGAATTATTACTATAGTAAAAGAACACAGGAATATGTGAAAAGTTTTGATATTTTCCAATTCATTGAAACGTATGAAATGAAGTATCGCTAGAAGAGGTTTCTAGGGTCTTGCGGACCCGACCCTAACCCCAGGTATAGCCATAAAACCCTTTGAACAAAGGCCGAGGAAAATATTATCTGTTTCTATTCTATGCTTTTCAAATGAGAATAGGGATATGAACAAGAACCGGGGTCTCCCGTGGTCTAATGGCTAGCGCCTTGGATTCATAAGCGGGAGATGGTGGGTTCGATTCCCAACCTCCGGCAGGAATTTTATCATCCCACGGCTCGCTGGTAAAATTCCTCGCTAAACCCTAGATGTCGGCGCTAATGACCTAGATGTAGATGAGCCGTAAAAAAGAAAAAAAGAACTGGAACCGCGCTAAGATGACGCAGTTCCTGCGAGTCGGACTTTTTACTACTGCTCACAGTGTCAAAGAAATGAGAAGTAATCTAACTGTAAAACGCTGGAACTACCTGCACAGCGCTGCCAGCTGCCAGACACTACTATTTGGCTGAGAGATTGTTTTAAGAAAATCAAGTAGCAAAAAAAGTTCCGTTCTTATTTTTAAGGTTTGGGTAGACTAACAGTTTAGGATTCCCTCTTCCCGTTAGTTGCTAGGCTTAAAACTCACCAACCATTTTGCTTATAATTTGTACTCTTTTTATCCCCCTCCCCCTGGTATGCCCATCCCATATTAAAGTGTCTCGGCTTAACTCTCCAAAAATATGGCAAGCCTATCTGACGGGGACAGGCAGAAAAGGAACGCAATTAAAACTCTATGAGGGACAGTTAATTTCTAGTAATTCAAGCTCTGCCATCATAGTTGAAATTAACCTCAATCTATATATATAAAAATCACGTGTCTGTTTTTCTGTTTTTCTGCTTTTCTGTTTTTCTGTTTTTCTGTTTGTTTGTTCCTTATACAAATCCACACCGTTTGACCAATTTGGACCAAACTTGGCACACATGTACTTCTTGGTACGGGAAATCTCCTAGGCTAGGTCAAAATAGTCAAATTTCGAAATTTGGTCAAAAGGTCAAAAGTTTTGTTCAAGAAAAATTGGCTACACTGAACCATTCATATTCTGGCAGTCATTTTGAATAATATCTCAAATTTATTTGTTGATGTTCTTGATAATTAGAATAACTCGAACTCATTGATGACTTTACATCATTATATAATCATATATATATATATAAAATCTTTTAGGCTTCACAGTTCGGAAGTAACGAGTTCCAAATTGTTAATTAAAGAAGAGTGAATTGTTCAAAAATAGTAATTTTCTTTCCAGTGTTGCCTAGGTGGAGATTAGCAAGCTAAAAAAAACTTTCTTCTTTTTTTGCGAAAAGTTTTTCTTTTGCGAACAAAACTTTTCTGTTTTAACCTGTATGTTTATCTAAATTATAGCCGTATATTCTCAAGATTTGGACAAGTAATATCATATAAGATCAATTTTATTAATTTCTGATGAAAATGTAGAGCAACACTGAGCCCCTAGAAGCCATTAACCATTATCCTTTTTTTTAAGTTTGGTTTGTTTATCTAATTTCCAAAACTTTTTAGTTTTAGTAAAATATTAGTGTTTACCTAAATTATAGCCTTATATTCTTAAAATTTTGACTAATATATATTAATAAGTAATTTCAAATATTAAGTTTTTGATCAGTTGAAAAATGTTGTGATTATCTAAATTATAACCCTATATTCTCAGATTTTGGATTAATATCATATATTAGTAAGTAATTTGAAATATCAAGTATTTGATCTGTTGATTTGGAGTTTCCCGTTTGTTTTCCATAGTTAATTTTTTTGTATTTGTGAATTGCATTTTATCTCATGCATTTTCTTAACATGAACTATGTCTTCAACATTAACCCATTAACCTGCACAGAACTTTAATAATTTAAATACTTTTAGTTCTTTAACGTACCACCTAAAATCATCTAAGTGTGACATGATATTTAAACATTTGGGTCATTCCATGTCAAATCAACCCAAAAAAATAGGATTTGACATCCATGATCTCAGATTTTAATGAAACTTGGCATGTTCATTCCTTTCATGGATATAAGTAAGAATATAAAATAGTTTTTGTCAATCTCAAATAGTTTAATTTCATGCCCTGCTAAAGTATTTCAAATTTTGCAGTTATCATCGATTGGACAAAAGAAGTGCACTTAGTTCTAAAATATAAATCATACCTATCGACCAATGTTGATGCCATTTTCTATGACAATACTTCAATAAATATGGAAGCCAGAAAAAAAAATAATGTAAGCATAAAGTTATTACAAATGTTCTGAAAAAATCCTGAAGTGTTAAAATGCATTTTGTAAAAATTATATATGGCGTTCCACACTAAGTGGAATATCATCAAACGATAAAAAGAAAATCACTAACATAGTTTTTTATTATTATTCCAAAAGGTATACACTACCACATGAAAAAATAAAATGTATGGTTTTTTCACTCTTTAATTTTTTTCCCCGTTAAATACAAAAAATTGTTCAATTAAAATTTTAGCTAACAATATATTATTTTTTATAGTACAGCGATTTAATTTTAAAAACTATAAAAAATAACCCAAAGCTATTCAGAATGAAAACTACATGTACAAAACATTCATTACTTCAGTGAAGGGTTTGCTGGGCAATATAAAATGAAATACAGCTTAATTTTTATCACATGTAACTGCACACCAGTAACTAACATTAAAATTTGAAATATTAAGTTTTTGATCTGTTAACTTGCTGGTTTCAGTTCGTTTTCCATAGTTGAATTTTTGATTTGCGAATTGCATTTTATCACATGCATTTGCTTAATAAAAACTATGTCTTTAACAGTAACCCATGGACTGTCCGAACTTATAGCAGGCTCAATATCTACTTGGCTCATACGGAGAATTGTAGTGTTTGTCATTAAACTAGATGCAACATTAGCAAACTCTACTGAGTTTTTTACATTTTTAGTTTCAGATTTGCTCATAACTTCCATTAGAGACCAAGGATTTTACTCTTTCTCCCACCCTATCTACTACACGTTTGTCATGAGCTGTAGTAAAATATTTCTGCTAAAACTTTTTGTGAAATTTTTCTGAATGTATGTAAAGCAATCTTGACATATATTTATTTTTAAACTGAGACAATGGATTATTACTGTAAATAATTTCATTTTGACAAATCATAATTTTTTATTATTATATCATATAATCTTATCAAAAGTGCGTATACAGAATTCATACCTTTATGTTTAGTATCGGAAGAAATGAGAAAAGTAGTGCATTTGTTTTTGAAAAATAATGCTGCTGTAAATAATTGAACAGTTTCTCAGGACCACAATCCTGATTGAATTCTGTTTTAACAATCGCAAGAATAAGCCATTGCAAGAACGGACGTTTTCTTTTCATTAATCAGTTATTTTATTTTATTTAATTCATTTATATTCATTCTTTTTTTTTTATTTCTTTCACCTAATTTGTAATTTTGATATTATAATTTGTTTCTTTTTCAATATTATTATTTTTTTTGTGTGTGTGTGTGTGTGTGTTTAACGGCGCATCTACAACTTGGCCATTAGCGACGGGCTATCTATAGGTTGCCACCCTTTTATAATGCCAACAGCACGTGGTCGGTCACCCATTCAGGTACTGACCATTTCAATATTATTATTACTATTTTTATTTGTATTATAATAGTTGTTATCATTACACTATCATATTTCTCTATTTTAATATTATTATTATTATACTTTTAAAACTCAGGAAAAAAATATAAAAAAAGTGTATATTACTTTGATTGTAATGCAGGGAGTATTGGAAGATGGAACCTGCAGAATCTAAATGAACTCCCTCTAAATAAACTCCCCCCAAGCCATTCAATTTGTTCCTCATATAAATCCACAGCTTTCAAGCGATTTTGAACAAACTTTGCACACAGGTAGGGGTTGATATGGGGAGTGTCATAGGCTAGGTCAAAATCATCTGTCAGCTGTCTGTCTGTCTTTATTTTCCTTATACAAATCCACACCGTTTGACCAAAGTTGACCAAACTTTGCACACAGGTAGGGGTTGATACGGGGAGTGTCATAGGCTAGGTGAAAATCATCTGTCAGCTGTCTGTCTGTCTTTATTTTCCTTATACAAATCCACACTGTTTGACCAAAGTTGACCAAACTTTGCACACAGGTAGGGGTTGATACGGGGAGTGTCATAGCCTAGGTCAAAATAATCTACCAGCTGTATGTTTGTTCCTTACAACTATATAATATAAAGTTGGTGTAGCATGGCACACTGGGTAACAGCTAGTTAGAAATAAAACTATGAGATAGATAATGTAAGGTAACAGCTGTTCTTTATCGTCCCAGCAACGCAGGCTGCCTAGGCTTGCCTTTTCTAACCAACTCAAACTTTAAACCCCCCTAAAAATGCTTAAAAATACGAATATCAAAAAATCCTTTCTTAGCGAGCGCCTACGTTATATAGGGAGTGTCCATGCAAAATTTCAAAATTTTCTGTCGAGCGGTTTGGGCTGGGCGTTGATAGATGAGTGAGTGAGTGAGTGGTATTTGACAAATATATAGTATATATATATATGTATATATATATATTTATATATATATATATATATATATATATATATATATATATATATATATATATATATACTTGCCTGTTAACGCTCTAGCAAGGTCAAAAATGGCCCGATTTTGATGAAATTTGGTACAAAAATCTGTCTTCTTATTTGAAAGGTCAAGATCGTTAGCCAGCAGAATCCGCCCAAAGGAAGATGGCTTTGGGGCGAAATTCGCGCGCAAAAAAAAATCGTAACGCTTACGTTTTTGAGTTCATATGCTTCCAGGTACTTCTTTTATAGGTTTCTTAACAAAGGAAAACGAATGAAACCATTTTTAAGGCGATATCTGTAACTGTTTTTGAGAAAAGTGGAATCAATGTTTTCCCATGTCATTATTTTATTGTGGGTACTTAAAATCGCGGGATTCAATTGAAATTTTTTCTACATCTTGGAAATTAATCCCAACTGAAATGTTTAAATTTTGGTAATATTTGGAGTTAAGAAAGTATGCGAAAAAAAAAATTATTAATAGACATGAAAAGTTTTCGGATCTTCATACATGTTTCGTAAATATCTCGATAACGGTTGGGAAATCGTGGTAAGTGGAAGGCAACAATTCGAATGCTTACTAAATTCTCTACAAAAAAGGTTCTGAAGTATTATTCGATGGGACAACGTCAATCAGAGATATAAGCGCTTAAAACGTGAAAAGTGTTTGTTTTGTTGTTTTGAAAAGGGTTTTATATTTGTTTATCTCACTTTTTAACTGGTTGTTTTTGTTTTAAATTGCATTTATCAGTAAAATTAGTATTGTAGTAAAATAAGCTAAGACACGGTAAAAGGTATAGGTAATACGTTTGGAATAGCTGAGGAAATCAAGATGGCTGTGGCTAACCATGATGGCGTAAACATAGGTTTGTTTTGAATTCTCCTATCTATATAACCTTTCTCCTGCTACAACTGAAGTTATCATTATTTCCTATTTTATAGAAAGATTTAACCCATGAGAGAATGAACTTTTATTTGTCATGAAGCACATATTTACAGTTGATTATTACAGTGAAGAGAATTTGCTAGTAAAACAAGGAACTTAAAATGAGAACGAACTTTCGGTTGTTTGGAATAGAGCTTGCTGAGCAGTATTTGTAGAGTGAGTACGTTTTTAGTACATAATTGTATTGACTTATTCAGCCTTCCTCAAGAATGAGGATTAAGAATTATCCGATTCTGTGTAAGTTGGCTACTGTCAGTTTCCTGTTATTTGTGATGCCTAATCTACTCCACTTATTCGAGATGTACGGAACCGCGCTAAGATGACGCAGTTCCTGCGAGTCAGACTTTTTCATTTCAGGGCCCACTGCTCAAAAATTCCCTGCTCCACTATGGATGTGGAGCAAAAGGCCAAGCTATCCATTAACCGTATAAAAAAAGAAGGAAAATTTGTAGAATTAAGGCCATTTTATATTGACTGAACCTTTATATTGATTGAACAAATTTTCATCAACAGTGCTGTAATTAACTAATTGGCCTTCCTGGTGTCTTAAGGCGTTATTGGACTTTCAGGTACATTTATTGTAGCCATTTTGACGAGGGGATCGGATTAAACCACTTCCACTGCGACCTTTTTTACACGAATAATGGAAACGACGAGTATTTTAGTTGCGTGGACTTCTGAACGATGATAATTGTTGAGTTTGACATACATCCGCTCAGTGATAATAAAATATTGGTTGGGTTTTGGAGTGGACGTTGTAAAGTATTACAAAAATAAAAATATATTATCATTAATGAGCTGTTTTGGACTTTTCTTGTACTTTCTTATACCAGAAGCGGTTGTGAAATCGTGGTAAATGTAAAGCAGTCCATTCACTTTCCGATTTGCAGTGCGCCTTTATAGGACTACTAGTTGGATAGCCGACTCCACTCACGCTCCGACTTCCTATCCAACTTAAGTCCTAATCCGATGTTTTATCTACGACACTTATATCTTCATAACACATTGCTCTGTTATCATAAGCAGTGAAAATAATAGTAAGCCTTGTTGGAGGAAAATGGATGGTTAAAGTCAGCAGAATTAAGGAATTAAACCACGGTTTTTATTAACGCGGACATTCCAAACTTGGAATTGCAGGTAGCTTTCTTTCTGGGGTATGATTATGCGAATAATTCTTCAAGCACGACATCGATAATGAAGGATGAAGTCAGCAGAAGTTGTGTTTGATGCTTGTTGAAGAGTCGAAAGTTCCTGTAAGAGATGAACCTGCTCATGACCTCACTCTCTCTTGTTCTACCACAAGCCTTTTAATTCTATGGTCACGCTTCAGGATGGTTGCTCGTTTTTTAATTACTTCCGAGCGAAAAAGTCATCATTCAATTTTCAATTAGTGTTTTGAAGTGTTTCGTCACCTTGATATTTTCAAAAAAATCACAACATTTTAATAACTTGATTATTTCTATATATAAGTGGCACAAGATACCCCCCTACTCTGTTAAAACTTAAAATACAAATTTGTTTTATTACTTATATTTCGGACGGGTTATCTAAAGGTTACCAACCTTTTCTAACGATGGTAAGGGTGATGCTTACCATCACTCTTACCCTTATTTTTTTTTTTTTTTAAGAAAATCACCCCTAGTGGGATCGAAATGGACACTAAATGCTCACGGCCACCAGACCTTCAAAATAATTTTTTATTATCTAAGAAGTGGAGTAGGATTTTTTTTTTTTTTTTTAATTAGACACCATGTTTATAAGTTTATTTACGAAACTCTAATCTCATTTTTTTCCCAATCAGTTACAAATAGTTAAACCTCAAATGTCCCTACTTTAAAGCTTAAATCATAATATAAAAATAATGTGTAAATAAAAAATATATTTAAATACCTTGAAAGTTTAATTAATATACGAAATGAATCCACCTTATTAACATTTATGATAATGAATACTCTATTGCATATTCACTAGATAGGCTTTTCAGATTGAACATGAAGGCATTTCCTAACACTTTGTTTGTTTATGCTTAATTACTGTAAATCGGAACGTGAATAGCCTGCTTAAGGTGACCATTCGAAAGCCTGAAGCATTTCTTACAAAATATTTCTCTGGTAAAGAAAGCAGCGAATGAAGTTGGAAAAGTGTTGTTCAATTGAAAGCGAAATAGGGTTTCTATTCCAAGCTTTCCAGATCTAATCAGATTTTAAGCATTGTCTGGAACGACACTAAGATGACTCAGTTCCTGAGAGCCTGACGTTTTAAATTCTACACTTATTTGACTATTTCCTATGTTTAAATTAGCCATGTTTTGCAGCATTGTAATGCAGGAATTGCTTGCTGTATTGCAATCTTGGAGCGCAGTATGACTGTACGTAGCTGTGCGTAACCTCAGCTTCACGGTATGTTATTAACTATGCAATGAGTGTGTAATTAGGTTATTCTCAGGATTATCATCCGAAGCCATCTTGAGCTTATGCACTTTCATCTTGTATACAACTTTCATTCATATAACCTTTCGACATACACTTTACACACATAGCAATGTAATACTGTACATGTATTTCGTTATTTCCTGTACTTTTGGTCTTTATCAGTGTAATTGTGCTGTTACCGTTCTGGATGTCTTCCGCTAAAGAGAGTGACATTTGTATTTCTGGTCAGACGTTTCTACGTTTCAATCGAGATCTTATATATCTGACTACTAGCTGAATACCCGTGCTTAGTCACGGCAGATAAGTATTTATTTTAATGCGTTAAATAATGTATCATCAAAATTAACGCTACTACATAATTTTGTGTAGTTTATTATAGAACGGTTCCTGTCATACTATATGTTATTCATCAATTGATAAGTAATCAAACTATAGTTTTTCTTGACACTGGGGCGCTCCGGTCCACTGTCAACTCGCAGATAATCTGGAGATAACCAGTTATCTATAGGTTACCAATAACAGGAGTTTAACCAGTACAGGTTAAAATTCGTTTAATCAATAATAAATGGAGGTAAAAATTTAAAACTTGATGTTTCCAAGATGTCATTTAGAAACATGAAATATATTTGCGAGCACTACCAAGAAGTGTTCTGACTGAAGATGCTGATGGGTGAGGAGGCTGTGCAAGGGTTCGGGGTGTTTTTTAATTATATGAGGGGCAAAAACGCAGTTCATTTCTAGTAATTCAATGTCCGCCATCATAGTTCAAATGAATCTCAAATAGAAATAATATTAAGAAATAAATGCAGTACGCCAACAGCTGACCTGTTATCATCCTAGCAACGCTTGCTGCCTAGGCGTGTCTGCTCTCTAACTAACTAAATTTTTACCCCCCCCCCCCTAAAAATACTTGAAAATTTGAATATCAAAAAAACTTTCTTAGCGAGTGTTTACATCCCAAAGGTCCCACGCAAAATTTCAAATTTTTCTGTCTAGTGGTTTGGGCAGGGCGATGATAGGTCAGTGGGTGGTATTTTACTATGAAATGAAGTGAATGAGCCATGAATACTATGAAGACATGGTAAATATCTCTTTATCAACCATCAAAACTGTATATACATAGCTTCAGAGCTTGTACACCAGAGGACACTTGTGTCACCCTTCCTGTCTTAATGCTAAGCCCCCTACATAGGCAAGAGTGTCACATTTTCAGTTAAGTTTTATTTTGAGTTGTGTCACTTTAGAAATACTACTCGGATATAGTAGATATTGTTGAACGGTATTATATTCCGGTAAAGAAGTAGAGAGCCGCCAAATAAATATTTACAAGGTTATTGTCCTGTCACACGTATGTGTCAAGTACAACTGATGTAATTGTACATCCGATGAAAATAAAGGATACAATAATTAGTGTGTGAATACTCTGCCGAATAAGTACGGAACTATCAAGGAAAACATGGACATTGAACTAAAGAATCTATGCAAATCAGAGCACGTTCAGTTACTCTAACTGCTTCCAACATCATTAACGCCTACTAGGTGATTTAAATATTGGAGTAAAAAGGACAAAACTACGAGTATTAAATATTTCTCATTATATGTTTATTTATTCAGTTTATACAAACAGTTTAACTGATTCTTCTAAATTTACAGAATAAAATAGATATTTATGCCATTTTCTGTCATTATTATTAGAAAAATATATAATGCCATCACGGAAATCTACATTCCGGAGGATCAACATTCGGGGAGTTTCTTTCTTCCCAAAAATATGGCCGGTTGATAGTGAGCCCTAATAATGGACGTTATAATTAAAATTACGATAATAATGGAACCGCCTTCGCTGCACTTTTCACAAGACATCAATGCTTGGGGGAATCCTTGTGGACAGAAATACCTCATACAAACAAATTAAGAACTATTAACCTCACTTCAGAATCATGGAGAAGTGCCATCAGTTTTGCAATTGGCCGAACAAAAAGGGAACTTTCCCCCAAAAGTTCCCGCAAGCACAATTGAAAAGGCTACTGTTCCCCAGGTGAGAATAGGGAAGAGGTTTGATTAATACGAAAAGAAAGTGTCTGAAACGTATACGCACATTTCTATATGGTATTGCTGTTCGCTTCTTGGTCTCTGCAAATATGACCTGTCCAACAATAAAAGTTCGACTCGCGAGACTGCGTCATCTTAGCGCGGATCCCTACATCTCGAAGAAATGGAATAGATTAGGCATCACAAATCACAGGAAAATGACAGTAGCCAACTTACAGTGAATAATACGGATAATTCTTAATCCTCATTCATGAGGAAGGCTGAATAAGTCAATACAATTATGTACTGAAAACATACTCACTCTTCGACTACTCCACAGAAGGCTCTATTTCGAACCAAAAATTCGTTGTCATTTTAAGTTTCTTTTGTTTTACTAGCAAATTCATTTTACTGTTATAATCAACTGTAAATATGTGCTTCATGGCAAATAAAATTCCATTCTCTCGAGGTTAAAATCTTTATAAGAAATAAGAAAAAACGATAACTTCAGTTGTAGGCTATGAGGAAGGTTATAGGTGAATTAAAAACAAACTTATGTATATGCCATCATGGTTAGCCACTGCCATCATGATTACCACAGCCACTCCAAACTTATTACCAATACCTTTCACCGTATCTTGGCTTATTTTACTAAAATACTAATTTCACTGATAAATGCAATTTAAAACAAAAAACAACCAATTGAAAAGTGAGATATCAAAGATAAAAACCCGTTCAAACAACAAAACAAACACTTTTTAAGTTTTATTCGCTTATATCTCTGATTGACGTAGCCCCATCGAATATTGCTTCAGAACCTTTTTCGTAGAGAATTTAGTAAGCATTCGAATGGTCACCTTCCACTTACCACGATTTCCCAACAGTTATCCAGATATTTACGGAAAATGTGTGATGATCCGAAAACTTTCCATGTCTATTAATAAAATATTTTTTTCGCATACTTCCTTAACTCCAAATATAACCAAAATTTAAAAATCTTAGTTGGGATTAATTTCCAATATGTAGAAAATATTTCAATTGAATACCGCGATTCTATGTACCCACAAAAAATAATGACTTACAAAAACATTGATCCCACTTTTCTCAAAAACGGTTACACATTTCGCCTTAAAAATGGTTTCATTCGTTTTCCTATGTTAATAAACCTATAAAACAAGTACCTGCAAGCATATAAACTCAAAAACGTGAGGGTTACGATTTTTTTTGCGCGATTTTCGCCCCAAACACTATCTTCCTCTGGGCGGATTCTGCTGGTTAATGAACTTGACTTTTCAAATGAGGAGACAGATTTTTGCACCAAATTTGATCAAAATCGGGCTATTTGTGAGCTTGCTAGAGCGTTAACAGACAAGCATATATATAAATATATAAACATATATATATATATATATATATATATATATATATATATATATATATACATATATATATATATACACACACACACACACAAATTTGAACCACCTATATTTTCGTGATCTATGGGGTCTGAAACGAGAAAGTTTCTAGTCGGCACTTCCGGATTGCGTCGTGAGGTCAACCTCATAAGCGGTTCCTCCCTATGGAGATAGGGAGGAACCGCGCTAAATCGTAATGTTTCGAAACGCATTTATTTCAATGTTTTTACAGATAGTTTAGAGCTGTTTGACAGCTCTAAGTGCGCCCGGAATGTACTTAACAGTTTATATATGTTACGAAATAATCTCTGAAAGAATGTTCTAAGAGAGTATTTTCACGTGGGATGCATCAGTTGGTCGGTAAGGTTAATTATAACATTTTATTCTCTAACTGAATGAGTTTCCTTTCTTTCCGCCAGAGTTGGGCAAACGTTAGCGCGCGCTAATACCTAATACCTTCCCGCTAATTTAGCGGTACTGATAAGAGCCTGCGCTAACGATTAGCGCATAGCGACGGCAGTGCGCTAATCGCTAATTCATTTAAAATGTTTAAATATCTTTGTAGCTAACTAGGAGGAATATTGAAGGTGGAATAAAAAAAGGATATTGAAGGTGGAATAAAAAAAGGAAGAATAGGAGGAATATTGGAAGAATAGGAGAATAGGAGGAAGAATAGGAGATATTCCTCCTAGTTAGCTACAAAGATATTTAAACATTTTAAATGAATTAGCGATTAGCGCACTGCCGTCGCTATGCGCTAATCGTTAGCGCAGGCTCTTATCAGTACCGCTAAATTAGCGGGAAGGTATTAGGTATTAGCGCGCGCTAACGTTTGCCCAACTCTGCTTTCCGCGAGCATTGATTTTAGTTCCTTTTAAGGCTTCAATGTGGCGTGACGCAAATGGAGAATTGATTGACGTGTCCTACTGTGTTGAAATCTCTCGCCTTTACTTCCAGTCATTTTATGAGTTGCAATCTACTTCATATTCAGCTTCAAGCAACAACTATCAAAACATAATTAATACGTTCGATTGGCAGAAACTGCGACATTTTACCGCGAAAAAACAAAACTAACTCTCTTTAGAAGTATTGAGTATTTATTTTTACGATGGACATCGCCCCATCGAAAACTACTTTAATCTTAAGTTTGAATGAATGAGAAACGTCTGATACAATTTTCAACTGAAACAATAGTATCTGAATAGCCAAACGGAAAATTAGTGTGGAAAACTAGGTGTAATACTACTAGTACTAGTGTAAACGGTTACATAAATCGTCTTAAAATTGTTCCTGCAATCCTATCAACGCAAAAAAGTAAGCGCTACAATTTTTTTGCGCGAATTTTGCCCAAAAACCATGTTCCGGTGGACGGATTCTGATGGCTAAAGAACTTTTGAAATAGGAAAAAGGATTTTTATAACGAATATTATCAAACTCGGGCCATTTTGAGGCAGCAAGAGAGCAAAAAGTCAAATATATGTAACGGTGCGCGAGAAAGGGGATGTTACTTCAGCGAATTTGCACTCGATTAATGTGCTGGAGGACCTGAGTTCAAAATTCAGGCGCGCACTAAAGATTTAAACTTCAAGGGTTATTGAGAACCAATTTTTGCCAAACCTTTTGGTTTAGTTTAGTGGTTTGATAATACGATAGTCATTTATATGGTTAGAAAAAGGAGTCTTTCTTCTTTTGAAAGATTTCAATGACGTAAAAATCGGATTATCTCAAGGGGAGATATTGAATTTCAAAACGTCACGTCACTTTTTCGCTTACAAATTTTTAGTCTCTTCCAGACTGGGAAAAATCTTTTTTTTTTCAATGATATTCACCACATTAGGGTTTCTTGGGGTGCTGTTTTTAAATCTGCTATTATTTTTGGTGTAAAAAAATGTATAATACTAGTTTACTTGAAAACGTAAGCATATGTTTGAATTTATTTGACGAAATATAAATTATTGTTTAGCGATTATATTTTTCCTTTAATCTACTCTATAAAAAAAATTAATTGGTGAAAGAATCATGTCGATATCATTTTCTAAACTCGATATAAAAAAGAAAGCACTTTCAACCTATTTTATTTTATTTCTCGGCTCCTAAGGCGCATTGGACGGAACGCTCGGGCACGTGTCGACTATTTTGTGATGTAGAATCACCAGAAAAAAAGATGGTCCAGATCGGTGACCCCATCGCTGTATACTCTCCTTGTTAGTTGAAATCTAACATTTCTCCTTTTCTTCCCCCCTTAATTTACAAGTAGTTAAACGTCCATGGTACTGTTGCTGTTTTGCGAAACATTAGTATTGAATTGAGATTGAGGATGTATTTGCATAAGAGTGGCATATATAACATGACTCTCGGGTACAATAGATGTATAGTATGCTAAACAGCGGGCGTCCCTCAATAGACCTTGCTGTGTGCATTTCACTTTAATATCCCATGACTTCTTATCAATATTATCAATCTACAGGTGTTTTTACTAACACCAAAACTAAAGGGCCCAAGAATTTTATTGTTAACAGCGGTAAAAGCCTACCATACTGATGTCGAGAAATGGGTAAACAAATGGAGGATTCAAATGAACCCAGAGAAATGTACGCATATAACTTTCACCCTGCGACGATCTGAATGCCCTCCCGTAAAAATCCACTATATCCCAATCTAACGAGGTTCGATATTTAGGATTCCTCTTCGACAAGTGACATGGAAAACACACATATTACAGAAGAGACAAGAACTGAACAAACGGTTTGGACTTCTCCGACGACCGAAATCAAAACATGCCACAAAAACCAAACTGACATGTACAAGACCGATATGGACATAGAAGACCCGATATGGGATAGAACTGTGGGGAGCAGCTAAGCCATCAAATGTTAACATGGTCCAACGTTTCCAATCCTAAGTCCCCCGTGAAATCCTCAACGCCCCTTTCTACGTCTCAAACTTGACTATCCGCCGAGACACTGGTACACCCTTTGTCCACGATTTAGCCAGATCCCGATTCCTGAATTAGTCTTTAAACTCCCAGCCCACCCCAATCCTCTTTGCAGATCCCTTTCTTCCAATGTTATTCCTGATAATCCTCCTCGCCGCCATTGGCCACGAGACAACTTATTGCAAAAAATGTTGTAAATAGTGTGTATAGTTCAACCAAGTTTACATTAAAATAAGATAAGACCAGAGCTATCATTAGCAGATATGAGCATGATATGAGCATGATGGGGAGTAGCAGATATGTCTGCCATCTCCCCTCATCTCATCCAGTGTGTTGCCATTGTTTGAACAAATTTATTTGTACGGATTGTAAATTATCAAGAAAAAAATAATAATAACAGCGGTAATAAAGGGTGTCAATACAGAATTTGCCATGTCTGATCACTTTCTAGAATAACTTTTGGGATTTGGCCAATAAGGTGGTGTTTTCAACTCCCATATCGCGGAACATTCCTCCGAAATAATAATCTCCTGGCTATTTTACAATCATTTTGTGTTAATCCTTTCGTTGATTACAGAGGAAACTTTCTAAAATGAAACATAAGACAATGAAGATCATTTAAATACGATTTTCGGCCAATTAAGGCCACATTAAAGGTACGTAAATTCTATTTTTCCTAATTTAAAGCATACACTTCAAATGCTTCGCGATATTTGTTTTCACATTCTTATTATTATGTAGGTTAAAATGAAATAGTATGTGTAGTTTCACGGGAATCCTAGTTTAGACACTAAAAGCTCAGAATTACCTTTTCGTTTTTAAATATTTGGCGTTTTACGCTCCAACGTCCTCAGAAATGATCAAGTTTTGAAGATACTATGGATACTGGAATAAATTGCCTTAAAGTTCCAGTATTATTGATTAACTTAATATTTTAAGTTGATCCCCCCTAAAATTGCTCTGAAATCTACTGGTTTTGTAAGAATTGTTGTGTATGCTTTTATTTCCCTGGTGTTAATTCGTTGCCCGTTACTAAGGTTGAACGCAGATACTATAAGATACAGCTGAATAAATATTCTGTTTCAAATAAAGTTCTCCAAAGCAATCAATGTCATGTCATAATCGTACCATTGTAACGTAAGTGAAATGCATAGAAATAAAAATGCAACTATTGAATTGGAAACTAAAAATTAAAATTCATTGATACTGAGCTATATATGCC
Organism: Gonocerus acuteangulatus; assembly: GCA_946811695.1. Classification (NCBI taxonomy): domain Eukaryota; kingdom Metazoa; phylum Arthropoda; class Insecta; order Hemiptera; family Coreidae; genus Gonocerus; species Gonocerus acuteangulatus. Next base: position 75,308,183 of record OX328127.1, on the reverse strand, counting down.
CGGTTTTATCTGTGGTTTTGTTGTTTGAAGTGTATTTAAGACTGCAAGACCTTGACATTGAATAAAGCAAGATGTTTTCTCATAGCCCGTTATAAGTAATTCATGAAGCGGCCTTGATATAGAGCCAGGCTCATCTCTTATCTATCTGCTAGGGTCACGTTCAATCGTTTTGGATCTATCTCAACAAGTAGGATTTATTACTGATTTAGTAATGTCTACTATAGTCTGTTCAGAGAGGCCCGAAAAGTTTAATACCGCATGCGCGAAATTTTGAGGGAAATATTCCACCATTTGCAAACTCCCATGTCAAGGAACTACACGATAAAACGTTTTAAACCTCCTAACGATAAGGTTATAACAGAGAGAAATTTTACCTCCAATTTCATGCACGGGGAATATAGGCCACGCCCTTTTCCCTCCAACTAAATCATCTATTTGAAGAGGGTATAGCTTAATTTTTTTTTTTAGCCTTAGCTTTGGGTAAGTATTGATAAATATTAAACACCATCTCAAAGCCTTCCCTGGTACTAAACGAAACATAATCAGTTTTTATTGAGTTTAAAGTAGCGTGTTGTATTATGTAATAGAAAAAATGGCGGAGCCGTCAGAATTTCGCGCATACGCGATTTGAGCAGTTCCATCTAACTGAACGGGCTATAGCAGGAGTCTACCCGTTGCATATTGGGAAGGGTAGCGATCCTAAGGAGATGCGGGATGGAGCCCCAGCTGTTGCAGATCGAGTTTTTTCACCTATAGTCCAAGGCGCATTCGTTTTGAGTGTGATATCTTCGGAACAAGTCAAATAATGATAAGTGAGATATGCGTAAATCAAAAAAAATCCTGGATCATTAAATAAAAAAGAAGTAATATTCGTTTTTTTTTTTGCACTTCATTCGCTCATAACTCCGAAATTATTCACTCTAGAGATTCTCCCAAGACGTCAAAAGATTCATAAAGTTTCCTACAATGCCGAATTAATAATTTTACAATTGATATATTAGTAGTATTGGGATAACTTTCAAAAAAATCCTTAAACCGTCTTAATGGACCGATTTCCAATGGGTAATTTTTTTTTTTGAAAGCTTGAATGCCTCTGTTTTTTAAAGAAAATATTTGACATATGTAAAGAATGTAGTTTGGATTTTGTAACAATCCGAAAAATGTTAATTTTTTGGCTGATACCTCAATTGCAAATTATAATGCAATAACTATCAAACCGATAAACGGAATTCGGAAGGTTTTACTACTGTAAAATGGGGAAAAAAGGTGTTATTACTAATAACACTTCCAATATCCTTTTTTTATTCCACCTTCAATATTCCTCCTAGTTAGCTACAAAGATATTTAAACATTTTAAATGAATTAGCGATTAGCGCACTGCCGTCGCTATGCGCTAATCGTTAGCGCAGGCTCTTATCAGTACCGCTAAATTAGCGGGAAGGTATTAGGTATTAGCGCGCGCTAACGTTTGCCCAACTCTGGGTCGGGCATATTAGTATCGTGTGATGAAAGTGATACAAACCGATACTGATTAAATATACCTATATATTTGCCAGTTCGCTCTCTTTAGGCAAAGTGCGACCCTTTGGTAACAGTTAAATGAAAATATCCTAGCAATATAGGGTTGTACCCATTTCACCATACTACTAATGTAACCTTATTTTACGGAATATAATCATCATTTACCTCCTGTAATATGAGCGCAATGGTTGATGCTGGAGGATCTGAGTTCAATAGAAAGCACTTAAGATATCGTCGTCGTTGGATGGCTGAATTCGTGGCCCCAAATCGCCCTTAGGCTCGCCTAACCTTTAATTAATTTATTATTCGGTACCTGTAAAGGGGGAAATCAGGCGGCCGGACTATAATCAGATACCGCAGTACTTGTATCCGACCCTCTAGGAGGTGCGTTAAGCATACGCCTCGTTTGGTGGAAACTCATTAATGATTGAAAAAATTTTATATTCAATAGTTCTAGGGTTCTTCGTGAATTAAATTAATAGTTCAGGCGTTAAAAAAAAAAAAAAAAAAAAAAAAAATCCGGAAAAACTGACACGCCAAGTTCGCAAAATGTCTCATTTTTTCCTGACATTTTTTTATTCAAATTACATTTTTCTTATCAGTAATTCTTTTAAAAGTAAAAATTATTATTATTATTATTATTTTTTTTTTTTATAGAATTTATTGTGCGTCGACTACAATGGCCTTTAGCACAATACCCTAATGTTTAAGTTAGCCAACTATTATATAATGTTAGAAATCATTACTAATGTTTATATTTTACAATATTATGTTTTAATCCAAATTTCTATATATATTTTTTATTTCAAGGGATGTTAAATTTTTAGGTATGTTTGTGTGCTTTAATAAATTTAAGGTAATCAATAATATTCTGATATTTTTATGTTTTATTCAAAATTTCTCTACTGTTAATATCAAACCTATCCCTGGCTCTTTGTAACTGGGAGCATTCCGCTAAAATATGGTCCACGGTAAGCACATCACCACAATGATTACACGTTGGACGACGCCTACCGACAAGATGATGGCCATGTGTTTGACGTGTGTGTCCACGTCTAACACAGTCTAGTAAAAATTATTAATTATAAAAAACTAAAGGAAATTGTCAAAGTTCTAATTATTTCAAAACAGCTCTGATATAGTGTTTCAGATATTTTTCCGTTGCCTTTCCTTAGAGTTCTGATTATAAAAATATTTAAAAATTTATTTAAACAATTATTATGCCCGAAAAACGCATATTTTTGTGGATAAAGGTGAGACGCCGGTCGATTTCTTAGAGTTCTGATCATTCTAAAACAGTTCTCTATAGTTCCGGGCATATATAATGCCTTTTCATAGAATTGTGATAAAAAAAATAATTAGAAATTTGATATATAAATGTATTAAACATACATGGGGGAGTAGGGAGGTGTTTCAGCGATCCCATAGATGACAAAACTCAACCCAGTACAAGCAGTAATCGAACCCGTTTCTCCTTAGGTATGAATTGGACTGGTTATCATCCCTATCACGGGGAGGCAATTTCTGCCTTATTATATTTCTTACGCAAGAAAATATCCTTTCACTTTAAAGAATTTTTATTAAGTAATATTAATTGTTAATGATCTGCACATTCCCATGATTTTGCGTCATGTCTCTTGACACATTTACATTTACTATGAAATTCGATTTCCTAGCATTAAAAGCGACAATTCTTGAGACGTAGACTTTTTGGCGGATGAGTGTTTTTATGTCAGTTTGTGTCCTACAATATTAACATTCTGCAAGATTCCTTATTTTGCCCTCAAATTAAAATATAGAATAAAATATCCTTAATTTATTTGGTTCATAGATTATGTTAGAAACCTTATCGCTTGTCACCTTTATCCACTTACCCATTCTATTAGTAAAAGCAAACGAGATTTATGATGAGGCCCATCATGTTACTACAAAATTATTCTCAAAAGGAAACGATTTGGAATTATACAGCGAATCGGCTTAAACGGTGGCCCACAGCATTAAATATTAAGAAAGTAAACATTTAAACACATGTATTACTAAGTTTCTCCTCGGGCAATGATAGCCACGTTGTTCTTTGCCCTAAAAAAACCAATAAACAAACAAACAAACTAAGTTTCTCCAAACCGCGTTGGCCCCAGTTGAGGCCTCAGAGATCGGTGTCAAGCAGGTACATTGGTGAAACTACCAGAGGTACTGCGACAGTGATGTAATGCCGATAAATCGACGTTTAACTGTTATTATCATAATCAGAAACCATTTGCGTTTAAATTATTCTCATTTACATGAACGTCAGTTTTACGTAATTTCGTTTGCGGTCATTTTTATAATTTGAGTCAGTTTTTGTATTTTGCTAATTATGTCTATTTAATTTTGTTCTGATTTGAATAATATTGCACACGACATCGTGCTTTATGAGTGTCCAAGATCGCATTGGAGCAGGACTAGATCCCCAAAGATAAATTTACTAAAAGGATGGATGCCGTATGTCGAGTCAGTCACAAGGGCATGATTAAATTCATTTACTCGGTATTTCAAATGTAGAAATCTCTGCACTGTCTGGGACCAGGAGGCACAGTAAGCTGCAAATGGTGAGAGGAGGAGGATAAAACTGCCTCGCATGTTATACTTGACTACAATGTTCTTTGCAAGAAGAGGATCCTGTAATTTGGCTTCGGTGGTTACGGGGAATATCAGGAACTGCCTCGCATGTTATATTTGACTACTATGTTCTTTGCAAGAAGAGGATCCTGTAATTTGGCTTCGGTGGTTACGGGGAATATCAGGAACTGCCTCGCATGTTATATTTGACTACTATGTTCTTAGCAAGAAGAGGATCCTGTAATTTGGCTTCGGTGGTTACGGGGAATATCAGGAACTGGGGTTATTTTAGGGGATTAGACCTGTAGAAATCGAGATTCTAAGGCCCGGCACAATGGGGCTTTTTAGGCCGTGTTGCATATGGGGATAAGGAGACAGAAGCTATTGTTATTATGGCTGTCCAAAGTCAAAATGAGAAGAATGATAGAAATATTGCTTAAATGGCCGTCTAGTTTATAAAATTAGTATCGTACTACGCCCATTACTAATATCGTCAGGCTGGAACCTCTGCGGCAGCTTGATCCGCCTCTAGTGAGTTTTCAAGGAATCCATTCTCTGGGTGCTGAAGGGTATATCAAAGGTAGAGGTTAGACTGCTGACAGGCTTCAAGAAGGTTTGATATTATGCCGTTATAAAATGAATCATTCACTGGTCTGTAAATAGTGTCGATTTGAAGAAGAAACACCAGGGCTTTATCATAGCCAGTGCAAACAAGGATAACATACTCAAGTTTATCCTTATAGACGTTGGTACGTTTGCGAAGATGCTTGAACTTTTCCGATACTTCAAAGTGCTGAAAACAACAGGACTTAATGATCTTGGTGCTCTCCTATTAGTCTATATTACCAGTTGCACATGACCGTAAGTAATAATCAGAAATTGATCAGGCTGCTAAGTAGGTCATTGAATGTGTTCCTCATTTTAGGATTATGAATATTTCTTCCAGCTAGTCATGACTCATTTTGAGGATTGTTGATAATATTTCCCTGCTTCCTTATCAGCTTTCCCCGATTGCGGTGATTCGGCTCTCGAAGTTTAGCTTACTCACCGCTCAATATCAGTTCTGTGGGTTCTCGTGAAAGCAACTTGAAAAGAGTCTATTATGCTACCATTTATTGTTTAGAAACATTCATAGTTATTTTCGTGGTGTTTGACCACCCACGCACATCCGCGCGCTCCAAGATTTCTTCGAAGTTCTTTAATGGGCGCAAGCTCTTTTATAATTTCCTACAATTGTTGCATACACGCTTGATGGATTTAATAGAAAGTCTACTCGAAATATACGGAGACACAAATATTTAAGGAAAAGCACATAATGCTCTGTTGATTTTGGTCTTAGCTTGGTAGGGGTCTCAGGAATATGCACGATATCTTCGACGGTTTTTTATGGCATTATGCAGCTGTAGTATTTATATAAAGCTCTCATTGTAAATATTTTCCTTTATAGAAGTAAGAGAAACCAACCAGGTCGAATGCTTACTTATATTTTTTTTTTCTAATTCTATTTTTATCGAGCGAATAATTATCATATGTTTTGTTTGATCAAGTGCGCATAAATATAGTCAAGTAGAATTTTATATAATTTTAACACCATCAGTAACATTATTCATTGGACATATTACTTATCTTTTTTTATGCTTGCTAGTAATGTTTAACGTACTATCTACCATCGCTCAGCAACACCAGAAGGCCCTTCACCGTCAGTGTCCAGCCTTCTCTGCCAGTACCTAGGCTCCAACCATGTTGCCTATTACATTGTTTAGATAATCCTGTTTACTACTTAAAGATGTAAACTTTCCATTTCATCCCGCAGAATATTCTTCTTCAGGATTGAAGGAGGCAATGCTTGTCGCAATGCCTAAAGTATATGAGTAGCCCACAGGACAAGTACAGTTGTCTTGTGTCTAGTGGGAATACCATACTTTATCCATTTGAGTACATACAGGGTGGCCCAGATAAGCGGGCCAAAAGAGAAATAAATACTAAACGGTTTGAGATATCAAAATTTTTCAAAGGGGCAAAGTTGTTGGCACTATAAAATGGTGCCATTGGAAATGGGAAAATAAGACTTCTAAGGGCTCTAATAGGCCTTTGAAGGGAAGGGTTTCCTCTTTACCCATATTTTGCATTATATTTTTAAAATGTACTAACAAAACAAGGAAGAACAGTGCAAACGGGGTTTCGATGTGTCAAGTAGTTCTCCGTAAAGATGCCTTTTCATTTGCATGTATTCCTTTTCTGAAATTCCAAAAAGAGGCACCTGAATTTATTTAAATAGTATTTTTGTTAAGGAAGGCCTAATTCAGCTAAGGGGAATGTGCTCAGCATTAAAACTTGTACTTGCAAAAATGTTGATATCTCAAACCGTTTAGTAGTTATTTCTCTTGTGGCCCGTTTATCTGGGCCACCCTGTATATTAAATTCTTGTTTTCTCAGAAAGTTTGTCTTTAACTTTTAGCCCAAATCAGGTGCTCGTATACGCATTTTCTTTTATGACTCTTCAACTGCCTTTATTCCATTGCAGTATTATTGCCATCCTTCATCTTATATCTCAGTGGAAAACTCGCTTTGGGGAAGGTTATTGAGAAAGTTAGTTACTATAACTCAGTTTGGCGCTGGAAGGAGTTCCCTTTTACGAAGTTTGCCGGCAACTTCTCCCAGTCTCATATTCCAATATTGACCCTCAAGTGCAAACTTGGCCTCTTTCTCCAAGAGTTCCTCTACCTTTAGTCCCCCCCCCCTGTGTGTCATGGGGCAAGGTAGTTTGTATTTAATTATGTTTATTAATTGGTGTTAATAGAAATTATTTGAATTATTGATTTTTTTTTCTTTTACTAACACATAAGCAAGTCATACTTCGTAAGTTTAACATATTTTTCTACTTAAATAACTGCGTAGAAATAACATCAGTCATTTTCTGATTACGATTTCTTTTACTAACACATAAGCAAGTCATACTTCGTAAGTTTAACATATTTTTCTACTTAAATAACTGCGTAGAAATAACATCAGTCATTTTCTGATTACGATTTCTTTTACTAACACATAAGCAAGTCATACTTCGTAAGTTTAACATACCTTGCTTTTTTTTTTACAATTTTCTTTTTTTATGGTCTTCAATGCTTCCTTAACTAATGAAAAATAATATTCAGAGTGTTTATGTGCCTGAACAAAATTTAATTTAAAAATTAAATTTTTCATCTAGGTCAAATCCTGATACATTTCAAAATTAAAAACCATTTTTTTATCTTTATTACAAGAAATTATATATATATATATTTATATATATATATATATATATATATATATATATATATATATATAAAAATTAAAAAGATAAACCATTTTTTTCGGTACATTAAACTTTAAAGTAGATTTTCTCAAAATTATGTTTTTCAAATGGGACGATAAGCTAGCGCTTTCAGTTTTCACCCGATCTACATCAAATTTTAACTGCAGATTCTTAATGATATTTGCTAGTAATGTACTTTTTTTTCACTGAATGGATTTTTCCATTCATTGAATAATTACGATTATAGGACCGATTTTCGACGGATTGTTTTCTAGAAAATATTAAATTGTTCGCCATATTCGAAAAAAAAAAAAAATTTCTTAAATCTCCTACGTACTTTACTTGATTTAATCTTCTTTTAAAATAATTTTAGTTTTTGTTCTAGATTAAAAGTTGCAGACTATCGCCCTTGAAAAAGGAGGGTTTCCGTTCGTCTTAAATAAAACATATGACTTGACGAATTGAAAAGTAGGTAGAACTGAAGTTTAGGGTCCTCACAACCGATTACTTTCAAATTTTGCACTATGACGTATTTTAATGGACTAAACACGAATCCGTTAAAAACAAAATTCGCTTTCAACTAAGAAAGAAGTTATTAAGCACTAAAGTTCACTGTTATGGGGTTTGAAGTTGGCGTAAACAGCGTATTTGTAAACGTGCGCACGCGAAGACATCTAACATTGGGAAACAAAGATCTCTCATTTGAAATGTTGATAAACTATTTATTCAAAAATAATTGTCTATTTTAAGGGCATCCTCACCCGTTTTTATCTGTCACTTATGGGCAGACATGCTATGCGCTTCCGCTCGCTACACTCGCTCAAGAAAATATCAAAACTCTAGTCAATCCAACTCGCTAAAATTAATAGAATTCAATTAATTATAGCGAGTTGGATTGACTAGAGTTTTGATATTTTCTTGAGCGAGCGGGCAAGCATTAGCATGTATGACCAAAAGTCGTCCTAGACATTCTTCTTAATATGCATGTTCATTGTTTACACTGTTTACGCCAACTTTTATAACCTCCATAACAGTGAACTTTAGTGCTTAATAACTTCTTCCCTAGTTGAGAGCGATTTTTTTTTTTTTTTTTTTATCGGATTCGTGTTTAGTGCATTAAAATACGTTATAGTGCAAAATTTGAAAGTAATCGGTTGTGAGGACCCTAAACTTCAGTTTTACCCCTGTTTGCACCTTACATGACTTTCATTACTCAAGACTATGACATGTTCTAGTCATGCTCAGGGTAGCAGATAATAATTCTAAAAAGTGCCGGATTTTTCGGCTGACGAACTCACCTCTACTTTCTGAAAGACCTTCTCTTGATTCATTTCTCCTAGCCCCTTGAATTTCTGCACCTTCCACTTTCACCTCTTCCGCCATTGTATAGTAATGTTGTTGTTATTATTGTAAAGACATTCCTTTTTTATGACTATTTATTGATAATTGAATCATACAGTTCACTCATATGTTCTCGTTATTATTATTTACATATTCTTATTGAGATCCGACAGTTTTTAGTATTAATGTGGAAATTTAACTTTTTATGCTGAAGTGATATTCTCGGATCTTTCTGTTTCCCTTATCTCGTGGTATTTCAAAACAACGATAAAAACTCGCGGAATTATAGCAGGTGACCTATAATCGTTAAGTTGACTGCTGTTACCGCCTGCTCTCGATATTGCGATAAGAAAAATGTCTGGTTTAATGACCCCGATAGTTGGAGCACATAAAAAAAAAAAAAAATTAAATTAAAGAAGTCGTGTTCTATGGTTTCACCCTTAAAAAGGCCATACAGGAGCGGAATTTCCTCAAGGTTCGGCCTGAACAGTCCAATCCTCGAGTAAATCCCGTACGTGAGTGGGGGTGTCCTTGAGGCCGCACTGGGTCCGAGAAATCCGGAAATTCTAAACAAAATTATTTTCCGCCTTGAGGCCAAGAAGGCCGAGGCCGGACTTTTTCAGTCTCTCGGGCTGCTTGTTGACGCCTCCTGACATCCTTGAGGAAATTTTGTGTGTGAGGCTTCGGTGGAGGAAACCTGACGGTTTTTTCCTTGAGGATTTCTTTTACGTGTATGATAACCTTTTGGTTGTCCGTCCGATTTTCAGACGTGAGATATTAGATCCGCACTTTATTCTATACCCTGTTCATATAGATGGAATAGTTCATTTGCTGCAAAGCCCTCTGGGCCCTTTCGGCCTTTTACTACTACGAGGAGTGGGGTTCGGGGAAAGAAATTATTATTTGACCTGACGCGGCCATGATGTTTGTTTTATTGGAATAAAGCTGACTGGCGTCCGTAATTGTTGTTTGTTTTAACTATACTGGCTGTATACTAATCGAATCTAATTGGAAATATTCAGTATGAAACCCAGAAAAATTTGCTCCTGTGTAGTAGATATTTACTTAAAAGATATTTTTGAAATAACTGCGTCATCTTGTTACTGAAAACTTAATATTTTATTTATGATCGTTGTAGCCTTGCAGAGGATTGTGACTAGTTTACGCAGCTCCTGCGAAACAGTCGTTTTTGTTCTATTTACCTAGTGTTTCTCAAACGTTTTTGTTGTACCGCGTAAGGAAAAATTGAACACTCAACGCCCTCCAGAAATTCTTCCTCTAAATGTTTTAGACAAAAATCGTTAAGTGAACGTCAGTACTGAATTGCGAGACAAATATTTAAGTACACTTATTTTACGTTTATCCATTCCGTTATACTTTTCACCGCCTACAGAGTTTTATATAGCGGACTCCAATATTAGATGAAGTTTTTAATCGCATTCTAAGATGCCCTCAGCGCCCACTGGGGGAATTACCGCCCACTTTGAGGACCTACGTATTAAATATACAAAAAGGATAAAACCTATATTAAAAAGCTGAATTTAGCAGCCTTGTGAAATCTGAAAAGCTGGTGTTCCGAACTTATTTTTGTTAAGGCTGAGATTTTGTTTATAAGACACCTGAATATTTTATTTCCTCTCGAGAACGGTAATAAAGTGGAGTATTAAGCCTGGATACCTGAGTCCGTATTGATTTATTTACAAAGGCTAGTCCTTGGAACTGTCAGATGCAAAGCTTGTCGTTCTAAATGTAAATATTGTCTTTTCCCCTCGCCTCGCTTCCAGGCTTTAGCTGCAAAAAGCGGAGAAATTGTAAATATTTATATAGAGATTTAACCTTGTCGAATTCGATTTCCCCTGCCCCTTCTGGACTGACTCCATTCCTACTCGTGTCCCGAGTATTTACAATGTGTACGCGAATCATTCAATTTGCATATAATTAATGAATTTGTGTCTACATGAGATTGATTTGGCTGGAAAATATCTGCCAAATCAGAATCTATGGCAAGGCATTTTCTATTAAACTCCTTACCCACATTTAATAATATTTAAAGAGGAGTTTATTGAATAAAGTGATCCGACCAGAAATATCGCATTGCACGACCCGCAGATCTCAAAAATACCTCATACTTATACATTAGTACACTTAAATATTTTCTAACGTCATATTTTCTAATACTTTGTCTAAAACGAAATTTTAATTTCATTTACCAGCTGAAACCTTCTCCGGAACTCGCTTAGTTTTGCTGAAATCCAAGTAAAATAAATGGTTTTGCGTTAGTAAGCTTCCGAGGAAGCATTTTTTATGTATATTTTGATCTTGGGAATCGAATGGAACCGCTTTCAAGGACAGTCATTAAGCGTTTTTCAAGGAATTTTCGTTTTTAGGTCCGCTAATATGGAGCTTGAAAAAATACCCGCAGGCCCGAAATTCACCTAAACTGAATTGTGGAAACTGAAATGTAGGTAACACTTGGGAGCGGAATATATCTTGGTGTCTTGGTCATTTTAATCCAGTAGGTATTTATTTGTAAATTTGGTTTGCAGCAAAAATATTTGATTAAAGAAGTTTATGGCAAAAATAGGCGGACTTATGTCTCTATTTACATCGCCTTTGATTGAAAAAGTCTGACTCGCAGGAACTGCATCGCAGATGGTTCAAAGTTCTCAGAATTGCTTATTACCGGTTTGTGCCTGATTTATCTTGCAGCAATTGGGCTTGTTTTAGGAATTAACCTCTCACGCTAGTTTTGATTGAGAATAGTCCTCTATACAGGGCGACCCTTATATGAGGGCCACAATTAATATCTTTAAAACCGGTAGAGATTTCGCAAAAGACCAAAGTTGTACGAGTAATCAAGACCTTCCAGATGAATTGTTTCTTAATCCCTCCAAAATTAGTTTTAATTATTAAGCGTGCGTCCAAAAGTCGACGTCTCCTCTTTACCTCAGATTTTTAATGCATTTTTTAACAATTCAAATGAGGTAAAATCGTTTGCCCAACTTTCGATCCTCCAAGTGTTCTGATTCCTGTAGGAGGCAGCATACTCGGAATGGTTTTATAATGCAAGACATTCATAAAATTACATAATTAAAGGGTATTTCTGTGAGAAACGCCCATGTTGATTAGAATGACCATATGCACTCGTTTATCATATCATCCTAACAGGCCACATGTCTTATCTGGTTTCTGCTCTACTTGTACCAGCCGTCATGATTTATATATACATCAACCATCATTGTTCACTTTTCACTTGTATAACACCCTTAATTATAATTGTGTAATTTATGTTACTTACTGTTTGGAATTGATGTGTTATTTCGAACAGTTGCTTTCATTGTCTTTAATCTAAGCTATTTGATTATTTGGTTTAAATGGTTACGAGTTCGTCTGAGAAGTACGATTACAAATTAGAAGAAGGAAGAATTGCTCCTTCTTTGAACGTTTTATTAATTTTACTTCGTCCCTGTGGAGGATGGCGCGCGCAATGTGCCACTAGGAAATCAACTGTGCTTAGGAAACGACATATTTAGGAAAATATAAGAAAAGCCCCAATATTGTAACCGAAATGATCTGGCGAATTCTTTAGCTGCCAACGAACGTCTCTAACTAATGAGAAACTAAGGTGGAACTTAAATTTTAGGCGAACTCTCATACCTTTACTTTGTTGTTGTACTACTGAATATGTGGATTAGAAAAGCAATAACCTACGACTTTATACGTTGGATTGCAACTCTAATCTGGTTTTTGAGGTTGATTTTTTGATAACAACATTAGTTGGAGCCAATAACCACATTTGGCATTTTCATATTTTATCTTCAATGTGATGGATATGGGCCAATGAAGAAGAGACATTCCATAAACTCATCAATATGTACTCTGAGACGAACCCAACCTAAGTTCATTCCAAAGCTATTTTATTTGCTGTGATCTTGGAAGTTGAATGCAGCTTTTGGCGAAAGGAGTTGGGTTGAGGGAAGTATTGCAACTCTACGCTGTTTTTGGATCTCGCTGGCACAAAAAACTACTTTCGGCATTGTTCATCCTTTGGCTGCCAGTGAGGAAGTCACATTCAGCAGCCATCAATAATCTTTGAAGTATTCCGTGCCAACTTCATACCCAACCTATTTTATTCGGCCTTCGCTATATTTGGCCTGATCTCAGAAATTCAGTGCAGCCTTTGGGCATGTCTTGAAAGCTTTAAAGAATTGACCTGTGGTACTTTTTGAAATAAAATCTTTCGGTATTGCTGCCCATGTACAGACAGATAGTGAAAATACCCAACTATATAAAGTGAAACTACTTCCCTGGCTAGTTATTAGACTGTGGAACACGTACTGACTACTGATGTCTGCCCGTAACGTGTCGAGAGAAAACCGTGCACCGACTGTAGACTATACCTAACTTGACCCACCCTTACGCATGCTGACGCATCCTTGTGGTATGTTTCTATCGACGCCATGTAGGTATTGTACTGGCTTAACCGCAGCTCAATGTACGGCCACAACATTCTTCTATATTAGAAATAGATCACGTTCCTCTTGGGACTCCTTTTATGAATCGGATCCTTTCTCTTACCGAGATTGGGATCTGATTCAATTGCTTGTTGAAATAAGCAATTAACTGAAGTCTGTAATAACGACCTGCACTTACAGACAGATACAGTAATCTTCCACCTCAGTCGAACAATTCAAATGCTCTAAACAGAAACTTTACTATTTACATAGTAAGGCTACTTGTAATGGCTATGAAGAATTCTAGGTATTCATACGAAAAATATAAACAGCATACAAGGCGCCGACTTTCAAAACGGGATACGTCCAAATCGTACAACCATTCAGTGTACACAACACACAGTCTATGCTAATATAATTTCTTTAGAAAATTAATATTTACGAGGTCACATTAACATTCATTTCCTTGTTTTGGGTGAGATTTGATGACTTTCCAACAAAAAAAAAAAAAGAAAAGTTTTTGCTGTGTAAAAAAGTTTTTAGAATAAAAGCTTTTCTGTGAAAAAGTGGATTTAACCCATTTAGAAAGTCATCGCCAAGCGAAGTTCTACATATAATGGAAAATTACGAGGACAACTATAAAAGTAATGACAAAACAATGTCAATTGACCTCGAACAATTCGAAATACAATCTAGGAACCGCCAATGATTCACCGCGAAAGCCAAACGAAAGGGAGTAGTTTTCATTTGACTTCGTATTGAACAGAATAGACCCACACACGAATTCTTAGTGACAAGGCGAAATACCGTGGTTGAGTTGATTTGGGAGATTGTTTTTTAGCGAGTTGGAATCTCACACTGTTTTGGCATTGTACACGACATCTCATGAAAATTCCCTCCTCTCCAAAGAACAAAAAAACAAATACCGAAGACCAAAATGCGACCTATATAATACAGACCTTTGTCAAACGTTTACCGACAGAGGCTACGCAGTATTAAACTGAAAACAGTCGTCGATTAATTTGTATTTAGTTTTTATAAAATCTGCAATTAATGTAGAAAATATTCCATAGTATGCATTAGAGCTCGACGCTTGGCAAAACATGTTATCGCTCCGGTTCGCTGTAAATCAAGTTGGAGGTTTGACAGAGTTGAGTTCCTTTACATTCCGACATGGAAATGCCGAAGGAGGAATGCATTAGAAATGGAACGAGCCATGAGAAGGAGAAGTCAGGAGGAGCATCAATCTTACCTTTGTTATTCGTGACAATGGTGGCAAAGAATAGAACCGTAATAATAAATACCATTACAGCGCCATATCTCGCTCTGATACACGTGAATATTGCTTTTCTTGGTGTGCATAGATTGTATAGAGTCAGGGCATGTACATATACTCTTGGAGCAAATACTATCGTCGCAACATTTTTGTTTGTTTGTAGAGATTCTTCCAAATTATTATTTGTCCTAATGATTTTCTTTCACTTTTAGTGTGGTTTGTCTGCCACAGTAGGTAGGAAAACCCGCTTATGACGTCGGTCCGTTGACGCAATTCCAAAATTTCTACGTCTCGAAAAGAACATGTCTGTCGGTTTGCAGAAAACATTTGACACAAATGGGTGTCACTTTTAACTCATAGCCACCAAAACGGCATCTTTTATCTTCCTACATCGCTTAAGCATTTAGTGCTGAAGAAGGCTGCCGAACATGGAAAATATAGATTTCTCCCAATGTCTGACTGTTTTTCTTGACATCATACCAACCTGCCCAACTATTCCTTGACATCATACCAACCTGCCCAACTATTCCTTGACATCATACCAACCTGGCCCAACTATTCCTTGACATCATACCAACCTGACGGTTGGCGGACCAAGATATGACGGATCAATTTTTTGAATGTCATTGACCTCCGCTATTACATACTTATCTAGGAAACCTTTCAAGAGGTTTATATATAAAAGCAGAGTTCCGCAATCTTTGTTACAGGAAAGTTTTGAACTTATCACTATTATAAGTTCCAATTTGTCGCCCGAACAGTCAATGCTGGGTACTTGGGATGAGGCTTTGTGCGAAGGGTAGGGGTGTACCGTTAAGTCCTGTAAACTATCGAGCGTGACAAGCTAGCGGAGTGACCGCTTCAACATCATACAGTCGATCTCTTATGTTTCAAAACCTTCCAATGACTTTGGCACGTAAAAACAATAAATATAATCAATCCCGTAACACGAGGGCCCAGAGGGGCAGGTTCTGTAAAAGTATTTCTGTACTATGCTCCGACCTCCTGACATTCCCCTTTGCCGGTACCCTTTGGAGGCTGGGTGGGCCTAGTGACGGTCACAAATCCAACCCTTGAACGCCCTTGAAAACTAGAAGATAAAATCTTGCGCCCCAGTTTGGAACCCGGGTCCTTCCGAACACGAATCGAGTGCCCACCACTAAGCTAATCGTATCGTTGAAAGCAAAATATAATAAGATTATATTGTAAGCTTTCCAATCACACCACGGATAAGTATTGTATGGAAACAAGATAGGAAGTGTAACAAGATAGAATTACTGCGGATTAGAATTTGTATTTATTTCAATTGCTGTTAAAATGATTCTAAATGCTCCTCATTAACCCTTGGAAATACCAACATTGGCCATGATGTCATGAAATCAACTCATATTTTAATCTAAGTTGGAGACTACTTGTTTGTTCTTCCTATTGAATCTCAATTGAGTTCTCGTCTTGATTGCCTGTTGTCCTGACTCATTGAACCCGTAGAAGTATGCTCTGACCTCTTTACGTTGGAGATCATGTGGAAAACAACGTTTTTAACTTACGCGTAATTCATATTACGTCAGCCAGTAAGTTTGTACGCATTATTAAAGGGTATTGGGTATTTTTTATTATTTATGGACTCAGAGGAATTTTATTTCCTTGAAAGTAGTAGTAGATGCTAAATCAAAGATCATGTTGAGTTACCAGGTTCTCTCAAAAAGGAATTTTGTTTTTCATTTATTTATTAATAAGAAAAATTATCAACCTGTTCTTGATTTCCAGATACAAATTCTGCAACTATCATTTAGCCTAGTTACACCAATTTTGATAAACATCCAGTTATATACCAAGAAGGTAAAAATCATGGGCGTATATAAGGGGAGGGGGAAATTTCATAAAACCCTTAAAAAAAATAAATAAGATCATTTAGTTCATAAAAGATATTCTATTTTAGGTTTAATAGTGTTTAAGTTGGCTAAAACTCTTCAAAGATCTAAAATGTTAGTATTCCATACACCGGAAATGGTCTCAGCCCCCCCCCCCAAATTTTCCCAGCCCCCTCCGAAATTATTTTCTATATACGCCCATGGTAAAAATATACTACAAAAGCAAAAATATCCTGCAATGATTACAAATATATTACAAAGTTATCCAGGCGTAGTGTGCTTGGCCAAGTCCCGACCTACGCACACAGTGCGTATATTTCACGAAATATTGGAGCCGATTTTTACTCCCTCCTAACTTTGAACCATTTAATGATAAACTTATGAAATTTTACACCAATTATACTAATAGATGTGAGTAAAATTGGAAAAATGTCATAATTCGATCAAATTTCAAACATTAAAGCGTTTCTGAGATAAAAGCGAGAGAAAAAACGGAATCTATACGACTCACTCATCAAAATTATTAGGCGCTTCACGATAAGCTAGAAACTTGGAATTTTGCAGATAGACATGGGGGTGTTATTAAAGGCAAAAATCTAAGATCCTGCCCTAAAGTTGTGTTTGACTCCGGAGGGGGGGGGGGGCTGACCGTTTTGTACTTTGTCTTCCTTCGAAAAGCCATCATTCCTTCCAATGTGGGGTATCAAATGAATCGAATGAAATGGGTAAGGAGAACCTGAAACTAAAGGGAAACATCCGAAAATACAGAAAAGTTGAGATAGGGCCTCTCCCCAGGACTTTTTGTTTACATGCAAAAATACCCGAAAAGTAGCTCGACCAAGACAAACGTCGACGGCGCCAACTCAAAATTCACTAAATTCCTCCCAAACAAACCAACCTTGAAAAAAAGAGGCCAAGATCCAGTTCCCTCCCCAAAACAGTTAGCCTATGAAAGTTACGCCATTATAGTACTTGGCAAAGATTTAGGCCCTTAATACCTTCTCAAGTAATTTTCTACGACATGATTTGGTCGCTTTATTTCATTATCATATTCGTCTACACTTTTTACTTTTTTTAATTATAGGAAAGTTCTGTAATATAAACTTCATTACAGTTTTTGCGATTTATTTTTTTAAATAAATAATAAATTTAATATTTTTTTTTAGTTATTATAAATGACTCTTAAAGAGGCAACAGTTGATTTGAAACCAGTCGAGCAGTGTTAATGAAACTAATTACTGAAAGACAGTTTTCTCTATTCGTGAAAGGATTGGGGTCATTGGATTTCGAATCATTCTACACTAATATTTTTACACCTTTCATTGATAGAAGGTTTGGCTTTAGTTGGCGTTGTTTGCAAGTGGCGGAGAGAGAAGGTGTATCTGAGGTGACCGTGGGTATAATGATGACACAGGTAGGCGACGGGGGGGGGGAGGTTTGGTTAGTATCGATCTGGTATCTCTGCTGGTGGCTTCTGGGAAGAGATTTAGGCATTCTCTCTCCTCTAATTCACCAAGTTCTTTGGATTTTATCTCTTATTGTGGGATTTATTCAGATTTTTATTCCATTTCTTGTTCGTGTCGTGTTTCCCTAATGCCTAGTTTACAACTAAACACTTTTTCTTACTTGTGAACAGGTCTTTTTTGAGTTATTAAACCAGTATTACGCGGTTACCATAGCTTTCGAATAGATTTACTACAAATTCCTAACCGGTTTAGAGATATATAAGAATATACCCGAAAATCCCAAGAGCAATCTAGTTTTTATTTACTATATAGTAATACCAACAAGGATTTGGAATAACCCTTCACAGCTGTACAACATACTTTTATTTCAACGTTTCGGACCGTTCGTCCATCTTCAGGCAATCATATCCTGTCACTACTTAAAATAACATTTCAAGCGTCATAAATTAAAACAAATGATTCCTATAAGGAACCAAGTCAAAAACACTTGAAGACTGTTTTTCTAATATGGCTGTGTGATGATGAACATTTTTAATTGTCTTCAAGTGTTTTTGACTTGGTTCCTTATAGGAATCATTTGTTTTAATTTATGACGCTTGAAATGTTATTTTAAGTAGTGACAGGATATGATTGCCTGAAGATGGACGAACGGTCCGAAACGTTGAAATAAAAGTATGTTTACAGCTGTGAAGGGTTATTCCTCATCCTTGTTGGTATTATTAATTAATACCCTTCATCTAGTCATCAAAAAAATGTATTTACTATTTTCCTTGACAACGGTAATAGATATGACTTTGGAAATGGTTTCATTAGATTCTTCCCGTCCAATAATGTATGAAAGGTGTACGTGGAAGCGTAAGTGCGCAAACACGTAAGCATTACATTTTTTCGTGCGCGAATTGAGCCCAAAAAATCATGTTCCGATGGATGGGTTCTGTTGGTTAACGAACTTGATCTTTCCGATTAAATAAAGTATTTTTGTACCAAAGTTGATTCAAATCGGTCCATTGTTAAGCCATCTTGCTCAAAAATGCACATTTTTTGCATGTTCATGAAATCAAAGAATTATATTGATTGAAGATAAGATTTTGATTGTTATTACACTTTATACATAACGGTTTACGTTTGTTTGTATTTTATATGTATAGTTCGCTGGATGCATAATTCGCTGGTTGCTTGCTTACTTTATCAAACATTTAATGCTATTTAAGGAAAGGAATTCTATCTTCGTATCTTGCTATTATTCTCTTTTGCAGTATATTTTTATGATTTGCGATCCTTCGAGATAAATAGCTTTTCGAATAATTACCCGGATTACAAAGAGATAATAAAATAAATTGCGGTTACGAATTGACCCAACTCCTCGTGGCTGAGAGTTGAACTTTCGCAGAATAGCTTGGTGCCTTGCCTGCTGCCTGTTGTATGATTCACCCCAGACAGTGAATCATGGTTAAGGAACGACCTTCTCCCTCTCCTGGCTAGGATGTGAGTAAGGATTAGGCATTCAACATGAGTGAAGTATCGGAATGAATTATCTCTTTTTGGATTCCGTTTTTCTGTTAATTTTAAATTTTTATTTTTCGTGCGTTCCCTCCCTCCCTCCATGGCGAATTTTCGGACTGGATAATAAGAAACGATGTATTGAATTGAATGTGGTTGTAGGCGTTGACAAAAAAAAGATATTAGGGTCTTTTTGCGAAGACCGCATCCAGTTACTTTTAAAGTATCTGTTGTGATTTTTAACAGTTACTCGTCCTCGCTGATAAGCTTACAGGTTCTTTGCTGGTTATCTATTACTACTTGACACATTATCTACGGTTATAAACCATATTAGATAATGGCAAGGGATATTTATTAACAAAAAGGATAATATGATCCAAATCAGTGGTAATTGTGAAATTTAGGGGCCTCCTCACGGATTTTTTGGCCGGTTTGTTTTATATTGTATTTAGACGCACTAAAAACGAATCAGTTAAAATAAAAAGTCGCTCTCTAATAGGAAAAAAGTTATTAAGCATTAAAGTTAACTGGTTTGCAGGTCATGAAGGATAACATAAACAATGATATTTGTCAGCACACATATTTTATTCATTTTTTTTCTCTTTTCGGATATTTTACATTTATTTAGCATTATGGGTATTCTTGCTATGTGTTTCCGCTCGCTCAAGAAGATGTCAAAACTCTAGTCAATCCAACTCGCTAAAATTAATAGATTCTATTAATTTTAGCGACTCCAGTCAATCCAACTCGCTACAATTAATATAATTCTATTAATTTTTTCGAGTAAGAAACCAATCGCTTTTTCTTTGTCAGGAGCATCGCGAACTAATTGTAAAAGACCCATTTTTTCTCACTAACATAAATAAAGCTTTTTCACAAACAAACGCTAATTCAATGTTGAAGGTTACTTTACTCCCAGCAAGAACCAATAGAATTGCTCATAGGAATCCGCAAATAAAAATGCAAAGGAGTTATGCGCATGCGCTGAATCACTGTTAAAATCACTACTGCTACTTCAAAAGTAACTGGATGTGGTCTTCGCAAAAAGACCCAGATATTCTGTTACGTTTCGAATGTAGGAGGTATTAGAAAAAATATATTTTATTAACAGTCATGAGTAAGGTTTAAAATGTTGGTATAGTTTCTTAACCTTTAAGGCGCTACTGGCGCAAGAAGTTGCGAGGGGTGGGACAGCAGACGTGCTTTACGACGCCTTAGCTCCTGGAGCTACTGGCCTGCAAGAGGTTGCGAGGGGTGGGACAGCAGACGTGCTTTACGATGCCTTAGCTGCTGGCGCTACTGGCCTGCAAGAGGTTGCGAGGGGTGGGACAGCAGACGTGCTTTACGACGCCTTAGCTGCTGGCGCTACTGGCCTGCAAGAGGTCGCGAGGGGTGGGACAGCAGACGTGCTTTACGACGCCTTAGCTGCTTTTGAAACTTTTACTGATTATAATAAATTAATAATAACAATTGAAATTTGTATACAATACTGTTTAAAATGTCTGAAATTATTATTTTTATTATTTACTAAAATATTTAATGTGTTTAAAAATTATTATTCTCTGGAATTCTTCTAAATATGAGTTTTTATCCCCATTGGAGCGCGGGCATTGGCCCACTAGTGTGTGAATTAAACTAAATAAATATCGGATTCTACATTAAGTACTAGTTCCACCTATCGGAGATAAATGGATCTTATGTGAGTCATTCCCGTGGTCTTCTGCAGTGAAGCAATAAGAAGGCAAAGCCAATAAATTGGGCTTTAGCACAGCGTGGCCACCCATCAACGAACCAATATATTGGTATTTTGCACAGTTTGTAAAATGTGTGATTACCAATGATAAAACTTTAGTGATTCACAATGAAAAATAAAAGACCAAAGTTTCCACGGAGAAGAGCTAACGTTTCAGTGACTTAGCCCCATTTTCAAGCCTGTGTAATGCTCTTTTTTCAGCCGAGCCTTGCTCCTTGAGTTATAAGTGGCTAAGCCCTTGAATTTTTGCCCATTTATTTATTAGTGTGAACCCTAACTTTCAAGATATCGAAAAGAATAGTATTTAGCTTATTTAAAAAATTGAAGAAAAAATCCATCAAAGAGAAGGATTTTGAAGAATAATCGCATTAATAAGATATATTTTTTAATAAGTAGATATTTTAGATAAGTAGATCTAAGGTCCATAACCAGAATCGTCCATTGATATGAATTATCCTCTTTATAATGTTTTCTATAATTATGGATATTTCATTGTTTTTTAAAAAAAATAATTAATATAATTTTCTTTTGTTTCAGGTAAGTGCTTAATAATTGGTCTTGGAACATGAATCTAACAGTGAGTAAATTACATTTGAATAATGGCGATGTATGTATTATGCATGGAATTATTATTTCATCCATCGACAAGAACGTGTCACTGTTCGATGCAGTTAGTTTTCGTTTCATTACATTAAAATACTCTCCAGTTTTGTTTTTTTTTACTAGGAAATAGTTAAAAGCGTAGTTCCAAAATTTACCTTATAGGAAGGTATTGTATCTCTTTTCCGCCAGTAGGTTCCATATTGGTGCAAATTAAAAAGGAACTAAAACTTTTCAGTAAAATGTGATTTTTAGAAGGGATTAATTTTGGGTGTACTCTCAATGTTTTTGAATGACTCGAAAATGTTAGAGTAGTCTAGAATTGGAACGTGGCCATGCGAAAAGTCACTCTTGGAGATTACAGCGCAAAGTACCAACAATGGGATATTAGAGTGATCAACATCCCGAAACTGTTCTTTCAATTTATGCTTTATATCCCGATCCCTAATATCTCTTTTTCCAAGGAATCCTACAAAATAGTTTACAGGCATGAGCTGAAACATTATTCGCTTTCTTCATCTCATAATTAACACTCTCAATGTCCTTTCGTCTTGACTTGTAATTCTCACATCTCTACTAATCCTAGGAGCAAACCTTCCTATTGGACCTTGTTCTAAGATTTTGTGAAGTGCATCTTAACAGATATAATTATTTAAGAATGATGACAGTTATGTGGATGCAAACTGTAAGTTATTTAAGTAATTTGGTTCTAATTTTTGAAGTTAATTGTTATGTTCTGATGTTACTTTGAGCGCTTGTTCTAGACTGATGTGCCTCTAATGCCTAGTTTACTCGAGTTTAATACTTTTCATTATTGCTTGTCATCTAAGGATGTGACAAATGACAAGTATGAATTAACGCCGCAAGTTAAAGTGAATAGGAATGGATTCTATTTAATAGGCGAGAAGTAAGCTCCCCAACACCATTCTCCGTACGTAGTTGTCCCATGTGACATCATGCAATCAGTCCAGCAAGTGTTTAGTGACAAGTTAGTTACTGGACGGACTGTACTAATAATGCCCATTTTCTGATTAATTGTAGTCTATTTTTACTAATTAAATAATTCAATAAATTTGCTTATAGTATGGCGTGGAGATTTGATTAAACCACGGTCTAAAGCAGGCCATTCATGTTCCGATTTGTAGTCCAACTTAGTTGGACTACTAGTTGGATAGTCGACTCTACTCACGCTTCGACTTACTGTCCAACTAGTGATACAACTTTAGTCCTAGTCTGTTTTCAGGACTGTGTACGTCGATCACGAGCCGAATAATGTACCGAGTGTAGACCGCCGGTATGAAGCACAGCCGGAGCTAAGTTGGACGACTTTGATCCGACTCCCCCACTCACGGTCCAACTCGGTCGTCTGTCGGATATCGGACCTTTGAGTCTCCCCTCTAAATGTTCCGATTCGTCAAACTAGACTTCCAACAAGCCCTTTCACGATCCGATATTGGATGCGAGTGGCCTGTTTAAGAAGCAAGTGAATTATACAGTAGTTTAATAAATTTTGTTTAACAATCCTTGAACTGATATAAAATCTGAAACTTAGATGAAGCTGCTTGGTCCATCTGAATCTTTGGTTCCATAAGATGAATTATCCCATCTATCTAAGACATCTAGCGCGGCATAGTAATTGACAGCGTCTCCGATTTTAAAATGGAGATTCTAGGTTCAAATCCAAGCTGGTAGAGAACATTTTCCTGAAAAATTTTGATTTGAAAATTAGAGCTCAGTAAAGATATTACACAAATATTCTTCGGTATGCCTGAAGGAGGTCATCATATGACTGGCTATTAGTATAACACTGGGAATGTTTAAGGAGCTGGCCTCTGAACGACCTTGCTTGAAGCTTTCTCACCCTACTTACCGAGGCACGATTGCGGGGGAGTAGTATTGCAAACCTCTACCTCAATTCCTTGTTAATAATTCAAAGGTTAATGGAGAATTATGTGGTGTGTTATTATCTCAAACTCACTTATTGGTTGTGATTTGGGCGATGAATAAACTAGTTGTACCCCGGATCTGAACTAGGAATGGATACCCTACGACCATCATGGGCGTATATAGGAGGGGGCTGCCCCCCGCAATTATTTCTTATATATGCCCATGATGACCTTATTATGGACGCTTAACTCAAATTAGTCTTAGGGTGGGACGTAGGGAGTTGATGAAGCATACAAATGTTTGGATAAAACTCTAATCAAAAGACTAAGAAATATTGATTTTAACGCTTACGAAACCGGAACCCACATGACCTTAGATGCCCGTGTAGCGGAGCCCGTTTCACCATCCCGGTTCCACAGGACGGCATTAAAATAGCTGAACCTCCACCGCCCGTCTCTTCTCATTTCTCCTAATGCGGTTTCGTTATTTCTTTCTTTTCCGCCACTATTTTCTCATTCTGGGTTTAGGACCAGTCAACGGCAGAGGCTTGAAAACTTTGTTCTTTTTCTTTTTGGAAATTCTTTATTTTAAAATAAATATCGTCATATATCTCGGTGTTGGTATAATATCTACGCGATCTCTATGTGCTCATCTAATGGTAAAACACAAATAAGGCCCTTCTGAGGGTCCCGAACTATGCAAAGGGACCAAGTAGCAGAGGGAAACCCCCGTTCAATAGGCTCAAACTGCATTTTGATGAACTGTAGCAGACAGAGAGCGATTAGAGCTTACAAATCTTACCGCTACATATCGCAAAAAGCTGTCACAGCTGGTGGTAGGTGGCTATTAGTCCAAGGGCTGGCCCGTGGGCAACAAAAGTGGCTAATAGTGTCGAATGAGTTAATATCATAATTGCTCACAATTAGGTATGAAAAGTGTAGTAGCGGCTGATCTAGTTATGCTGATATGGCTGAGAGCAGGGCGCAATGTTTACTCTTTGAAAGCTGATGGAACATGCTTGATGAGGCGGAGGGCATAAATCAAGTCGTTTTTTTGGTTTCAGGCCCCTACGTAATTGCGCAAGTCTGAAAGACATTCATAGAATTTCGTCATTAGAGGTTATGCCATTTGGCGGGAAACTCATGGGCGCCGCCATTTTCCTCATGGACCTCACGGAACAGACCTTTTTACCATACCGGTTGTTGAATACACCGGTTCCTGACCGATAACCAGAGTTAGACAAGGTCGGGCATGATTAGTACTCGGATGTCTGAACGCCCCTTTCCTCACAGACAGAATCACTTTATAATAGGATATTTTACGTATGTTAGTAAGTCTCTTTGGAAGTGAGACTTACTGTTTATGGGGGAGGGAGTCAACAGGAGTGGCAATTACAGGTTTATTTTGAAAAACTTCTTCATTTGAATTTCACAGTACATGAATAGTTTATTTAGCAGCCAGTCCCAGGAATTCAAAATGTACTTTCAAATAGCATTCTCAGTATCAGAGTTGGGCAAACGTTAGCGCGCGCTAAAAGCTGATACCTCTCCGCTAATTTAGCGAAACTGTAGAAAGCCAGCGCTAATAATTAGCGGTTAGCGGCGGCAGTGCGCTAACCGCTAATCTATTTATGGAATATCGTAATTGCTAATAGCTTAAGCTATAGTTACAAGTTGTAATAGCTTAAGCTATTAGCAATTACGATATTTCATAAATAGATTAGCGGTTAGCGCACTGCCGCCGCTAACCGCTAATTATTAGCGCTGGCTTTCTACAGTTTCGCTAAATTAGCGGAGAGGCATCAGATTTTAGCGCGCGCTAACGTTTGCCCAACTCTGCTCAGTATCATCAATTTCTGTAATATGTGCTAGGGCTTGCTAAATAAAAAGGAGCCTTAGGGCAATAATAACAAGGGGCTCTGGCATAAAAATATGATTCGTGTATCAAAAAGCAAATATAGGGAAATTTCGAAATAGTCTATAAGCCACCATTCTTTCTTCGAGTCTTGACTTTTACGCATCTCTTTCACTGACATTTTCCTGGTAAGTTTCCTGATAGTTACGCCTGAGATTGACAATGATGGGATGGGAAAACCCTATCAAAGCTCACAGTGTAATTAACGAATTATTTGACTCAAAATACCAGCGCCCTAAGATTTTTACTGGACTTATTTGAGGAGCGGTTTCTATTCAAAGCCGCAACGTTGAACTTTTTTGTTTATTTAAATCTTAATCTTTTTTTGCGTAATAATATTTGCACGTTAAAGAGTGTAACATCCAACATGTTTGACTTTTCTTCCATTTTAGAACGGTTAACATAATACTTTATGCCCTAAAGGGTTATTGTTGAACCCCATTTCAATTATATTCGTTTTATTTTAAGTATTGTGGGCCAAAATTTCAGGAATTTTTTGACTTGAAAACGGACTTGATATTAAATAACATAACTGTTACCGCAACACATCTCTCCGCCCCTCGGTATTGTGCCCGAAGCTCCAAAAGGTGCGAAATAATAAGTTATCTAAGAGTTGTCGTTATAAGTGTAAGTAGGCCATATGGTGACGCAGTATGTTACGTGGCCTTAGGAGACGGTCTCAAATGAAATGCCTTGAGAAAAAAATGCCGTGAAAGTTGCTTCTAGAGCGTAGCGCCTCCTCATATTCACCCACTGCACTCGATATGAGGTCATGAGTTAGAGGAGCTTTTCCTCAATTCTCCTTATGACTCTCCGTTGTAGTTTCCGTTTTTGCGTGTTTCTTTCCTACCCCCCATAAGGAGGATATATCGTCCCTGCCATGTCAAACTATCGAATAAGAAAAATCTCGCTTTTAGGTTCGGGACTTGGCTCTTGCCTTGTGGACGATACGGCTTCTTGTAACTCTAACCCCATTATATAATAACCTCTAATGCCTTAAATAAAGTATCGAATGGATAGAATATGTTGGTTCCTACATTGCTCCGATTTTCATATTCGATAGTTTGACATGGTAGCGACGATATGACGCAATCCGGGCTTCTTTACTAACTTTAATTCCTTTGTCATAGGTTTTTATGCTGTGGCATATTGGTATCACATGGAAAACACAATTTCCATAACCTATCATATTTTGTAGATGGAGATAGTTAGCCGTTGCATTGATACGAAGTCAAGAAATGGTCGGGATTCGGCTAGGAGGAAAAAACGTCAGACCTTCAGGAAGAAATCTGTATTGGATGTTTCGGCTGCACGTTGGCAGCCTTCTTCAGCACTAAAAAATGCCTATGTATGACGCTGCATACATTCAACCATGGTCACCTAAATGTCTTCTTGGTCTTCCTCCCTCCCCCCTTGGCATTTTTTAGTGCTGAAGAAGGCTGCCAACGTGCAGCAGAAATGTCCAATACAGATTTCTTCTTGAAGGTCTGACGTTCTTTCTCCTTCCCAAATCCCAACCGTCCCTTGCTTGACTTCCTATCATAGTTTGTTAGAAGTATAGACAAAGCGGAAAAACAGGCCATAAAAAGACTTGCTATAGACTTCAACAGACTGACCACATCAGACTTGTCTACAACATTGCGTGCACAGGTATTTTAAGATTGTGAATTAGACAGGCAGAAATCAGACTCAAAATTAAAATCACAACGAAAGCCTGGTCAAATGAACACCGCATCAGACGTGATGAAGTGATTTTGACCAGGCTTCGTATTGGACACAGCCTTCTAAACCATTCTTACTTAATGGTAAACAAGCAGAGGCCAACCTGTCCAAGTTGTAATGAGACTTTGACAATTAGATGTTGTTTTTTGACTTTTGCCTACTAAGGAAAAATTTACATTTTAACTAAAGAAAAGGAAGTATATAAGTAAATCACATCCGTCATGTTTAACGCGATTAAATATATTGGTTAGAGGTTAAAAAGAAAAAAAAAATAAATAACTGTAGCCTCTTTGACAGGAGATATGAGAATTGGCGGGAATTGAATGATCGATGAGACGGGTGATTGTTGGAGAATGAAGCGACAAGGTCCTTCCCTGATGTGTCGAAGGGCAGCTTTATGTGGGTTACTTTTGGTGTGGATCGAAGGGTGTAATTTAATGGGATTTTAGTGGTGGGTGGGAGACTTGAAGGAAATACTTTTGGAGATTTCCAGTTATAATATATAAATAATGAATCAATAAAATAATTCTGTACTATAAGAATAGATAGATCGGAAATACTGCGGATAAGATCTACTTTATCAGTAGAATAAACTCGTTCATTTTTTTTGTGGCATAATTGCTACAATGGAGTAACTCCATTACTAACTTATAATTAAGCTACTCCATTGCATTTAGATGATGTGCAAAGAGTGTTAATTATGCAATGCATTCAAGGCCATTTGTTATAACACTTCCTAACCTGATGTTTTTATTGCGAATAGACTTTCACCAAATCAAAATTAACGAATCATTATTATTAATTAACTTAGAGAATAGTTTTACAAAAACTATTCACTTAATTATTCTTTAGTAGGTATTTCACAATATTTATAATTTATTTATTTAAATTTAAACGTCCATTGTTATTAACACGAATTTTGGGAAGGGTTGTCTATAGGTTACCACCCTTTTCTAGCCGGGATAAGGCTAATGCCTATTCTTTTTTCTAAAGAAAAGCCACCACCCCATAGTGGGAATCGAACCCACGACCTTTAGCACGCAGTGTTAAGTGCTCAAGCCTTAACACCCACGGCCACCGGGCCTCCATTTATAATTTAATGCAGTAGTATATTAGCTACAGCCGGTATAGTCCCTTCCTCACGTATGCTGGTAGTCAATACTAGTAACGGTTTGTGGTGTCGCGAGTTGTATTTCCTCGAAAACTAGTTAGCCTAACATTAATAGGTAAATATGAATTGTCGAGGTTTCCTGTTGTGGCCATCTGCACGTCAACCTGTCACGTTTTGCTGCTATAAACCCCTATGGTATTACAATACATCTGGTTTTCGCGCGGTCCCCCCTCCCTTCATAGGGAGGAACCCCGCTTATAAGGTTGATCTCATAAAACAATCGGGAAGTGCCGACTAGAAAATTTTGCGTTTCAGAACCCCTAGAGACCGAAAATAACGGTGGTTCAAATTTATATATATATATATATATATATATATATATATATATATATATATATATTGTCTGTTCGCTATTTTCCGGGCTCAATAATGGTCCGATTTTGATGAAACATGGTACAAAAATCTTTCGTCTAATTTGAAAGGTCAAGTTCGTTAACCAGGAGAATCCGCCCACCGGAACATGGTTTTTGGAGCGAATGTCGCGCGAAAAAAATCGTTCCGCTTACTTCATATGCATGCAAGTACTCGTTTTATAGGCTTCTTAACCTAGGAAAACGAATGAAACCATCGTTAAGGGGATAGCTTTAACCGTTTTCGAGAAAATTGGAAAAATTGTTGCTGAATAACGTTTTTGGTTTTGGTTCTTAAAATCATGAGATTCAGTTAAAACATTTTCTGCATGTTCGGATTTCATGAAAACTAATATGTTAAACTTTTTGTTACGTTTGGAGTTAAGGAAGGGTTAGAATAAAATATTTTATTAACAGACATGAAAAGTTTTGGGAACTTCTTATACTTTCATTAATATCTCGAACACGGTTGGGAAATCGTGATAAGTGGATGGAAACTATTTGAAAGCTTTTTAAATTCTCTACAAAAAAGATTCCGAAACAATTTTTGATTAGGTGATGTCAATCGGAGAAATAAGTGCTTAAACTTTAAAGTAATTGATTTCGTTTATTCGAACGGTTCTTTTTGTCTGTTTTTATTCCTTGTTTTTTATTAATTGCTTATAGTTGGATAATATATTTGACAATAAAACAGATTAAGTTAAATAAGAAAAACAATTCATTGTTAGAAATGTAGCTTGTTAAGAGAAAGAGATTCGATGACGTCTTTTGAATATTTTCAATTGCCTTTATGCTGTTGTTTTTTTTATTTTATTTTTTAATTGATTTTATTTGTAGAATTATTACTATAGTAAAATAAAACAAGAAAATGTGACTAGACTAATATTCTGGAGGTCATGGTCTCAAAATTCGAATGGGCACTAAAGATGTTATCTTCTGGTTGTTTTCGACGTCCCAGACCGTCCCTAGGCCCACCCAGCCTTTTAATTATTTAATAGTTAATGGGTACCCGCAATTAGAAAATCTGGCGGCCGGAGCATAGCACTGACCCTATCTCTCTAGGTTGCCGTGTGGTCAAGACGCAAACACCTCTACAGTATCTACCCGTCTTGGCCCTATTGACCTGTCACGGGGGTGATTTTAATTGATTTTTATTTTATTGAATGTATAGCTTTCGAGGGTATTTGGTTTTTAGCAAATTCCGAAGGAATTCAGCTATTAAGATTTCACTCTTGACAGAATATTTGAATACATTTCTTGTATCTTTATCGGTGGTATTACTTGGTACCCATTACTGGGTTTAATAAGATACCTATACATAAACTCCGTCTGGAGCACACCGATCTCTCTTCGACTCCACTCGTCTGAGCAGAAGGGAGCTTGGGTAGATACGAGCGTCCTTCCGACGTTAATCGAGGATTAAGTTGGGAGGTCTTGATTACAGAACCTTAATATTGTATAATATTACGAGATGTATTAATATATACAATGTAATAATCAATAAAGAAACCATATATATATATATATATATATATATATATATATATATATATATATATATATATTCTGACCTTTATTTACGTCTAATTATTTATTCTTTATATATGGCCGAGGTCAAAAGAATAGTACTCCAATTCTCTTTGTACTATTTATTGTTTGTACGCCCTACACGTTTCGTGGCCTTTATGCCACCTCCTCAGGGGCCATTACATCCCTATGTGTGGATAGCTCGCCACCCATACTAAGACTGTAGTCTTAGTATGGGTGGCGAGCTATCCACACATAGGGATGTAATGGCCCCTGAGGAGGTGGCATAAAGGCCACGAAACGTGTAGGGCGTACAAACAATAAATAGTACAAAGAGAATTGGAGTAATATTCTTTTGACCTTGGCCGTATATAAGGAATGAATATATATATATGTATATATATATATATATATATATATATATATATATATATATATAATATCCTCCAGTGTTTCTGTTATCTGAAGTTTGTTTTGGCCCGGAACCCGGCATACAAACCAGTTAAACCAGTCAAATTCATTATGCAAAATTGGAAAAATGAGAGTTCACCGCGGAACCAAATTATTGTTTTGTTCCATCAGCTGTAAGTTTTGCTTCGGGCCCAACAACTCGGAATAAATCCTGCCCAGCTTACGACTAAGAAAATAACAACATAAGATATGTTGTGACGATAAGCAAAATCTGAGTGAGTTTTGTGTGTGCGTATACCTCAACCACATTCCTGGCTAAATTTTATTCATTCTGGACGTCATTTTCGTTCTTGTTCAAGGAAACTAATAGATTATTTTAAAAATGTCAACTTTCCTTAGCAAAATTGCATAAAATAATCGCATTGTTAACGAGTGTGCTTTGTTTACGCACAAAGCGGTCTAACGTAATTTCTTGTGCATAATGTGTCAAATTCTTCGTAATTTACCTGCTGTTTCTCTCCACATGTCGATATCATTATGTACTAAAAGTGTCTTCTACTTGTGAATATCATTATCGATTCACTGTGACCTTATCAGCTGATACTAAAATAAAATGAGTATTAATTTATTCGGTATATTTGTAAACGCTATAAATTCTTCGTAATTTACCTACTGTTTCTCTCCACATGTCGATATCATTATGTACTAAAAGTGTCTTCTACTTGTGAATATCATTATCGATTCAATGTGACCTTATCAGCTGATACTAAAATAAAATGAGTATTAATTTATTCGGTTTATTTGTAAACACTATAAATTCTTCGTAATTTACCTGCTGTTTCTCTCCACATGTCGATATCATTATGTACTAAAAGTGTCTTCTACTTGTGAATATCATTATCGATTCAATGTGACCTTATCAGCTGATACTAAAATAAAATGAGTATTAATTTATTCGGTATATTTGTAAACGCTATAAATTCTTAATTAATACTTTCCGTTCGGTGATTTGAGGTCGGTCTCTGAACCTCTGGAGATACTGGAGGTCATCTTGTGGCCTCATCCTATCGATTGCCAATTATATTATATAACAAACATATGTGGGAAAAAATGGAGATTCATTAGGGTTTAAAATTGATGGATTAATCAAAACGTCTCTTGTCCATTTTTAAAAATTTCCAATCTTTATTGACAAATGTTTTCAGGGTTTTAGGCCTATTTTGACGCCCATATGCAATGGTCTTTACTCAGCCGAGCTCCTAGACTCTTGAGTCAAGAGTAAGGTCCTTGCTCTGCTGAGTAAGGATCATTGTATGTGCATTGAAAATGGAGCTAAGTCTCTGAAAACGTTAACCAATAAAAAAAAAAAAAAAAAAAAAAAAAAAAAAACATTGGCCGTTTCTGTGGCCTCCTATTTATTATTTTGAACATCAATTCCCATCATCCTGCAATTTTTACAATACAGAATATTACTATTACTTCTACTGTATTACTCTGTGGGTAGGAAATCCTTTGGTGAAACGATGATGTTTGTCGATCTTTTAGGACATGCTTGTTGTGTCGAAAATATTCGCTCATTTAAAGTTGCGAATGTGTTCGAATATTTATTTACCTTGATCACTCTAGTGTTTTAAAAGTGGGTTGTTTTTTAGGAAATTCCACACGTAATTTATCTGTATATCTTATCTACATTATTTATAGCATCAATTTATTAGTTTGTTTTATTTTTATTTTTTGTTTGCCATTTATTATTTTAGGAGTTTCTTCTTTTCTTAAGAGTCATTTAATTATACTGTTATTAGCACGGGATTGTGGATTGTCTGTTATCGTTTCTTAGTATTCTTCGTGTTACAGGGAGCTGTTTCAAGCGACCCAATTATTTAGTGGGATCAACTTACCTCAGACTGGTCTAGAACATAAGTCCATTGCACTAAGCACCAGTGGCAACGCTGAGATCAGTTTTTGTAGCTGAAAAATTTTGTTTTTGCTAGGAATAATAATAATAATGAGGGTCTCCCATAGTCTTGTGGCTAGCACGCTGCATTCCCATGCATAAGCTGTGGGTTCGAGTCCCTGAAAGAGGTTGACGTTTTTCTGCCAAGGGCTGGCTGAAAAGAATTCCTGCCATATTCTGCTTCAGGACCTCATAGCTTTTCGTGTGATTGCATGATCTTCCATTCTCAAACAAATGACCCCTCCCGAACAAACGAAGGCTCCCAATACGCACAAACATGTCAGGCTCCTTATATAGGAAGAAGAGGAGTTCTTCCTTGGTTCGACGGTGCCACTCGCCGTTTTGCGCGATTTATTCGTAGATTGTAGGCAGGCAGGTCCCCTTATGTATCAGGATTGTAAACTCATCCATTTCTCTGAGCCAAACCCCAAGAATGGACAAATGGTTCTTCTACAGGAGTCCTTGGTTGCTCGGGAAAAGATCCTTCTTCTCATATGTAATCCTTAGGGTCTGTGGTTTGTTATCCAAAAGTACCAGTTCCCTCTGAGATATAGGCTTGTTGAATTTCTACCTCATTTTGACTGTTTAACATGTATTTGTGGAAAGTGAAGGGATATTGAGGATAAAAGGTATATTTTCACAAAAGGCTTTCAAAGGGACAGATGCTTTAATGTGATGTAATTCATGTCCCTACAGTAGACGTGGGAGATATTGTAAACAGTAATATGCTCCTTTTGCATGATTTTCCTCTTTGCAGATTCCCCTGCAGAATAAGACTTGGGACGGTCTGGGACCCCGACTCCGACCCTCGAACGATGAAACTAGAAAATCATAAGTCCAAATTTGGAAATCACGTCCTGCAGAACTTAAGTCGAATGATCTTCCTCTGATCCTATCTTGCCCTCCTTTACATTATAGACTAATTTTAGGTTTAAGGATAATTTTAGGTTACGAGAGTGCTAAGTGCTAAAAGGCAGTGAACCTAAGATAACTAGATGACTTATCGACTAGTTAGGTGGCGGAGAAGTTAGCGAGAGGTGTTTCCTTTGAGTTGGTAAACTCTATTGTGGCTGGCCTTCACAGACTTGGGGTTAAGGTTCTTTGAAGAGGGTTTAGTCTCGGAAGCTCGTTTCATGCTTATTTCACAGCTCATCATCAGTACAATATACTCAAAATCAATTACCTTCCCTTATAGCGATTCATATTCAAATTGCAATTTTTATAATTTGTTGATTATTAGGTTTAAGCGTGTTTCCTTCCTATAGGTAGCAAGGAAACCACACTGATGACATCGAGTGGACAAGAAGTGTTGATGGGTCTCCCCGTGGTAGGGTGGATAGTGTATCCGATTCCTAAGCGCATACACTATAGCTCTTGATAGTTGTAGAAGTATGATTCATGGATGAATCGACGCTGATAACTTTATTGGAATCGTTACTTGAATCGCCGTTGATCCAACCTTGTTTTCCTTGCGATCGTACTTGGTAACTCCAGTCACATTTATCCGTCTGCAGAGTTGGACAAATGCTAATATAATGTGCTTGTTGTTTGTCCAATGTCATTGGAATGTCCTTAATGGGTTTTCTCATATTCTAGGTCGTGTGACTCTCATGAACTTCAATCTTGGGATTTATTTTCTTTCCTGTTGCCTTACGCTAGGGTTTGTACGTCCTGTTTTATGTGCATTTTACCAGGGGTGGATGAATCGTTAACATACAAAATATGGCCATCAGGCATGGAGCTCTTTTAAAATTTGTATGTATAAACCACAGAACGTGGCAATATGTGCCATCATCAGGTGCCGGCAACTGATGATAAAATAAAGACGCATTGTGCGAAGACGATTTCTTTGGCATTTTGGAACTAAGGAATCCTACCATAGGTAAAACGTAAGAATATATATGTATTAGGTTGTAAAATATGTTCGTAGCGTTTTTTACTGGCGATTTCAATAAAAACTTGAGATTCTTGTAAATATGTTTAATCAATTTTTGATGACACACTTTAAACTATTACGTGTTGCCATCTTTCAGGTATTTTTTTAATTCTGTCCTCCCAGAACTTCTTAGGTTTTTGCGCAATGATCTCCTCTATGTGCGTTTTGCTTTCCTCGAGCATATTATAGTGTTTCCCGTTTAGAGAGTTTTAAAGGGCCCGAAATAAGTGAAAAAAATTAAAAAAAAAAAAAAAAAAAAAAAAAAATCCGATTTTCTTGAAAACCAAAATATTAAAGAGGTTTAATTATAAGCTTTTAATATTAAATTAGTGATGAGAACATCATGGGAACGGTCTAAGATGACGTAGTTCTTGGTATTTGGGTATTTTGTTTAATATGTTGTCGCCACTCATTTTGCTTTTTGTATTAATGTGCTCCAAGTAGAACATAGCTTAGTTAATATTACGGCAATACCTTTCCATTCTGATGAGATATTAATCCTTGAAGGTTATCAAAGGAGTAATTCTATTATCTGTAGTCCTTACTGATAACACAGCCTACTGTATTAAATTTTAGGTGAAGGTCAAGGCCAAGTATTCCCGCAATATTTCTGTGCTTATATTAGCTCGTTTACTCCATCGCCTAAGGGAAAACACCGCAACGAGGACACAATACTGACGTACCGACGAGTTATTGATCCCCAAAAAACCCGCTGTTCAAATTCTTGTGTGTACACACACCAGCGCGCATATATGTTTTCTGTTCGTACTGTTTGATCTACAATAGTGATGACACTTTGATGAAATTGTGACACAAAAATTCTCTGTGTCAAACGAAAGGCTCAGTTCATCAACGGTATATGCTCATCTGAAACCGGTTTTGTGTTAAGAGGTTTTGGGCAGGTTGACGTGAAAAAACATCAAGTGTTGTTGAGTAGAATGGATAAAGTTAGACTTTTCGATTTGGAGAAATACCGACAGTCCGACTTATCATTAAAGCGGTCGGGGCAAAATAGTGCCAAGCAACATTTTTAACAAAACATAACTGTAGATGCTATATGTTGGATATTATGTGGGACTATCAGTCTGTGAATATGACTACAAAGTGCTCTGTATGCTACTGAATCTTGTCGTCCCTAACCATTTCTACTGATAGTACCACATAATATCCAACATATAGCACCTACAGTTACGTTTTGTTAAAAATGTTGCTTGGTACTATTTTGCCCCGACCCCTTCAATTATATTACTTAAATATATATGCTAATTTGGAAGGTAGCCACGTTGGAGAGAGGAGCTAATAAATCTATCCAACGGGACTGAACCTGAAAGAGTGGGTGGAAAATTATTTTCCATTCCTCTTGAGAAACACGTAATATTTCATTTTTTCAGGTATCAATCAACCAAGGGAAATATTTTTTTCTAAAACCCATTTGCGTTTATTTATTTGTCCTAAGACTTTCTTAGTTAATCCTCAAATTCTGATTAAGAGGTGTGCAAACGTAAATAAAATCGTGAATTACTGCTGTTTTCAAAATCTGGTGGAAAATATGAAGATTTATTCCGAATGACAAACTATTTGTATATCAGGGCGATGGGGTCTCCTTCGTTTCCCCTAAGAAAATAGGTTCGCTGTGTCGAATGCCACCTTATTTAGTTTATTCTTCCTCTCATTTGCATGATATCCGATGGCATTTCTGGTTTGTGATTACAGTTTTGGTTGAATACCGAATATGCAATTTTTGGCACCTTGGGATCCAGGGATTGAAAGACACTAAGACTGCTTTGCCCAAAACGAAGATTAAGAACGTTCCTTGGCTCTTCTGTTAAGGTGGTTTTAATCAGTACTAGGAAGACAAGGTATGGTTGGGATTCGGCTAGGAGAAAAAAACGTCAGACCTTCAGGAAGAATTCTGCATTGGACGTTTCGGCTGCACTTTGGCATCCTTCAGCTAAAAAATATATACAACTCATAAGTAAAAAAACAGTCAGAAATGGGCGTAGTTTATATATCATGACAATAAATGTGGACCAATCATATTTTTAAACAATGAAAATTCGGTAGACAGGTAGTTTTTTTTTTTTTTTTTTTTTTTTTTTTTTTTTTTTTTTTTTTTTTTTTTTTTACGGCGCATCTACATCTAGGTCATTAGCGCCGACATCCAGGGCGCAGCGAGGAATTTTACCAGCGAGCCGTGGGATGATAAAATTCCTGCCGGAGGTTGGGAATCGAACCCACCATCTCTCGCTTATGAATCCAAGGCGCTAGACATTAGACCACGGGAGACCCCGTAGATAGGTAGTTATTATAGAAAATGTGGTTTTAGGTAAGAAACAATTAACAAAGGTGTGAAAGTAAACAACATGTAAAAAGAAATAAGCAAACAGTACAAAAATAACGTTATGAAAATTTTATATTATGAGAAAAACAATATATTCTGTAAGGGAATACAATTTATAATAATCAATAGACAGGTACGTACCACTAGAGAATGCCGAGAAGAAACGTCCAATACAGATTTCTTCCTGAAGGTCTTACGTTTTTCCCTCCTAGCCGAATCCCAACTATACCTTGACTTCGTATCACTGCAAGGGCTAACTTTCTCCATCTCCACTAATCAGTACTAGGATGCTAAATTTTTTTCCTTGAAAAATGTCGCGGCTTTCAGATTATATTTGTCTTTAGACGAAATCTATCGAATTACGCCACGCGATATTTTCCAAGCTTTCTTTGTGTATTCGAAACGATGGATGTCCTTAAATATTTGTCTACGTATTTCATATTTATGTAGGATAAAATATACAGTTTTTAGTAGGATGAACATGAGCAGTTTTTGACTTTTCCTGTATTTTGTTGAATGCCAGGAAAACGGTTGAGAAATTTGAGTTAGGAGAAAGCAAACATTCTAAAACCTAATAAATATTCTACAAAATAGGTTCAGGAGTAAATTTCGGTCCCTTCAATCGGGAGGGATGAGTGCTTGAAGTCTCTGGAGTGTTGGTATGGTTCCATAACTAAAATAAGAAGTAAATAAATCGATCTGTGAGGACCATGAAGTTGATTGCCCTGAAGCCCAATTCAACCAACCGATCAACGTTCCATTGAAGGTCAAATAAAACCTTTCCAAATCACACCTCAGATTAGCATTCATTAAGAGGAACTTCTTGGTTGCTCGACAAAACGACAGAAGTCTTTAGTTATTTTTTTTTAAATTTGTCTAAATCCTTGTAATATGTTTGTTGTAAGTATATAGAGCCGAGAGAGAGAGGAAATGCAGCTTCCGGGAGGAGGCTGCAGGCTGATATACTATCGGTACCGGAAGTATCTCTCTTCCTTCTCCTTTCTCTTACTCCCTAATATAGAATAGTCATAATACATGCTCAGCTTCCGTTTTACAATCTTCGGTTTATATTTTGGCCCCTTTAGATAGACGGAAAAGCTCAATAGCGCATGCGTGAACATCTGAGGGAAATTTCCATTTCAGTCGTCCATTTCCACAGCTCGAATCATACCAAGGTCACGCACGCTTATATATTAATAAATTTGAATGGAGTGTCTTGTAGGTAGGTTCCATAACAAATTGAAGTTTCTCATGAATTCAAAGCCCTAAAAACGCATATTTCCAACGCTAACCAACCGGTGTTAGATTAGATTTTCACTTTGCTTATAAGCGAAAAATTGTCACCCTTACAGTAAAGTCCCGATGAACTTCAAATTATTTTAACATAATGATTTTATCTCCATCGATGCTACCAAAATGTAGGAACCATATTTTTTCCAATATTACACATTTTAATGTAACATGCTTGGGTGCATCACCCTTGTCCCTGAGCTATCTGTTGACTGGAAATCACCTCATTTTCATAATATACATATTTTTATATAGGAAAACGGTTGAGAAATTTGAGTTAGGAGAAAGCAAACATTCTAAAACCTAATAAATATTCTACAAAATAGGTTCAGGAGTAAATTTCGGTCCCTTCAATCGGGAGGGATGAGTGCTTGAAGTCTCTGGAGTGTTGGTATGGTTCCATAACTAAAATAAGAAGTAAATAAATCGATCTGTGAGGACCATGAAGTTGATTGCCCTGAAGCCCAATTCAACCAACCGATCAACGTTCCATTGAAGGTCAAATAAAACCTTTCCAAATCACACCTCAGATTAGCATTCATTAAGAGGAACTTCTTGGTTGCTCGACAAAACGACAGGGTATTATATAGGGTACAAAGGGCAGACACATTTGCCACTATCTTCGCTAAGTCGCTTCTGGCCATATCCTAGACAATTTCCTCCTTACCGAAACTTCTGAGGTCTACCAAGGACTCTTATGGGTAATTTCCTGTCTTCCACAAAGTTTACCAAGTTTTTCTTTGGCTTTTGTTACTACTACCTCTTTAGCAAAAGCTACTGACAGTCCGCCAAACAGCGGTTTATATGACCAATAAAGCGGTTTATAAACCAATTTGTCTACACTCTCGTTACCCATATCTTGGTGTCCCGTTACCCAGTAAATGCGAACTTTATTATTCTGGAATATTTTATTTAGCCTAATGTGGCAGTCTTCAACGACTCTTGAGTTGATCTCAAGGCGCTCTAATGCCCTACAAGCTGCCTGACTTATATCGGTAAAGATATTTTATCTACTCCGACAAACCTCAGAGTGTAATAACATTGCTACATCTTACTTCAATAGTGGCCTCTTTGTTATTGTTCTATGGGCCTTTTTCCTAGGATCGCCTCGCGGTATTTCGATACTCCGGGACTTGCGGGGATGTCCTAATCTTGATGAGCCTAAAGGATTGTGCTTATAAACGGGGGTGTATTGAGGGCTATAAAATCCCCCTTGCCGTTTACACTATCTGCGGCGCGCACACTCCTGTTACTGTTCTATGTATGGATGTTTAAACAAATTTACAAGATCTTATTTCTTTCTACAATCCTATTCACCTCATTATTCGGTACTTGGAGACTTTGTATTGTTTACATCTGAATATCCTTATGGCGGTCGAATGTGGCTATAAATGGAAGGCTGAATACCCTTGTCCTCGTGGAGAGGAAGATGACGTATAGAAGATCTTACGTACTGAAAAAAAGGGTCATTGAGTCTGATCCTCAACTCTGCCCTTTATTCCAAGGGCCCTACACATCCCATAACTGCCGTAATTTAAACTCTAACAGCAGTCATTTTCATGTGTAATCTTACTGCCTTACAAGTCACTTCTGTTTCATAATCTAAAACCTTATGTTGCTCCGTTTCATGTTATGATGGTATTTTCGTTTGCCTCTTCTACAGTGAAATTAAGTAGAGAAATAATTTTGACAGAAAAGAGAGCTTAAAGTTTACCTCAAGTATAATGTACTGAGGGCGATTTAGTTTGCCGAAATTTGCCGATTCCAAAGATTTATATTTTTAGATCCATCACATAATAAAATTTATTTTTTCTTCCAAATTTGAAAAAAAGTGGATAAATCCAAGAATTGCCGGGTTCTTCTGATATCTGGCCCAGAGCTTTCTTTACGGAGAAAAATATAAAAAGGCAAAGCAAAATCAGTCGAGACATTAATGAATGTATAATAGAGGATGACATTAATAATTAAATAGATATTGGTTTCGATATAAGTTTACATTCTCAAGAATCCAAAAACGATTCAGACTCGGAATTAAGAAATTATTTAATAATTTCATAGAAAATGATAAAATATTATTATTCTATGTCAATATTACTATAAGTATAATTTACTACTATACTATTACTACATTATATGTTACCGTTATAATATATTTTACAATACTGTTATTAATAATATTATTACCTGCTATATTATTTCTATTAATATTACAAATATTAAAATTAATATTATTTTAGCCGTATAGTATGCATTATTATACTACTGTTAACTCGTTTTGAGTTGATTTAAATTAATAAAAATGTTTATTTGAAAATAACTAGTAGTTAATGATTTTTGTCCATAATACTCACTACTTCGTTACATTGTGCGCCGGTGAGAATCGAACCCACCATCTCCCGCTTATGAATCTAAAGCGCTAGGCACTAGAGACCTCATGGGGAATCCAATGTAACCATTTTAACGCCATATCTTCAACCGTTGTCGAGGAAAATGAAAAAAAAAGAAATACATTTGTCTTGGTATTTTCCGACTTATTCAATTATTTATTTATTTAATTTATTATGAGTTTCGCGACGAAGGCGATTGACTCATAAGAACAGCAGAATCAAACTCTGTTAAAGTAGTAGTCAGGTCGTAATATTAAAAAGGATTACACTTAAATAAAACACAAGAAGAAAAAAAAACACAAAACATGAAGCAACATCATTTACAATAAAGACAGAGAAAAAAAAAAATAGAAGAATACATATAATTATATTTTCGAATAATAGTTCAGTGTTTTGAGATGTGTCAGAAGTATTTCGATGTATTGGCTACCCTCTGTCAGTAAGTCATGGGGAATTGTCAAGTTGCTGAGTTGTCTACAGTCAGTATATGTTTAACAGTTAGAGTTCTATTGCACTGTCTGCAAGTCGGTCTTTCTTTTCTGTCTAGTAAGTACGAATGGGTAAGTCGGGTGTGTCCTATCCGAAGCCTGGATAGGATGACTTCATCTCTTCGGGAGAATTGTTCTTTCATCCGGGCTTTGGTTGTGTTTTTGATTTCTCTTAACTTGGAACTACTTCTCTACCAATCTCTTTCCCATTCGCACAGTAAGTTAGTTCGTAAAGCTTTGGTCAAGTCTGATGACGTCACAGTGTTTACATCCGGCACGGGTCGGTCTGTACCCAGTTTTGCCTGTGCGTCCACAGCTGTGCTCGTTCCTCGTGTCCAGGTAGCCAGAAAACTGTAATGTGTTTTTATTTTGAAGAATGTTGATTTGAGTAAATATGTTTTGAATAATAGGGTGTGTGTTATAAATGTTCTGTAAGGATATTAAGGAACTTAAGGAATCTGTACAAACCGTGATCATGTCTGTTTCTTCATCATGGATGTTAGTCAGTGCCAAAAGTATTCCGTAAAGTTCTTCTGTATATACTGTCGCCTGTTCTGGTAATTTAATTTGGTACGTATTGTTCCTTACAATGGCAGCTGCTCCTGTTCCAGAGTTTGCCTTGGATCCGTCGGTATAAGTGTACGATGTGCTTGGATTTTGTTTTATTATCGAGTTGAATGTATGTTTGTATAATGATGTGGAAGTCGGTTCTGTCTTTTTATATTTTGTTAGAGTCAAGTGAATCCTTAAGTTCCTTAATCTCCAAGGTGGTGTGTCACTGAATTTGTTTTTAAGGATTGAAGAGTCGGCTAAAATTGAATTCCTTCTAGAGATCTTACAATAAAAGGTTTTCTTTTAAAATTCAATTCTACGTATTTCTCAAAATTGGTATTTTCTAAAAAACGTCTGACACAGGCCGTTTCAAGTCCTTTTGACCTTATAAAAAATTTAGAGCATAACATATCACGCCTGTACTGCAGCGGAGGTTCTCCTGCCAAGGCGCAAAGGCTTTCTGCAGGGCTGGTTCTGAAAGCTCCTTTGACAAGCTCCTGTGTAGTGTATTGTGTCGAGAAGTCTTAAAGTGGTTGGACTGGCAGAGGAATATGCTATACATCCATAATCCAGAAGACCTGGTGTAAGACCGATAGAATGTAGGCATGGTGCATTTGTCA
The DNA here is from genome assembly GCA_946811695.1 of Gonocerus acuteangulatus. Classification (NCBI taxonomy): domain Eukaryota; kingdom Metazoa; phylum Arthropoda; class Insecta; order Hemiptera; family Coreidae; genus Gonocerus; species Gonocerus acuteangulatus. Next base: position 75,265,961 of record OX328127.1, on the reverse strand, counting down.
GCGCCCCATTTTGTATTGCTAAGGATTCTTAACAAATTCAATGACTTTTTGCATTTGATGAGAAGTCCTTTCAGGTGGGGTAACCATGTTAGTTTTTTGTCTAGTGTCATTCCTAAGAATGTAAGTAAGTCAGTTTTGTCAATGATTGTCTGATATAATGTTAAGTGAGCTCTTTGATTTTTTTCTTTTGTTTTGAGAAGATTATGTATTTCGTTTTTTCTCTAGAGAATTTAAATCCTGTTAAGGAGCACCACTTGTCTAATTCATTTAATGTGTTCTGTATCTGTTGTTTACCTGTCTTGACATCTGTGTATGTGGTGTAGATAAGGAGGTCATCAGCATACAGGCAATACGACACTCCTTGAGTAATACATCTAGTAACGGAATTTATTGCGATATTAAAGAGAGTTGTACTCAGAACACCTCCTTGAGGCACTCCATTCTCCGGTAAAAACTCAGTACCAATTCTCACTCTGAATGATCTTCGGGAAAGATAGCTGTTGAAGTAAAGCATGACTTGGCCTTGTACACCCCATGCTTGTTGCTGAGACAGGATAAGTCTTCTCCACACTCTGTCATAGGCTTTTTCCAGGTCCAATGACACCGCCATTATGGAGCTTTTGTTTAGAAAGGCATCTAAAATGTCATTTTCTAGCCTAGCAATGTGGTGCATATTCTTATATATCTCGAAAGCGATTAGGAAATCGTAGTAAATGTAAAGAATCTATTCGAAAGCTTATTAAATTTCTTATGCAATCTTTGGTAGAGTAATCTCATTTGGAATGGTAATTTTCGAAGAAATGTTTTGTTTTATCCATGAGAAAATGAACTTTTAAATTACTTTATCAGAATTGAGAAAATATTATTTTCTGATAAACTGACTTTATGACCTGCCCATTAAAGCTAAGGAGGTACTTGAGGTGTTTGTATTTCTCTTGTCAATAATCATTTTCACTTCTTAACAGTTATTAAAAATAAACTTCGTATTAATGACTGTCAAATATAAATACAGTAGAAGTACCGAATATTTACTGAGAGTTAAGGTTTTATTACATTTTATTTTTTATAGTTATCTCAAACAAGCTGTAATCAAATTGCCCGTAGCAGTATTTTGCCGTCGAAATTTTTGAAAAAATGTCTTCAATGGACGCCTGTTTGTTACTATTCAATGTATGGACGTTTAAAGAACTTTACAAGATCTTATTCCCTTCTGCGATCCTATTCACCCCATTTTAGCGCGGTTACTCCCTATCTCCATAGGGAGAACCCGCTTATGAGGTTGACCTCAGAACGCAATCCAGAAGTGCCGACTAGAAACTTTCTCGTATCAGACCCCATAGATCACGAAAATATAGGTGGTTCAAATTTGTATATATATATATATATATATATATATATATATATATATATATATATTTATATATATGCTTGTCTGTTCGCGCTCTAGCAAGCTCAAAAATGGCCCGATTTTGATAAAATTTGGTACAAAAATCTGTCGTCTAATTTGAAAGGTCAAGTTCGTTAACCAGCAGAATCCGCCCACTGGAAGATAGTGTTTGGGGCGAAAATCGCGCAAAAAAAATCGTAACGCTTACTTTTTTGAGTGTATATGCTTGCAGGTAGTTGTTTTGTAGGTTTCTTAACGTAGGAAAACGAATGAAACAATTTTCAAGGCGATACCTATAACCGTTTTTGAGAAAAGTGGTATCAATGTTTTTGTAAGTCATTATTTTTTTGTGGGTACTTAGAATTTAATTGAAATATTTTCTACATCTTGGAAATTAATCCAAACTATGATGTTTAGATTTTGGCTATATTTGGAGTTAAGGAAGTATGCGAAAAAAATTATTTTATTAATAGACATGAAAAGTTTTCGGATATTCATACGTTTTTCGTAAATATCTCGATAACGGTTGGAAAATCGTGGTAACTGGAAGGTGACATTCGAATGCTTGCTAAATTCTCTACAAAAAAGGTTCTGAAGCAATATTCGATAGGGCAACGTCAATCAGAGATATAAGCGCTGATGATTTGTGATGCTAATCTATTTCATTTCTTCGAGATGTACGTAACCGCGCTAAGATGACGCAGTTCCTGCGAGTCGGACTTTTTTTGGTACAGAAGACTCGGTATTGTTTACATCGGAATTGCCTTATGGCGGTCGAATGTGGCTATAAATGGAAGGCTGAATACCCTTATCCTCGTGGAGAGGAAGATGACGTATAGAACTTCTTACTTATTGAAAAAAGGGGTCATTGATTCTAGTCCTTAGCCCCGCTTCGGTATTTTATATTGCATTAATGCCTAGTTTACACGAGCATAGTACCTATCATGAGTGTCTCTTACCTAGTCACTTGTACCTACGTGTAAACAGGTTGTTTTTTACAGACAAGTATTTGTAAACGCCGCAAGTACTATGGATTCTATTTAGCAAGCGAGAAGGAACTTCCCCCAATACCCAGTTGTCTCTTGTCGGTTCGTGTAACAGCCCAACAAGTGTTTGGTGACAAGTCAGTTACTGGACGGAACGCACTTCTCATAAAACCAACTTGGTGAGAGAGACGAGTACCAAGCTCCCATGGCAGACAGGACTCCACTACTGGCTGTCATTCAGGGTTGGTGTCAGAACCGGATTAGGTCATTGAATGAATCAGCTAGCTCCCACTCTCCCTCTTCCTCTTATAGCGCGTTTACTCCGAAAACAGGATATCTTAGGCAACCTTATTATGCTTTCTGCTCAAATTTGAATTGTTGAATATGATTATAAACAAACAATGAAATTAGAGGAATATATATCGTATTCGTATTAATTAACCTAGAGATAACTCGTTATCTACAGGATACCAGTAACAGGATTTTAACCAGTACAGGTTAAAATTCGTTGTTAATAATAAATGTCCGTTGAAATTTGATCATTTATGTTTCCAAGATGTCATTTGGAAACACACATTATATTTGCGAAAGTTACCAAGAAGTGTTGTGTCTGGGGATGCTGATGGATGAGGACGCTGTGCAAGGGTTCGGGATATTATTACCTCGGATGGACCATCACCAGGTATAGCGTAATCTCTATTAGGGACAGGTCTGCCATCATAGTTGAAATTAACCGCAATTCAAAATAATACTATGAAATAGGTACAGTACAATAACAGCTGACCTGTTATCGTCCTAGCAACGCGCTGCACACAGCCTAGGCTGCATACTGCTTAGGCTTGCTTGCTCTAACCAACTAAAAGTTGTTGTTTGTTTACTTGTGCTTAAGGGCAAAAAACTGCAAGGTCATCATTGCCCGACCAACTAAAAGTTCAAACTCCTCTAAAAATACTTAAACATCTGAATATCAAAAAATCCTTTCTTAGCGAGTGTTTACGTTATAAAGGGAGTGTCCATGCAAAATTTGCTGTCATGTGGTTGTGGGTGGGACGATGATAAGTGAGTGAGTGAGTGGTATTAGACAAATATATAGTAGATTCTCGTTAATTTTTATCCTCATTTTACGTGAGTTAATGGATAAAACATAGTGTCGAACTACGAAGGATTTGTCAATCTACTCACAGGAGGAAGGAATCTTGATTTATCAATGCAATTATTCTTCCTCAAACAAAGTTGTTTGCAGGAATTTTAACTTTGTTACGTATTTGTAACTAACAAACATAAAATATGTTTTATGTAAATAAATTCATATCTAGAGAATATTCCCTGAAGCGGCCTCTATATTGGACTGAGATTATGAGGTCCCGCTAACCAGCTGATAGGGTTTGCATTCAATCTAGCTATAGAGTGGTTCTATTGTTCACATTATCTCTACTACTTGGAATAACAATGAAGGGCTTTTCATGATTCTAGCCATTCTCAACGGTGGAAGAGTGTATTTCGCTTCGGCAGGTAATTTATTAAATCAAGTTACGTTTTTGTATTTCATAGTTTCCATTAGTTTTGAACAACTTGGATCTCCCGATTTCGGAGTAACTTAATCCTCAGGGGTTAAAAACAAAGTTATGTTTTCCAGGAACGAATTGGCTAAATGGATACCTAGAGATTATAAATTCTTATTGAAGTGCAGATAGTTGGCCGTCGAGGTGATTGGAATTCAAGAAACAGCTGGAATTCGGCTCTTTGGCAGACTTCTTTTGTAATGAATGCCTAGGGGGTGAAGGAAAACAAAAAATACCTATTAGGTGACCATGAGGAAATTGTGGGTGTAGTTTGGGAAAGGTTTTTGCAGCAAGATTGTATTAACAACTTGGTAGCGGGTTGGGTCTTCCTCTTCACAGGTAAAGTTTGCAAAATGCACTCTACATCAGTAACTATTTTGGGTACAACATAATTTGGTCGGCGCTAATGACCTAGGCTGTCGAAGCACGTTAATAGGGGGAAAAATAACATCATTTGGTTTGGCAGCTGTCGAAAAATGTCCTCCTAAATTAAGAATATTGCTAACTCAATTTCCCCTAGGCATTCATTGCTGCATAAAGCTGCCAAAGTGCATATCTAAACGTTTAAAATATTTCCAAAAATCTGAATGCTTTTCTTAGCCGAATCCCAATTAGGTATTGCTTAACTTCTTAATATTAATACTTGTATTTTACCAATCTTGTGACTGCCCAGCGGCTGTGGAAACAAGGTCTCCTATTTTCTAATTAAATAATATACCAAAGGGGGAAGAATCCAACCATAGGAAGTTTTCAGGCATTCCATAACATACCTAACGTTTAATTTTATCGAAGGCCCGGTGTTGTATACGTTCAACTTTATAGGTGCAACCTTTGGAGCTTACATCTATGTAAATTAAAACGCATTCTACTAGTTTGGCAGTGTAAATGGTTCTGTGTTTTTTGTTGTTATATTTTGGCGATAGACTTCCTTGGCCATTTGCATCTGCCTATCTACCGTTTGCTAATCTTTCTTAGCTTCAAAGATGAAGCAAAAGCATGCTGAACTACGGTAAAAAATACAAATATCCAAATTTTAGTTTAGATGTTTATATATTTCGATAATTCGTAAGGTTTTCGAATGTGCTCAGTGTATGCTGCTACTGCAGGAAGGATGTTTTATGTTTTTGATTGTTTGCCAAATTTCTACGAAATTAAAATCCTTTAAGCCTGTTTTATAAACCACATTATTAACCCACTTACCTTGTCATACGAAATGGTTGAATCTCCATGTAGTACAAACAACAGTTGCAAAACATGCCGAAATAAGCGTTGGTATTTGTAAGGTTAAGGTGTCGTCTTGTCTAGAGCCTTGAGAGGTAGTTATTGTCCGAGGTTATCCTTGCCTAGGTTAAGGGATGCTATGTTTAGACGTCGGGGAGACCCTGACTGCCAAACTATTCTGTTTGTTTTCACTCGATCGAGGGTCGTTCATTCCATTATAACTCTTTTCCTGGTCTTGTAGTCCGTTTTGATTGTGCAAGCTCAGTTTCTCGTTGCTTTGTTTAGTGGAGTGCAAAAGGATGAAAACATACACTCGACAGGAGTTTGGAAACTGCTCTTATTCCCTAGCAACGACAAATATGAAATATTTAATGTTTTATTCTTTTAGATTTCTCATGACTAGCTCCATCAAACATAATTTACAATAATTAATAAGTTAATAATAACACAGGCACACACACAAAAAAAGTGGCATTTTCCAAAGCAACCATACATATATACTTAAGTATTTCGACACGCCTACTCCGAGTTCGTATTACCCCATCACGTCAGGTTAAGGAGCATTTCAAGGTAAAATTTCGTAAGAATTCGTTAAAGAAGAAATAACTAGAGCTTCCATGGTTTTGAGGGTCGCTGAATTCGAGTCCAAGGTATGTTTCACCCCATCGTCACAAAACCAAGGTAATTTCAAGGACAAATATGTTTATTTTGGAAGAAATGGATTCTACAGTCAAAATTATTTTTCCTTGCAAAATAGACATATTTTTTTTTTTTTTTAATACCTTGATTTTGCGCCGATGTGCTGAAACAAACCTCGCATTCGAGTTCAGCGACCCTCAAAATCATGGAAGCTCTAGTTATTTCTTCCTTGACTCCGGATTCGGATTCAGCGTGTCGAAATACATAAGAACATATGTATAACATTTTTTTTTTACTGCGTGCCTCTGTAATTGTTATTGAAATTAACATTAACAATAATTGAGTTGATAAGTCAGCCCATCAGGTACCCAGTTCCAAATTTTTATTTGATTCATTAAAATCAATATTTCGCCTTAATGCTCTCATCAGGATTCTCTGGAAAAATGATCCGGAACATTTCCACAAACGTAATGTTGCGCAGCAATGTGCCAGTGTGTCACGAAACAGATTCTTGTATCAGGTAGACCCGCAATAAACTCCTGATACACGGGGACATGTTGCGCGGCAGAATCGCAACAAACAAACGAGATTCAGCTCTGCAACAATAACGCGCAACATTGAATCCCAGGGTGTAGTTGCCTTAACACATACATTCAAACACACATATGTCACGCAAAATCTCGCCATGATAGTACAAAGTTTTCATAGTTTTATCTAAACATTTTTCCATGCAGACGTCAAATATGACATACGTCGGTGTGACAAAAGTCATTCAGACACAAAAAACCTCACTTATGGCACAGCTTCATTTTGACAAAAATAAGTTTAAGATACCTAATAATAAAAAATCTCATGTAAAACATTTTCCCACACAATTGTCTTTTTAATTTTGTATTTAACTTCTTGCTAAGTATATTTAATGCGAGTTTCGTCTATAGCTTCCGTCTATGCTTGGTCTCTTAGCATCCTCCTCTTCGTGAGAGGGATTCTGTTTGGATTCCAACTTGTGGCAGGTTGAATTTCTTGACCTTAGAGTTCGTCGAAAAAAGTAAAGTTTAGAAAGAGTGAGAACTAGTCATTGTTTTTCCCAGTCAGATAAGGTTTCAGCGAAAAGGTATTACCCAAACGTCCTAGAAAGCAAGCATGTTACGTTTTGAGTCATCAAGCCACGCCTTGAGTGTGTTCCTTCGTCCGCGTGGAATAGTGACTTAGGGCAGCATTTTTTGGGTATATCTTTTGGTTTATTTTGGAGTTTTTCTCTGTTATATTTGTAATGAACAGCTGATTTAATAGCGTTTTTAAATGTTTAATTTGAAAACGATTTTCACATAAATATTTAATAGGTTTAAAGTTTTCACATTCTAATATTAAAGTAGGAATAATTAAGAAACGGATATTCCGACGTAAAGCCTATTTGAATAGCCATTGTCTAGAGTTTATCTTTGGTGGTAGATTTATTGAAATCTACAGAAGAGCGTGGGCGAATGAGCGTCCGGCAGTAGTGTTTGGTGATGCGTGGTTCCTTCCGAGTTTGTATTATGTAGTGCGGGTTAATTTATTTAAATATCTTCGTGTTGTTCCCCTTTTTGTAACTTTAACTTTATGTAATAGTTTTTATTATTAATTTCGCTATTAATAAAATATTAAATATTACCATGATGATTAGATAGTTAGCCGTCGAGGTGATAAGTAAAGATGGAATGGTTGGGATTCGGCTAAATAAACCTCAATATGATTTTTGTTTTAAAAAAATCTATATTTCGGACGTTTCGGCTACTCATTGGTAGCCTTCGTCAGCTAAAATGACAAAAAAAGAAATTAATACAGAAACAAACAAGAAAAATTTATAATTGTGATAGGTAACAGAACTATAGATACAATTTAACTTATAACAGAACATATCGTCTTAAATTCTTAGAATGAGTAGAATGAAAAAAGAAAATAGGTACAGTAATTGATTTTAATAGTAATTAGTAACATTAATTGATTTTACAAAGAAATAAGAAAACTATATACCAATGACAAATATAGTAGCTAATAGTAACATTAATTAATTTTACAAAGAAATAAGATACTACATACCCATGGAAATGCCGAGCGGCAGAGGAAGACCAAGGTTGGCAATTAAGTAACCATTGTGAAAGTGTCTAAGGAAAAAATTCTAAGAATTTAAGACGATATGTTCTGTTATAAGTTAAATTGTATCTATAGTTCTGTTACCTATCACAATTATAAATTTTTCTTGTTTGTTTCTGTATTAATTTCTTTTTTTGTCATTTTAGCTGACGAAGGCTACCAATGAGTAGCCGAAACGTCCGAAATATAGATTTTTTTAAAACAAAAATCATATTGAGGTTTATTTAGCCGAATCCCAACCATTCCATCTTTACTTATTAAATATTACGTATTATTTCTATTTTCTATTGTTTTTGATTCGACAACTACTGGAGTATTTTGCTGCTTCTTTGGCTTTGGTGTCTGCCAATTTATTTCCTGAATGTGTTTTAACTCATTCATATATTTCTGTCAATTAAGTCCAGTCTATTTCCTTTAATTTGTTCTGAAAATGTTTCATTTACGTAAGGACTTTAAATAGAGTGGATAAAAATATATAAACAGATTTACTTAGTCTAAATGTGTTGTTTGAACGATACATTAACACGTACTTCATCCTGTTACTGCGAGACGTGCAGGCTTTCGTGCTTCACCCGTCAACCAAGCAGGGCCGCCACATCTCAGAGCCGGGCCCAGGACCAGATGACGGGCCCCCACTTCTCAGAGCCGGGCCCCCACTTCTCAGAGCCGGGCCCCCACTTCTCACAGCCGGGCCCCTACTTCTCAGAGCCAGACTAAAAATTCTAGTACTCTGCTATAGGACGTTGGACATTTTAAAATTATTTTCATCTTGAGTTTTGAGCGAAATGAGAATAAAAGTCGACAATCGGTGCAGCAAAGGCCACTTTCAGTATTTGTAGTTTTATTACGACTCCTAATGAAATATACTATTCTGGGACTGCACTTGTTTTGTCGTTTATGGATCCCATTCCAATAAATATAGGCTACGCCCGTCTGTATTTCTAATCTCCATTCTTTTTACAAGCTCATAACCTATACATTTTTAGCACTTTCCTCCGAAGGAAAGTAGCTATTGAGGTTGGACTCATGACGGAATTTTTGAAAAATTTCTTCGAATCTTTATCGATCCTACCTAGTAGACACCGAAAATGACCCCCGTTAAAATTTATATATATATATATATATATATATATATATATATATGTATATATATATATATATATATATATATATATATATGCATATATATATATATATATATATATATATGTGTCTGTTAACACGATAGCGGCCAGAGTTTTCGTTTTTTCTTCATGAAACGTGGTATATAACGTTCAAATAGCAAACGATTGAACGAGTTCGTTAACCACCAAAATCGGTCCACCGGGAGGGGGGGTTTACCCCGGACCCAAAACACTAATTTGACCATACCAGCCGTAGTTTTTGTTATATTTCAACGAAACTCGGTATTCGTTATTTTGATCTAAAGAGAGAATTCCGTTGTAAAAATAAACTAAATCGGTTCATTAGAAGGGGGGGTTTACTCCGGACCCACAATACCAATTTGCCACTGCCAGCCGTAATTTTTGTTACATTTCAACGAAACTTGGTATTCGTGGTGGTAATCAACAGAGAAAAATGGGTTGTAAAAATAAACTAAATCGGGTTATTTGGAAGGAGGGTTTTCTCCGGGCCTAAAGTACTAATATACTCATAACGGTCGTAATTTCTGCTGTATAGTAACGAAATGCGGTATGCGTCGTGGGTATCTCATGAGAAAGAAGTGTTGTAAAAATGAAGTAAATCGGTCTATTGGAAAGGAGAGTTTACTTTAAAGTCTATTTCATTACAATTAGCCAGCCAGACGTAGGTTCGCAAAGGCGCTACAAGGAGCGCTATCTCCCACTATGGGGACTGTATCCTGTTCCTGCGTCAGATCAAAAGTCGGAATGTGAAGTTTTTGTGTATTTATTAAGTAGTACAGTATCATGTATTAACATAACTCTGGAAGCAAATTATTTACAAAATTAATAATTGAACAGTTCTCATGAGAAATGTAAATGAGCAGAACTATTCACGTTTTTATTTTATTTATATAGGTTATTTACAGCAAATTATTCAGTAATGTAGTCTACACTAAAAAAATTCTGAGGAAAGTGCTTAGTTATGCAGCTCCTGCGTGACGGACTTTTTCCAACTAGCGAGGCCCGGGCCGGGCCTCGCTAGTTGCCTGTTTCTTGCCCATTTTTGTGTATCTCCAGGAGCGAGAATACCCACTATACTGCTAATACAGCCTACTTGTATTTAAGTGAACCTTATCCTGCAATCAATGTTGGGCAAAACTAAAAACTAAAACTAAAATTAGAACTACATTCATTTTTTGGATGGTCTGCCTGTGGAACGTCCCCTTGCACTTGACATCATGTGAAACTGAGATCCAAAAAAATAAATGGAAAGCAATAATTTTTTAATTACAAATTTTCGAAAAATAACTAAATTGTGAATAAGTTGTATATTCTTCCGCTGCAGTGGTTGAGAAAAGCTTTCCTCGTTTATGGAAATATATACTGTGCGAATACTACGCACGGGCCAACTTGTAATTATCATTTTTATTAAACGATCTAGCGATCCTTCAGTTGTATGCCCTTGAATGTTGTCCCCATGAATAGAAATTGAGGATGATTAAAATCTGAGCAATGATGGTATTTGTGATTCCACGTGCAACGAATAAGCACCATTTGTGAATCTTCTTTATGGCTCACTTCAGTTATAGAGTGGCACTCTGCTTTATCTTCATTTTATTTTTTGGATGTGTCTCCTTCCTTGTAGGGAAGGGAACCTACTTTTGAGGTCGACTCGACGAGACAGTCCGAATAACCACCATATATCTAAAAAAAAAAAACTCAAATACAGCACGTGAAAAATTTTATTTGACAAACAATGAAAAAACATGTTTTTTTATGGTGAAAAGGAGGGGACTTTATTTACTTAAGGCAATACTTCCTCTAGAAATTAATTTTAAACGTATGACATAACGATTTCCAATCATTTTTTTCTCCTCAAATGTATTTATATATTTAAAAGGATAAAACAATCTGTTCCTGATATCAGATACACCCGATCAGCTGATAAATCTCCGCCATCCGAGCTGTAGCTCCGATTTTGATAAAATTTGATACAAAAATCTTTCGTCTAATTTGAAAGGTCAAGTTGGTTAACCAGCAAAAACATGGGTTTTAGAGCGAAATTCGTGCGAAAAAGGTCGTTACGCTTACATAATATGCTTGCGAGTACGCGTTTTATAGGCTTATTGGTCTAGGGGGAAAAAAAATGATAAAAGTCCGTCACGCAGGAGCTGCATAACTAAGCACTTTCCTCAGAATTTGGGTAGTGTAGACTGCTTTCCAGAACAATTTGCTTAAAATATCCTACATAAATAAAATAAAAACATGAATAGTTCTCTTTTAATTTTGTAATGAGTAACTGATAAATTATTAATTTGCTTCCAGAGTTATGTTTACACATGGTACCTACTACACTACGTAATAAATACAAAAAACCTCATATTATCGTATTTTGATCTAACGCAGGAACCGGACACAGTCCCTCTAGTGGTAGAAAGCGCTCCTTGCGGCGCCTTTGTGAACCTATGTCTGGCTGGCTTTTCTATTGAAATATATTACAAAGTAAACACCCCTTTCCGATTGACCGATTAAGCTCATTTTTACAACACTTCTTTCTTATGAGTTACCCACGACGTATACCGCGTTTCGTTACAATACAGCAGAAATTACGACCAGCATGAGTATATTAGTAATTTGGGTCCGGAGTAAACCCCCCCCCCACCTAATGAACCGATTTAGTTTATTTTTACAACACATAATTACCTGTAGATTACCACTACGAATACCGAGTTTCGTCGAAATATACCAAAAATCACGGTTGGTAGTGGCGAATTTGTATTGTGGGTCTGGAGTAAACCCCCCCTCCTAATGAACCGATTTAGTTTATTTTTACAACAGATATTTACCTGTAGATTACCACTATGAATACCGAGTTTCGTCGAAATATACCTAAAATCATGGCTGGTAGTGGCGAATTGGTATTGTCGGTCCGGAGTAAACCCCCCCCTCCTTATCAACCGATTTAGTTCATTTTTATATCTCACTTTTCTCTCTATATTACTACTACGAATACCAAGTTTCGTTGAAATATAACAAATATTACGGCTGAAATGGTCAAATTAGTGTTTTGAGTTCGGGGTAAACCCCCCCCCCCCCTTCCGGTGGACCGATTTTGGTGGTTAACGAATTCGTTCAATTGTTTGCCAATTGAATGCTATATACGAAGTTTCGTGACGAAAAAACTAAAACTCTGGCCGCTATCGTGTTAACAGACACACACACACATATATATATATATATATAATATATATATATATATATATATATATATATATATATATATATATATATATATAAATTTTAACGGGGGTCATTTTCGGTGTCTACTAGGTAGGATCGATAAAGATTTGAAGAAATTTTTCAAAAATTCCGTCATGAGTCCAACCTCAATAGCTACTTTCCTTCGGAGGAAAGTGCTAAAACCATTTTTAAGGCGATAGCTTTAACCGTATTCGAGAAAAGTGAAAAAATATTTGTTGAAAAGGTTATTGGTTTGGGTACATAGTATCATGGGATTTAGTTAAAATATTTTCTGCGTGTTTGAAATTCATATAAACAAAGATGTTTAAATGTTGGTTAGGTCTGGAGTTAAGGAAGGATTAGAATAAATTATTTTATTAATAGACATGAAAAGATTTTGGAACTTCATATATTTTTCTTAATATCTCGAAAACGGTTGGGAAATCGTGGTAAGTGGAAGGTAATCATTCGAAAGTTTACTATAGTACAAAAAAGGTTCTGAAGCTATTTTCGATTAGGCGGTGCTAATCGGAGAAATAAGTGCTTAAATAAAATAAAAACTTCAAATGTGTTTGTTTTAGCACTTTCCTCCGAAGGAAAGTAGCTATTGAGGTTGGACTCATGACGGAATTTTTGAAAAATTTCTTCAAATCTTTATCGATCCTACCTAGTAGACACCGAAAATGACCCCCGTTAAAATTTATATATATCTATATATATATATATATATGCATATATATATATATATGTGTCTGTTAACACGATAGCGGCCAGAGTTTTTGTTTTTTCGTGACGAAACTTGGTATATAGCATTCAATTAGCAAACGATTGAACGAGTTCGTTAACCACCAAAGTCGGTCCACCGGAAGGGGGGGTTTACCCCGAACCCAAAACACTAATTTGACTATGTCAGCCGTAATATTTGTTATATTTCAACGAAACTTGGTATTCGTAGTGGTAATATAGAGAGAAAAGTGAGATATAAAAATGAACTAAATCGGTTCATTAGAAGGGGGGGTTTACTCCGGACCCACAATACCAATTCGCCACTACCAGCCGTGATTTTTGGTATATTTCGACGAAACTCGGTATTCGTAGTGGTAATCTACAGGTAAATATGTGTTGTAAAAATAAACTAAATCGGTTCATTAGGAGGGGGGGTTTACTCCAGACCCACAATACCAATTCACCACTACCAGCCGTGATTTTTGGTATATTTCGACGAAACTCGGTATTCGTAGTGGTAATCTACAGTTAAATATGTGTTGTAAAAATAAACTAAATCGGTTCATTAGAAGGGGGGTTTACTCCGGACCCAAATTCCTAATATACTCATACCGGTCGTAATTTCTGCTGTATTGTAACGAAACGCGGTATACGTCGTGGGTAACTCATGAGAAAGAAGTGTTGTAAAAATGAGCTGAATCGGTCAATCGTAAAGCGGGGGTTTAATTTGTAATATATTTCAATAGAAAAGCCCGCCAAACGTAGGTTCACAAAGCCGCCGCAAGGAGGGCTTTCTACCACTAGAGTGACTGTATCCTGTTCCTGCGTTAGATCAAAATACGATAATATGAGGTTTTTTGTATTTATTACGTTGTGTAGTAGGTACCATGTGTAAACATAACTCTGGAAGCAAATTAATAATTGATCAGTTACTCATTACAAATTTAAAAGAGAACTATTCATGTTTTTATTTTATTTATGTAGGATATTTTAAGCAAATTGTTCTGGAAAGCAGTCTACACTACCCAAATTCTGAGGAAAGTGCTTAGTTATGCAGCTCCTGCGTGACGGACTTTTTTTCTTTTGGACGGGGTTTTGTAGTATTAGTATTAAAGTAGAAGAACACAAGAAATATTACTATTAACACAGGGAAATATTATTAAACATTTTAGCAAAATATATGTAATTTCCAGCAAACCTATCTACATTAGTAGATATCTGCTTCCTCTGGACCTGATAAAGCTGAAAATGACCTCGAATTGCCATTAGTAACTTTTAGAGCATTGCAATGGAAATTTATGATTTCATTATACAATACCCGCTTTGTTAAATTCCCTTTATGTAAAAGTAATTGTAATGTAGACGAGCACTTTCGTAAATTTTTAAAAGCGGTCGCTAAGGTTTCGGAATCGGACCATACTTGAAATGAACTTTTTTGTTGGAAATGATGTCCAGAATCACCTCCTAGAGTTTAGCTACTTAGACCTGAATCGCCCTGTATATATGTATGAGCCGTAAAGGTTACGAGAGTTCAGAGAGGTAGATACTGTTAAGGTATCTGACTCTTCACCATACAGCAAAGTAGAGAAATAGTGTGGTTAGTACTACTCTCCGGCCGCCTGATTTTCCCAGTTGTAGTTACCCATTAAATTACCCCAAGGCTGCGTATGCCAAGGGATGGTCTTAAATCCAATCCATGAACGACGAAACTAGGAGATAACAGTTACTTTGCGCGTCCGAATTTGGAACTCAGTGTTTGTCTGTGGCGCTCTAGCGCAGCCTTCAGAAGTGGTTATTCGTTAACCTTTGACCTTATCTTCTCCTCTTACATATATAGTAAATAGAATATATATATATATATATATATATATATATATATATATATATGAAATTTGTACCGCAATTATTACTATGGATCTATAATTTACAGCATTACTTTATAAATGCAACTAGAAAATAGAGTTGAGGCATTGGACATGTATTATTAGGTTGTCCAATAGTCAAACCTATGTGTGACCAATATCTCCATGATCAGCAATCTACTGACCTACTCCATGCTATATCGAACTATATACGGCTTTATTCTGTTGACCTTTTAAAACTATATAAACTACAAAGTAATTTATAAGCTTATTATTCTTAAAAAAATAATATTTTTCTATGATGTTATTAATGTCTTATTCATATATATAATCGCGTTTTCTCGCTCTGTCCATTGGATATGGAAACCGAATTATTAAGAATTTCCTGCCGAAGCACTCCAAGTTATACTAGGAATAAGAATTATTTAGAACCCCATAGGATTATGAAGCTCACATAACCCAGTCTTATCTTTTCGTGAAGAAGATCTGATCTCAAGATAGAAAGGCTATCCTACTTGCTTAGTAGCTAAGCTTTTGTACTTACGAGTAAACAGCTTCTTTTACTGTGACAAGTGACACGTATTAGTAAATGCCGCAAGTACAATTGATTAGGAATGGATTCTATTTACTAAGCGACAAGTAAGCTCCTCCACCATGCAGTTGTACCTTGTCACATGGTGTAAACAGCCCAACGAGTGTTTAGTTCAATACGAACCGTTCTGGACGCACTTGTGGAGGAGTAGTTGTCACTTATCACTAAGCTAGCTTAAATAGTGTGACAAGTACGGATTGACCACGCTGAACCCACATTCGTTTTCATTTTTTTTACGGCGCATCGATATCCATGTTGCAGCCGGGAATTTTTCTCAGCTGGCCCTGAAATAAGATAACTAACACTAGAATATTTTGCCGGTCGGCTGCTAGGCGGTGGTCTGCCGGTGACGGTACGCATAGGTGTGAATCCTCCTATACTCGTTATCTCATAATACCAATTTCTAGAGAAATGTTCCTTCAGAGAACTTTTCCACCTGTCTGAACGGGCTATATTGGGCAGTACATTTTAAATGATCCATTGTTTCTCCAAGTTTTTTTTTTTTTTTTTTTTTTTTTTTTTTTTTTTTTTTATAACGGCATGTCAACAATTAGATAATTAACGCCGGGCTATCTACAGGTTTTCAACGTTTATTAATAATATTATTAATATTGTTAATAATAATATTAATATTATTATTATTTTTATTATTATTTATAATTTTGACATTGTTACTAGTTTCTTTATTGTTTTTATTATTATTATAGTTGCTATCATTTCTCTATCTTAATTGAATTGTTGTCATACTTTTAAAATTCAGAAAAAAATGTAATTATAAAATAATATATATTACTTTAATTGTAATGCAGGCAGTATCGACAGATGGCATCTACAGAATCTAAATAAAGTCCCACAGTATAGGGTTACTATATTGTGGGGGAAAAAAAAAACAGTTTAACAATATTAAATATATGCATTTTTATTGTGGCTTCCATTATTATTTTATTAATTTGGTTTTAATGGTTGAAACTATTTGGAAAATTCGGGAGTGTCCCAGTACCTATATATATAAAATTTTAAGATTTCAAACTTTCAGAAATGTTTTTATAAACAATTTTTTTATTTAAATTTTAACGTAAAAAAAAAAAAAAAAAAAAAAAATCAGAAAAGTTTGTCTCTGAAACGCTCGGAAATGTTCCGATTTTTATTAAATTTGGTACAAAAATACATTTTCTATTTTATACCTTCATCAAAAACTGATGATCAAATTAAATTATTGCCAAATAAATGAAAATATACACTTAAAATAACATACAGTAAAAAAATGCCGGTGGCGTGCCAGTAGGAAGATTGGTTTGCCGGTGGCCTGTCGGTGACGGAACGGTCTAGTGTGAACTACCTCATTGGAAATATGTACATTAAAGAATATTTTGCCTGTCGGATGCTGGACGGTGGGCTGCCGGTGACGGTACGTATAGTGTGAATCGACCTTTATACGACGAAAAACTATAATTTCCTCAAATGCCATCACCGCCTAGACGTTCGAAGTGGTCTTTATTTGCAGTAGGTAGTGGAAAGTAGGTCACAGTTGTTATTCTCGGTATGAAAGTTATGTTGCTATAAAACACGGCTTAGCCCTTTTCGTCCAGCTGCTCTGTTTACTCTCCTTTCAAACTCCCTTCTTAAGCCCTTATATTGGAACTGTAAGATAACATCCAACCAATATTGGAACAACATCTTAAGACACGGTCCTTTCCTACATCTAAAGTCCTTAACATCTCAGACACCCCCTATAGTTAGTATTAGACACTAAGTAGGCTTAAGACCCCCTTTGTAAATATATCGTCCCTTCTACTACATAAGTGTAGGATAAGGTGTAAAAAGTACCCCCGGCACCAGGACCCAATCCGTTTGGCCTGGTGACCTCTAGCTTAGTTATAAATAAAACATGGAGGGTGAGAAAAAAAAAAAAAAATACATCTAAAGAAGAACTTATATGTGGAGTGTTTGTACTAAGTATTCTGTGTAAGAATTGAGATAGATTGTACATAATAGACTCAAGTACTCTTCCCAAATAACTGATCCTGTTAATGCTTACGATACATTCTTCTTTATAGGAGTATCAGGTAAAAAATAAAATAAACCGGTTAAAAAAATAAATGTCTATATAATAAAAAAGATAAAACACTTGGTAATTGAAAAATAATAATAATTAACTTCTGAGAATAAATTAGATAATAAATAACGGTCCACTGCCACATAATTTAAAGAAAGTCCAAAAAAGTCAAACAGAAAATAGGCACCACGTTGTCGCACTTTTTATACACTAAACTTAAATTTGGCTAGGTAATTTTCTGGTTACCTCAAAGCCGCGGGAAGACATTTAAATATTGATAAATTATTGTGGCACTGACAACACTGACTAACCCCACGTAACCTTCGCATTGTTGACAGTCAGGTTACGGTGTTGTCAGTCAGTTTACTTTCGTGGTGCTACATCACTTCCCCCCAATGGCAGCGTCACAGAAGCGGACAGGAAGTCTGATGAGGCGTCCACGTCGTGACATCTTCACTGATGAAGGTTTGTCAGTTTCTGTGGCGGTGGTATTGTCACAAGGTTCTGCTTGAGGTGTTGGTATAGGTGGATGGGTTGGTGTTGTGGTGGTAGTGCTGGTGAGGTCTTGCAGGACGTGGGCTGGTTTCAGTCGGTCTATTGTGACAGTCTTCTGCCCTGTGCCAAGACCGATGACAAAAGTCTTATCTCCTATCTGGAGAACAGGATGCGGTCCAGTGTACGGCGGTGTGAGGGGCTTCCTGGTGGCGTCATCCCGCAGGAAGACGTGTGAGCAGGTTTTTAAGTCCTTGGGAATAAAGGCTTGTGCTTGACTTGCCCTGTGTGGGGAGGGCTGCAGGCGCTTGAAGTTCGCACGAAGTTTGAGAAGGAAGTCCTGTGGCTCTTCGGGATGAGGGGTCGACTCTAATAGCTCTCCGGGTAGTCGTAAGGGCTGCCCATACGTCAACTCAGCAGCACTTGTGGAGTTGTCCTCCCTTAGTGCTGCTCTCAAGCCTAGGAGGACTGTGGGTAGCAGTTCTGTCCAAGAGTTTGAAAAGGAAGCCCTGCGGCTCTTCAGGATGAGGGGTCGACTCTAATAGCTCTCCGGGTAGTCGTAAGGGCTGCCCATACGTCAACTCAGCAGCACTTGTGGAGTTGTCCTCCCTTAGTGCTGCTCTCAAGCCTAGGAGGACTGTGGGTAGCAGTTCTGTCCAAGAGTTTGAGAAGGAAGCCCTGCGGCTTTCCGGGATGAGGGGTTGACTCTAATAGCTCTCCGGGTAGTCGTAAGGGCTGCCCATACGTCAACTCAGCAGCACTTGTGGAGTTGTCCTCCCTTAGTGCTGCTCTCAAGCCTAGGAGGACTGTGGGTAGCAGTTCTGTCCAAGAGTTTGAGAAGGAAGCCCTGCGGCTTTCCGGGATGAGGGGTTGACTCTAATAGCTCTCCGGGTAGTCGTAAGGGCTGCCCATACGTCAACTCAGCAGCACTTGTGGAGTTGTCCTCCCTTAGTGCTGCTCTCAAGCCTAGGAGGACTGTGGGTAGCAGTTCTGTCCAAGAGTTTGAGAAGGAAGTCCTGCGGCTCTTCGGGATGAGGGGTTGACTCTAATAGCTCTCCGGGTAGTCGTAAGGGCTGCCCATACGTCAACTCGGCAGTACTTGTGGAGTTGTCCTCCCTTAGTGTTGCTCTCAAGCCTAGGAGGACTGTGGGTAGCAGTTCTGTCCAAGAGTTTGAGAAGGAAGCCCTGCGCTCTTCGGGATGAGGGGTCGACTCTAATAGCTCTCCGGGTAGTCGTAAGGGCTGCCCATACGTCAACTCGGCAGTACTTGTGGAGTTGTTCTCCCTTAGTGCTGCTCTCAAGCCTAGGAGGACTGTGGGTAGCAGTTCTGTCCAAGAGTTTGAGAAGGAAGCCCTGCGGCTCTTCGGGATGAGGGGTCGACTCTAATAGCTCTCCGGGTAGTCGTAAGGGCTGCCCATACGTCAACTCAGCAGCACTTGTGGAGTTGTTCTCCCTTAGTGCTGCTCTCAAGCCTAGGAGGACTGTGGGTAGCAGTTCTGTCCAAGAGTTCGAGAAGGAAGCCCTGTGGCTCTTCGGGATGAGGGGTCGACTCTAATAGCTCTCCGGGTAGTCGTAAGGGCTGCCCATACGTCAACTCAGCAGCACTTGTGGAGTTGTCCTCCCTTAGTGCTGCTCTCAAGCCTAGGAGGACTGTGGGTAGCAGTTCTGTCCAAGAGTTTGAGAAGGAAGCCCTGCGGCTCTTCGGGATGAGGGGTTGACTCTAATAGCTCTCCGGGTAGTCGTAAGGGCTGCCCATACGTCAACTCGGCAGTACTTGTGGAGTTGTCCTCCCTTAGTGCTGCTCTCAAGCCTAGGAGGACTGTGGGTAGCAGTTCTGTCCAAGAGTTCGAGAAGGAAGCCCTGTGGCTCTTCGGGATGAGGGGTCGACTCTAATAGCTCTCCGGGTAGTCGTAAGGGCTGCCCATACGTCAACTCAGCAGCACTTGTGGAGTTGTCCTCCCTTAGTGCTGCTCTCAAGCCTAGGAGGACTGTGGGTAGCAGTTCTGTCCAAGAGTTTGAGAAGGAAGCCCTGCGGCTCTTCGGGATGAGGGGTTGACTCTAATAGCTCTCCGGGTAGTCGTAAGGGCTGCCCATACGTCAACTCGGCAGTACTTGTGGAGTTGTCCTCCCTTAGTGCTGCTCTCAAGCCTAGGAGGACTGTGGGTAGCAGTTCTGTCCAAGAGTTCGAGAAGGAAGCCCTGTGGCTCTTCGGGATGAGGGGTCGACTCTAATAGCTCTCCGGGTAGTCGTAAGGGCTGCCCATACGTCAACTCAGCAGCACTTGTGGAGTTGTCCTCCCTTAGTGCTGCTCTCAAGCCTAGGAGGACTGTGGGTAGCAGTTCTGTCCAAGAGTTTGAGTCGACACTTCAATCAAGAAAAATGTCACATGTCGGTTAACATGGAAATTGACATGTGACATTTTCTCGCCTTAAACCATTAACACAAGAAACTGACAGTTTAACTTACCTATTTTTTCTTGAGAAGTTACGAATTTTCTGGCCGTTCTCTTGTTTCAATAATGGTCCGATTTTGATGACGTACCTAACGTACATTTTATATCTGATTTGGGAGATCAAGTTCGTTAAACATTCGCGGGAAAATAATCGCTGCCTTTATTTTTTCACGTTAATACGCCTGCAGGTGCACTTTTCATAGGTTTTCTAACTTATGGAAATGAATGTAACCATTTTTAAGTCTGTGATCGTATTCGAGAAAATTTGATTCAACTAATTTCCCTGACTATTTTTTGGTTTGGGTATTCAGAAACGCTTGATTCCAGACGTTCGTCATTTAACCAAATCAAGAGATTTAAATTTTGATTACGTCTGAAGTTAGGAAAATTAATTTCGTTTAGAGCCTTCTGTTCAAATTCAGGAACATAAATATGCTTTAACTTCACCCGACAAACCTATGTAATATACTATATAACATACAGTATTGTTTTTCGTACATGGCTACCGATCATACGCGAACGCCAGTGGACCCTATTTGTAACATTTTTTTTTTTTTTTCAGTTTAGTCATTCCTAAAGCACATTTATGCTTAAAAAAACATAACAATGGTCCGATTTTGAAGAAATTTGGTACAAAAATCTTTTGTCTAATTTGAAAGGTCGCGTTCGTTAACCAGCAAAATCCATCCATCGGAAGATGGTTATTACAGCGAAATTCGCGCGAAAAAAATCGTAACGCTTTCGTTTTCCAGTTCATATGCTTGCAGGTACTCGCGTTATAGGCTTCTTAACGTAGAAAAACGAATGAAGCCATTTTTAAAGCGATATCTGTAACCGTTTTCGAGGAACATTGAAGCACCTACATTTCCAAACTAATTTTCAGTTTGGGTATTCAGAAACGATTAGCTAAGGCCTTTATAAAGAGTATTTTTTTTTTTTAATACTCTTAAACAGCGAAAACAAAAATGTGGAGAATATTTCATTATTTTTAAAAATGTTTCTAAATAAATAATTGATGATAAATCTAAATTAGACTTCTTTATTACAGAGATTTTCATATCTCTGCGAATGCGCATGTTTACAAATATCTTAACCTGGATAACAGTGAAATTAAGTGCTAAATCACTTTTTTCCTAGTTGAGAGTTTTTTTAATCATCTTTATTTTATTTTATTAACGGATTCCTGTTTTGTGCATCAAAATACGTTATAGTGCAACATGTCATCGGTGAGGAGGCCCCTAAACGTCGCAATTACCAGTGATTGAAAATATATTCAGAAATTTGATTATTATGATACATGTTTAAATTATTATAATTATAACTTTATTTTTATTTGTTCGGAATCAACTAATTTTTGTTTTTCTCTGTTTCAGATTTGATACATTGCACAAACGAACCAAATGTATCGATACCACAGTTAGCGAATCTACTTATAGAAAGAACCCAAAACACAAATTGGGTTGTAGTATTTAAAGCGCTTATAACCGTTCACCACCTCATGTGCTATGGAAACGAGGTTAGTATTTTAGATTTTCTTTTTCTGTACTGGTAATGTAAATTTGAATTTGTCTATTGAAAATTAATTTGTAATATTTGCATTAATATAGTTTTATTTTTATATTTTAATTTAATTAAAAAAGAAAAGAAATTATCTTAGTACAGTCAATTCTTGATAATTCTATCTTCGAGGGGCCGTGAAAAATTGTTGTCCTTACCTACAATTCGACATATAGAACTTAGATTTAGACTTGAGGTTATAATATTAGAACTAGAACTTGAGGTTATAATTAGACTTAGCATTGTGTAAATGGAAAAAAATGAACTAAAAAATGCAGTTTTATTTACTCCCTTGGCCGAGCTGCATCACTCTCCGCCTTCTTAATAAAACAAATTAGAAAAATTGATTTTTTGAAAATCTCAATGTCTTGTAACGCCTTAAAATGTTTATTTACTTTTCCAAAAAGTTTCATATTTCCATATTTTTTTATTTATTTATGTTTAAGTAAAATGCGTTTCAGGCTTGAGTTTAGATTAGGTTTTGTTGATATAATTCACTAGCTGAATTTGCACGCTTTGTCACGGCAGATAAGTAGTTATTTCATTGCGTTAAATAATACATCACCAAAATTAACGCTACAATATAATTTTGAGCAGTTTATTATAGCACGGTTCCCGTCGTACTATAAGTTATTCATGAATTGATAAGTAATCAAAGTATAATGTTTCTTGACATTGGGGCACTCCGGACCAGTGTCAAGAAACAGATAACATAGAGATGACCCGTTATCTATAGGTTAGCAGTATGTTACAGCAGTTTAACCAGTACAGGTTAAAATTTGTTGTCAATAATAAATATACGTTAAAATTTAAAAACATCATTTGGAAACACCCATTATATTTGCGAGCATTACCAAGAAGTGTTGTGACTGGGGATGCTGATGGGTGAGGAGGCTATGCAAGTTTCGGGATATTTACGCTATACCTTGGATGGACCATCACCAGGTATAGCGTAAACTCTATGAGGGACAAAATCACAGTTTATTTTTAATAATTCAAGGTCTGCCATCATAACCGCAAATAAAAATAATACTACAAAATAGATACAGTACAATAACAACTGCCATGTTATCGTTCTAGCAACGCATGCTGCCTAGGCGTGCCTGCTCTAGCCAACTAAAACTTCAAACCCCTCTAAAAATACTTAATAATTTGAATATCAAAAAAACCTTTCATAGTGAGTGTCTATGTTCTAGAGAGCGTGTCCATTCAAATTTTCAAATTTTTCTGTCGAGTGGTTTGGGCTGTGCGATGACAGTCAGTGAGTGGTATTTGAAAAATATATAGTAGATTAATAACATAGACAAGCAAATATTTATATATATTTTTTTTTTCAGAGGTTTACACAATATCTCGCATCGAGCAATAGCACGTTTCAACTTAGTGCTTTCCTTGATCGGACAACAGTTCAAGGTGAGGTGTCTATATTAATTTTTGCATTCATCAGTGTCAATTTCTATACTTAAAGTCTATTTATTGTCTACTCTAGAACATACTAACTCTTCACAAATGTGTTTTAGGAATTTGGACAATTAATATTTTTATTACTTTCAGTTTCTTCTATTTAAAATCTATTTTTTTGTGTTCATTAATTGATTTTTTTTTTTTGTTTGATTTTGCATTGCTATTTCCTGGGATCCTTAGGAGGTAGATCCGGTAAGTTTATCTTAGTGAAAATACAGCTTCTGGTGAGGTTTCATTGCTTCCTTCTTTTATGCTTTTCCCTTGTTATTGTAAAATGGTTGTGAATTGTGTCTGTAAAAGCATGCCTGTCCTTCTGTTCTTCATAAACTATATACGATTTTATACCTATAATTATCTTTCCATTGTGTTATCATTTGTAAATTGTCTATTATTTATTATCAGAACAAACTGAGGACGGTGAAGTTTACGGTAAAAGAATGGCCTTCGTCACACAGAAAATCACGACGCGAAGAAGTCATATTAGCCAGACTACGTATCGGCCACAGTCGTGTGACTCACGAGTACCTAATGGCTAACAAGGACAAACCGACATGCCGAACATGTAACTCAGAACTGACAATCAAGCATATACTGACTGACTGCTATTTAAGACAGAACCTTGATGTACCTATTGACCTGACAGAACTCCTCGGAGATGACAGCCACCACATTGATACAATACTCAAACATTTAAAGGACATAGACATTTACAACAACATCTAAGTAAATACCAAGTCAAAATATCTGGTTAAAATATTTTAAAATTATTATATAAGAAAATGTTTTAGGAATATGCTCGACTAAACCTACTTTACATCGCCCTCTACTGAAAAGACAGAAAAAATGCACTTCGCCATAGATGCGGTGCGATGAATAAATAAATAAATAATAAAAATGAAGGTTAAGTTGTATATATTTGTAGATATCTAATAGATGCTACATACAAGTGCATTCAAAACTCACTTGCCAATATTTCAATTTTTATGTTTGTTTTTTTTTAATATTATTGTAATTCACCACGTAGTTATTCAGCGTCCATCTTTGTTGAACGGCCATCTTTCTGAGTACATACACATACACTTATAAATGCAAAAATAAATCATGAAATATGTATAGAAAAACTTATAAAATCATACCTTTGAAGAGAGGCCAATCTTAAGGAATAATTTTTGGTAATAAAAATAAGATAATTAATATTATTAAATTATAGCATATTGTAAAAAAATGTAGCAATTGAGGTTGAACTTATTGTAGAATTTTTGAAAAATGTCTTCAAATTTTCATCAACCCTCTCTACTTGGAGGGTGTGTACTGCTCAAAAAAGTCACAAAAATCCCAAAAAAGTCATTAATTTACAAAACCATGCCACAAAATTTCAGGAAATTTCAATTTTACCGTATTCTAATGTAGTTCTGGGACTTCCATGCATTCGTAATTGTCATTGTTTTTGTACGGCATCACAATTATATGTGCCTCTGTTAGATTCCTTTGTTGTACCATTTCACATTAACAACGAAATAGTAGATCATCCAAAACAAACGTACATACATAAATACATATAGATGCCTTGAAGTAGCACTTCTTCCTTAGCCAACTCTATTTCTCTCAATTTCACCTATTATTTTTGTAGGATTGTTCCCAAATATTTTGCCTCTCCCCTCTCTTCTTTCCATTCGTGTGACGAATGGTTGAAATATTCTCTTAATCTGTAATTTGGTTGTATATAATGTAGAACTTGTTAGATTTATACTTGCTGCGTTATGGTAAACAATGATAGGAATCACTTTTAACTTACGATTTTCTAGTGAAATTCACTGAGTAAGTTATGCTCCTGATAGAGGACCAAAGTAAAGAGCAAAGTGTAGTTTGATTTCCTGTATATACGTGGTGAAAATATAACATTGATTTTTCTTATGCTCAAATTATGTACTTAATTCGCACATAATGTATTCTTAGTTTGATATGACGTATTTTCAATTTGAATTATTTATTTATTGTTTTTGTAGTAACAAAAAACAGAACATTTTTCATATTGCAGAAAGTATTAGAAAATGGGCATTGTGTACAGTTTATATATTCTTAGTAGTAAGGTTTCCTAAATCGCGCCAGTGATATAACCATATATAAAATAATTTATTGTCCCAAATCATTTTCACAAAGCAGTTTGTGTATACTTTCTCGTGTATACTTTATCGTGAACGATGGTGAAAGTCCAATATTGAAGAGTTTCAAAAATTTGAGACGCCTAAATTTTTTTTAAACTTTATTTTTAATATATAAAAGCTCAGTCACTTTCGAGTTCACTGCTTCTCCATCCGTGCTCAGCTATAATTCAGGTCACTGTAGTCTGACTCATTCAGAATAGAGGGCTCAAAACTAAGGGGCACTGTTCTTAAAAAAACAAAAATAAAGTTTTAAAAATTGAGGGTGACTTCAACTCTAGTAACTTCTTAGTTTGTATATACACTATACTATAATGTGTATAATCATAAAATATTGCATTTATTAATTATTGGTATGTTTGTGCAACTTGAATGAATAGAATCCATCGTGCGTTTTTGCATGAGTAATTTGATTTGTAATAGTGTCACATTAGAATGAATTCAAATTGAATACAACTGTTTGATCAAAATGGTGAAAGTCGGGCTTCTCTCTTGGATGACAATTTAAAACATTTTGGAATGATGGTTTTAAATTTCCTTGCTGGGTTTGTTCAACACCGTTGTTTTTTGGCTTCTGTTGCCATGAGAGGTGGCATTTGCTAGATGAATTTTCATCTCTACGCTTTTCCCTCTATGTTGGATATCTAGAAATGCAGATATCCCAAGAAGAAGTCTTCTTAAATGCTAACAAACATTCATCGAGCCAACGCTACCACAGCGACAGGAGCCGAAATTCATGACGGGAAATGAACATCTCATGGAATTTTGTTCTTCCTGCGAATGAGTGCCCAAGAAGGCTAAATGCTTTGCTAAAACATGCTTCACTTGACTAAAACAAAATGTTCTTGCCTGCTTGGAAATCTATAAAAAATTTACTGGCAAATTAATACAAATATATATAAATTGTTGTTTTTATTATTTTCTTGTTTCAGGATATGACATGTCCCCTTTCATCAGGCGGTACTCGAAATACCTGAATGAGAAGGCAATGTCATACAGGACTGTTGCATTTGACTTCTGCAAAGTCAAGAGGGGGTAAGTTGTTTTAATATTGTTTCGGAGGCCCGTTGGCCGTGAACGATAAGGCGTGAGCACTTAACACTCCGTGCCAAAGGGTCATGGGTTCGATTCCTACTAGGGGTGGTAGCTTTTCTTTGGAAATAAGAAAAGGCATCAGTCCTATCCTGGCTAGAAAAGGGTGGTAACCTATAGATAACCCATCCTAAAATTCGTAGTTAATAATAAATGGACGTTAAAATTTAATAATAATAATAATATTGTTTCTCATATATTTTATCTATTGAATTTGTTTATCTCATTTTTTATCAATTAGTTCACACATTTACATACTAAAACTAATTTATTTTCAAAAAGATTTGCTTTGAACATAAACGAAATTGGTCCATTAGGACTGGGCCAATATATTAAAAATCCTCCTAGCTCTCAAATTTAATCTACAACTCTGGGGCGCAATTTTTTCTCTTGTTCAAGGAAACCAACTGTTTAGAATTTAAAATTGTTAAGTAAATATAGCCATAAACCAATTTTTTGTTTAAAGATTTTCGAGTTATAACTATAAAACAATTTAAAAGAAGTGAGCTTTTATATATTTAATATATATATATATATATATATATATATATATATATATATATATATATATATTTAAATTTATTGTATTCATATCGATTTTGATATTACACTTGGTTAGCTTTAGCAACATCCTCAGTAATGTGGGATGATGGGCGGACATTTCTGTGAGAGATAAACTAATACATTTAATATATAAACTAATTAATTTTTTACTAATTTTATTCTCATTATATTTCAGGAAGGAAGATGGTGTGCTCAGAACAATGAACTCTGAGAAACTTTTAAAAACCTTGCCAGTTTTGCAAGCTCAGCTCGATGAATTGCTGGAGTTTGATTGTACAGCTACAGATTTAAGCAACGGAGTCATCAACATGGCTTTTATGCTTCTTTTTAGAGATCTCATAAGGCTTTTTGCCGGTTACAATGATAGCATAATTAATCTTTTAGGTAATATTATAAATTATTTTTTAAGTTATAATTCAATTTATAGAATAAATTATTGCTTTGATGACTTCAAAGACCCTCTATAAACAAAACAAGTATTCAAAATTCACACAATGGACATACATATTGAGAAAATATCGTGAGATACGTGCTGAGCCATAGGCACTTATCTAATATGAGGCTTGGATTGTTTTATAACCCTTTCAAGACGGCGAACTGCACAAATTTAGAGTGTGGTCTACCCAACCACTGAGATTAAATGAAGAGGTTGGAGCAAAATAGTGCTAAACAACATTTTTAACTAGACGTAAATGTATCTGCTATATGTTGGATGTTATGTGGGACTATCAGTTGAAATGGTTAGGAGCAACAAGATTAAGTAGCATACTGAGCTTGTAGTCATATTTTAGTAGCATTTGCATCATAGACAGATAGTCCCACATAATATCCAACATATAGCAGCTACAGTTAAGTTTTGGTAAAAAGTTTGCTTAGCACTATTTTGCCTCGACTCCTTCAAATAGCAGTGCCTCCTCTGCCCATTTTCTTCTCATTTTTTCTAATACACTATCGTTATTGATTTATTTAAAACGTTTTCCATCACCATTTTCTCATCTTAGTCTTTGGAACAGACAGCGGCATGGTTAAAACCCTTTTTTAATTTTATTAATTGTTTAAATATATGTATGTAAAAATTTTAAGTTTATAGATATCATGGTAATCTGTGTAAGATTACAATAAATTTTAAGCTATTAGTTAAGGCTTTTTATTTTTGATTGATATTATTTTCTTTTTAATGGGCATGAAATTTGCTTTTCAAATCATGAAAATGTCACAAAAAGTCCCGAAATTGGTTTTCACAAAAGTAGTAGACACCCTGCCTTTGCTGATCCATAGTTTTGTGATTATATTTTTTGTTTTTTTTTTTCAGAAAAATTTTTTGAAATGAACAAAAAACAATGTAGACAAGCACTAGATTTATATAAAAAATTTCTCATAAGAATGGATAGAGTTGGAGAATTTTTGAAAGTTGCAGAGAATGTTGGAATTGACAAAGGAGAGATTCCTGACTTAACAAAAGTTAGTATAATTATTCTTAAATTTATTTGATTTATGTTCTATTTTGTAATTGGATATTAAATTTGTTATGTTACATTGTTTATTCCTGATGTCACTTGAAAAACTTTGAACATAAACTTTTCATACTTTCTCTACGGCTGAGCAAAAACAACTAAGAGCGCTGAACATAGGCGCTGTATCTGGTTTCTGCTGGTCATTGAGTCAGCTGTTCATTACAAATATAAAATATCAAAACAATATTTAAATTTCTTTTTTTTTTTAAAATATTTATATAATAGGGGTACCCTAAAGTAACATTTTGACTTTGGAATTCATTTTATATGACACGGATGTCTCACCACACTCACAGCAACACCTTCCTGATGGAAAAAGTCGGTTTAGGTGTTGATAATTGGAGATTGGCCTTGAGACAACCATTGTTTTGACCTCTTCATGTTGTCATATAGGATCCATTTTTCATCTCTGGTCACAATTCTTACAAAGAAATAGAGCCTAGACAGCAGCGATGAGCAGAGCGTTCTCCGATGGTCCTTGTTGGATTTTGATAATTGATGAGATACCCATTGTCCCTGTCTGTGGGACTTACCAATTTCATGGAGGCTCCTGTGTACGGTGTACCATGTGCACCCAAGTCACCATAGTTCCTCAATGGTTAACCTCGGATCAGATTCCACTAAGGTCTTCAAGACATCCTGGTCACGCTGTGACCAGGCCTACCGCCTAGAAAACCTCCTGTACAAACGTCCACACTTGCTTTCAGTCTTTGAGTCGCAGCTGTCGCCTTAATTCCCACATGATACTGAAAAAGCATGCAGTGGCGAATATGCTCTTCAGAAGGTACAAACCCCTCCATGCTCTATCAAGGCAATGAAGAACTTAATACGAAATTAAATTTTGAGCAAAGGGATTGATCCACCGATAAATGTAATGATATGATATTTTACTCCAGAAAGATTAGTGTAGTTTTAAGACCAAAATACGTATTATCTAATAGTTGATCACTTTTGGGTACCCCTTATAGTTTATTTTAAGTGCTTAGTTATGCAGCTCCTGTGTGACAGACTTTTTTTGTCATAAATTGATTATCTCATTTATATTTGTAGGCACCCAGTAGTTTACTTGATGCACTTGAACAACATCTAGCTGCCTTAGAAGGGAAGAAAGGATCTGCTGCTAATACTCCCACTCAGACTGCAAGGTAAATTATAATTATTTATTCAGATTTACTTTAGATCAGAATTTCAACCGGTGAGCATACACATCTCAAAATTATTCTCCTAATATTGACAAGCAAATATTTAGCCATAGGAGAGGCCTGAAGCAACGGATAGTTGGGATCAGGCTATATAAAAACACATATTTCTGTGAGAATCTTGTATTCCCTTGGACTTAAGGTAAGTGAATAAAGATGTGAGAATAGGTTGGATGTCAAACATTGGAGATCAGGGAACAATGAATCTGCAGATGTAGCATCAGGGTTATTCACATGCCACACGCCTGGAACTACTCTAGGACAGACGTCAAGATTTACGTCTGTCCTAGAGTAGTTCCAAGGCATGTGGTGTAGAGAGCAGCGCTTCGCTGATCTGAAATTGCATTCACCCAAAATTCCTATGTTTTCCTACTTTGTTGAGCCAGGCGCAGAGGGGGCGATGAAAGAATAAAAAGGGCTTGCTTACTTGCGGTTACTCAGTTCGCATCAGTTCCTAAGACCTTGGCCCAGATGTGTGTCACAGGTGCATCAGTCCAAAATTCTCTTATTCCCGAATTAATTGTTGTCAGTCTAACTATAGCCTGTTCAAATAAGCCCAGGAACTCAATTGCGCCTCTGAATGTCTGGGTGGTAATTTCTCCCTGCACGGTCCCTTCTGTTCCCTGTTTGTTAACATTTTAGCTGAAGAAGGCTGCCAAAGAGAGCTTGATAAAACCTCCAATATAGACTCTTCCTAAAATCTATGTTTTTCTTTAACCAAATTCCTCTTGATTCATTGCTTTGTGTACTCTTAGTACTATTATAATAAGGCTACTTCTATTCAGTCATAATATTTTATAACAAAAGAACAATGTACATAGATTTGCTGAGTGTTTAGAGCTGCTTAAAATAAATTGATTTATATACATTGCCAGACATACCAGACTATTCTGTCTTCTCCTCTGTAATTCCAATTCATTGCATGACCACCATCAACCAACTGAGAAAGAGTTTTATGAAGGGTTGATCAGATCACCTGTTTGTGAATAAATTGTTTTCCATCATGAACATATAATTACATCTTAAAAGTGAAATCTCTTGCTCGGCGGAAAGATGATTTGTGGATGTATGAGGAATTATTCTTGAAGTTTAGCTCTTCATATTAAATAAACTGTGTTGCTAGAATATTATGTTATTTTTATTACAGTTTGTCGTCTGCAATATATTAAAAAAAAATAATTTAACTTAAAATTCTTTTTATGTTTGATTTTATTTTATATGTTGTTAAATAACCTTGAAGGCATTCTTCCTCCAACCTTATTCCTCCCATTCTCCCTGATCCTTCTTCCTTCTTGCTGCATAATTCAAGGTAATTATTTACTTATTTTATTACTATATTTTTTTGTTATTTTGCACTATTTTTAACTATGTTTAAATTTCAGCCAAAGAAGTGATGTAAAAAGTGGCGTAAATGCACTATCTTCAACAAGCAGTGCTTTCGGTTCGGTTGCTGCCGCCCATGGTGTTGATGGCGACGATGCTCTCAGGCAGCAAGCTCTTGCTGAAGAGGAAGCAGCTATAAATCATTATAAGGTAATTCCTTTTTTTTTTTTTGTTTTGGGCTTCAAATTTTGTCCTCCGTTCTCATTACAGGAACTTATGATCTTAGAAAAGGACATTGCACTATCATATTCATGAAAGTAAGCCATCAATTCGTTTTATAGAATATCCTTCAAAAATAACAACCTGAAAATAACGTTTGCAGGTTCAGAGTCATTCCTTTAACAACTTAACGGCCAGCTTAATAAGTTGGCTTTTTTTTTTCTTTTTCAATACCATGTAATTTGGCTTTAATGTGTATTTTGGACTTAAAGAAATTATATTAAAAAAAAAATTAATTACTAGTAATTATATTTTAAAAAAATAAATTAATTAATTACTAGATATGAATAAATCCCTAAATAATAATTTAATTACCATAAACTAATTAATAATGAATTAATTACTATAAATTAATAACTAATAAATAAATTACTAGAAATTAGCTCCATATGCATATAGTTATCATGGCCCTGACGTTAGAAAGCAATAATTTTCGAGCGTGGCTATGAGAAACCTTTTAAAAGTATGTGTGCCGAACAAATTAAAAGTATCCTGCACATATGGTAGGATATTGTAAACAGAATACACTACAGTGCTGGCAGCCTATGTATTAAATATATAGATCACCGATTCAAACAAGATCTCTATTGTGGAAAGTAATATGAATAAAAAATATATATTTCTCTTTTTGTGTTCCACCATACTCAAAAACTTTCCATTTGTGTTAAAATTTACTATTTGTATTCAATATAATTTGAATGAAATAAGATAAAAACTTATTTTCAAAATCTCTATGAACTTTCCAGAGAACCCAATACTTTTTCCCCCCGTGGAACTGAGGAACTAATTACTCACAAGCTTCAAAATGATATTATAAAATTGAACAGAGCTGGTTTTGATACTAAGCAATCAATGATCTTTCCCAATAAAATATATTCCAGAAATGAATAATTTATTCATTAAATAGTTAATTTATTCACAATTTAGTTTAGAACAGATGTTGGAAATTCAAACTAAGAAATGTAATACTGTGGTTTTCTGTTTTTAATTTTAGTATAAATGATATAAGAATACCTTTCTCTTCCCTTACGCTATAAATTAGCATGCAACCCAAACATTTTGAAATTCATATGCATGGAACTGAACTTCTTAATTGCTTGTTCATTGGAATGCATTAATGTTCCCTGGGTTATTTTATATTGCATGAGCAATATTTCGTGTATCCCAGGATGAGTTATAAATTGTGATTTGTTGCTCTTTTCTTTTGTTAACTTTCTTTTAAACATGACCCTTACAGGAATTTGCATATATACAATTCATTGATTTTTAACTCGCAGTCTTCCATGGTACAAGTCATTACAAACATTATAGTCTTTGAGTATTTACCGAGCCATTATCTTCTTCACCGACGTTTTGCTAGTCATGCTGCTAAGGGTCAAATCCGAGAATCTTCTCAGACTTAACCCTGAGGAAGCTAGCTGTATGACGAGCGAAATGTCGATGAAGAAGGAAGTGACATGGTCAATACTAGAAGACTATAACATTTGTTATTCATTGCTTTATTTTAACTAGGCTATTTAACTATAAACTTTTCCCTAAGACATTTTTAGTAGGAATCATTTTTTTTTAATTTGTTCTATTCAAAACTGTTGTCACTTTCCCTATTAAACTTTCAATCTGCTGGAAAAGAGATGACTAACAAGTTTGTTCCAAATTACTTCGTCACTGGGTGGGGTAGCATGATGTTGGATTGGTTTCTAAATATCATGCACGACAAATAAATTGCTTGGTTGTATTTTATGAGATAATTTACGATGCTAAGTGATTTATCAATTTTATCATCAATAGGGACAAAAATCACTTCTTAAAATAAAATAAAAATAATTCATATCAAATAAAATAAATAAATTTTAATTTTGAAAGTATTACTTTCAACATTAGCCTGTTTGGTTTTTCAGGATTTAGTAAACTGTTTATACATTTCATTTTTCAGTTATTTTGTGAACACTCTGAATTTTCATTGGGGGCGAGGTTAGCTCAGTGGTAGAGCACTGGACTAATATGCTGGAGGACCTGAGTTCAAATCCCGAGCAACCACTAAAGATTTTTATCTCCTAGTGTTTTCGTTCATGGGTTGAATTTGTTCTCCGTGACCGACCCTAGGCACACCTAGCCTTTAATTAATTTATTAATGGCTACCAGATTTGTTGATGCGCTGTAAAAAAAAAAAAAAAAAAAAAAAAAAAAAAAAAAAAAAAAAAAAAAGTGGGTACCTGCAAAGGGGAAAATCAGGCGGCCAGAGCATAGTGCTGACCACACTATCTCCCTAGTGTGCCATATGGTCATGAATCAGATACTTCTTTGTGGCCTGTTCTTTGTGGGACTGATTCTTTTTTTTTTAGCATAAATATGCATTAGCGTTGACTAAACTGGAAAAAAACGTTACAAAAAAGTGTCCACTGGCGTTCGCGCATGCGCAGTGGCCATGTACGAAAAAGAAGACTGTATGTGTCACAAAAAAGTGTCCGCTGGCATACAAGCATGCGCAGTGGTGTTTGCGCATGCGCAGTGGCGTTCGTGCATGCATAGTGGCGTTCGCTCATGCGTAATGGCCATGTGCGAAAAAGAAGACTATGTACATTACATAGGTTTTTCGGGTGGGCCTAAAGCATATTTATGTTCCTGAATTTGAGCAGAAATAACAAAATAATTTTTTTTTTTTTTTTTTTTAATTTTTATCGGTAAAAAAAGCGAATTTATTAAATCTATTCTATTTATGTGATGTTCCTGTTGAATATTCACCCTATTTTCAATCTACTTATGAGGTGGATTACTAAAAAAATTAAACTTTTTATTTTTACTATGCATTTTGATTAATTTGTGTGTTTGCATTAAGTGAATTGCCTCCTTTTGTTACAGTCTAAAGTGCAATCTCCTACCAATTCTGGAGGACAAGCTGCTACAAACCCTTTTCTTGTTGGTTCTCCTACTCAACCAATAGTTGACCTTTTTGGTGCACCCATTCCTTCTAGTGAACCTCAAGTAAGAGAAAATATTAAACCCTTTAGCTATATTTCCTCTAACATAATCACTATCCTTAACAAATTATATTTCTCCCAGGTATTTAAAATTTATGGACATATACTCTTAATGAAATAATTACAGTTTTTTTCAATAATATTTATTGCTAATTAAATATTAGAGTAGGTTGTCACGCCTTAAATCCAACTAAAAAATATTACAGTCTCCACAGCATATTTGATTCATTAAAGTTTTTATAAAGTGTAGAGGTAAGGTTATTTTGATGTCAGAAACATAGACTGTCTGCAAACCATTCAACTTACATTTTTGGGAAGATCGATTTATTTCTATACTTTGTAATATGTCTTTACTCACAGAAACCAGAATATGGGTATCAGTGGAATTTTAAATTCTTCTTCTTCCCATAACATATCACCGTTCCAGAAGAACATTGACGTAACCGGAAAAATGTGTCAAATGCAAATAAGTCCATTGAAAAAATCAGGGGAACACGGACCTAACTGTAGTTCGACTAAGGACTGCCAGAGAAAATTCAACAGAACAACATTCAGAAAATTTACTGTACTTAAGGGTTGAAATTAGGGTGATTCTAAACCCTGGTAAATGAAAGTAAAGTATATTGTTAAGATCAATTTTTATAAAAAGAAATATAAAAAAATTTAATTACTTGAGTAAGTTCCATTATATGAATCTGACTTAATCTCAGGGATCAAAGTTCCGAGTGAATGAACGATATAATATTTATTTCCAGACAATTCTGAGATACAAACATCAATACCAAAAACAATACAAATGACAATAAAAGAATTAACAATTACAAAAAAATAAATTTTACCTCTAAATCAATTTGCTTCCAACAAGGCCTCAACACACTGCGCTTCAGCAACTCCTTCCTCAATGCGACACGCCTTACCGCCAGGTCTCGTGCCTCTAAATTAATTTGCTTCCAATAAGGCTTCAATACACTGCGCTTCAGTAATTAATGGACTCAAGCTCCGCACGCGACCAACGCTGAGAAAAGAGAGACGCTCCGTTTGAGCGGGCTGCTGGGACTCAACTGACGCTTTGCTAGAGGGAAAACTTTGCATCCTTGTTTCTTAACTTCCGAATTATGTTCGTTCATATATAAAGATAATAATTATGTTTTTCGTAACTTCAAATAATTAATTTATTGTTATCTGAATGTAAATTTAATATGGATATATTGTATATCAGTATTGTCCAAAAATATTATTAATTTTGATCGTATATAATACAATGTTAATTGTATATATGGTTTGTGATTTGCGCGGGCTTTTCAAAATATTGATGGTTATTTGAATTTAAAAATATTTTCGTGAATGTAATATATCATTACAATATATTCTACATTCACTCAATATACCATTACTTTCTCTCTCTTACACCCTTTACAATTATACATTTTATACAAATGCAAATAGTTTTCAACTCCTGTAAAATTGAAGTTTTTGCATTTACTGTCACTGTTCTTCCAGAACGGCGATGCGATATGTAAAGGGTGTCTCATTTAAGACAGATCGAGCATGTTTTAAGATCGAAGAGTTGATCTCAGAAAAAAATGCCAGCCATAGGCAAATGTTCTAGGGCTTGATATCAGCTTGCAGAATGTATCCATTTTTTTTTTTTTTTTTTTTTTTTTTTTACGTTTCAACCATGTTAGTGCTTGGCGCATGTTCAAAAATTGAGGTTCATGACCCCTAAAGTTATGTTGTCTATTTTAAAAGATGTAAAGTTGCAAAAAAACTAGTACAAACCGCACTTCAATATCTTTAATATTAACAGAGGTTGGTAATAACTCTAAATTTCGTAATTTTAATTATAACTTTAATTGGACGCCTTTAAACGGAAAGGAACCAAGC
The DNA here is from genome assembly GCA_946811695.1 of Gonocerus acuteangulatus. Taxonomy (NCBI): domain Eukaryota; kingdom Metazoa; phylum Arthropoda; class Insecta; order Hemiptera; family Coreidae; genus Gonocerus; species Gonocerus acuteangulatus. The sequence goes on along the minus strand of OX328127.1, from coordinate 75,229,470 downwards.
GCCATTTTTAACGAAATTGAGTTTTTGGTGCTATCTTGTAGAGAATTAGAGAATTTATATAGTAATAAAAAACTGGTTAAAATATAATGTGTATCCAGTATGCTGTAATAAACAGAAAGGAATCAAACACCATTTTTATCAATAACTATAAAAATAAAACCCTATTACCATAACAACAGTTTATTTTAATGAGAGAAAATGAATGAAACATTTCAAGTAATAAAGGAATTTTAGACCCACAAAAAACCCAATTCTCTGAAGAATGAACAGACGGCACTTGGTTCCTTTCCGTTTAAAGGCGTCCAATTATGAGATGAAGATAGTTAGCCGTTGAGATGATAAGAAGTTTGTTTATGAATAAATGATGCATGATTTCGTTATTTTTTAATCATCTATTTAATGAAAATACTGAGATGGAGATAGTTAGCCATTGCGGTGATATGAATTCAAGGGATTTTTGGGATTCGGCTAGGAGAAAAAAACGTCATATCTTCAAGCAGAAATCTATATTGGACGTTTCAGCTGCACTTTTTCAGCCTTCTTCAGCTAAAAATAAATATACACAAATTACAAGTAACACTAATCAGACAGTAAGGAGCTTTTTAAACATCATGTCAATAAATTCTGAAGCAATCTTTTTTAAAAAATGCCTATTAGGTAGATAGGTAGTCATTTTACAAAATGTGGTTGTCAACAAGTATAACAATATGGAAGACAGTGAAGTAAATGTTTTGTTTGTCCGTTTTTGTAATTAATGTTTCCCCCATTTCCTCCACCGTCTTCCATAAGCTATTTTGACCAAGCTCCAGACAATTTTCCTATCTGTTTGTCCTAAAGCATTAACATCTTTTACTGCGCCCTTTTACAACCTAGCAATTCCCTTCTTTCAGCCTTACCGACTTACACAATGCTTGTGCGATTAGCCTGTTATTAGAGCTCAAACACACATACATAATTTGTATGTTTAAATTTCAGGTTCAACAAACAGGAAAAGCATCCGATGACTTATTGCAGCTTGGAAACCCCTTTGCCGACATTTTTGGCGCTCCTGCGCCCCAACCTGCACTCGCTATGGCCCCTCCTGTACAACCTGCTGTACAAAATAACATGTGGATGTCCAATGGTAATAATGGTTACCTGATGAATAATCTGCATGGTTAGTTAAACTATAGACATTTTTGTACCTTCTAATACTCATACCTTATTGTCCTAATAAATAATGTCAAGATATTCATAATTTTTACATGTTATGATATATCTTAGTAACAATCCTAAAATATTGTAATTATTCTTCAACTGACCCTTTTCTAAATATTCTTATCTTCATGGACGGCGGAAGGTCAACAAATAAAATCTTCAACACTCAGTATCACCAACTTTATTTCATCCCTACATGTTTCACACCTTTATTGGTGCCTCTACAGGGGAAAAAATTACAAAAATAAAACTTACAGCCTACACCTTAGGAGGATAACTGGTGGAAGGTTATCCTCCTAAGGTGTAGGCTGTAAGTTTTATTTTTGTAATTTTTTCCCCTGAAGAGGCACCAATAAAGGTGTGAAACATGTAGGGATGAAATAAAGTTGGTGATACTGAGTGTTGAAGATTTTATTTGTTGACCTTCCGCCGTCCACGAAGATAAAATATTGTATTCATTGGTAGTTCTTAGACCTATTATGAATTAGATAGATGTGAATGAAAATTTGATATCCTTGCATGTGTGTTTTCTTTAAAACAAATTATACAACATTTTTTTTATCTTTATTACTGATAACACTGGCACATAGAAGAAAAAAATCCTGAACCCTAGGTAGATCTTAATTTATATTTATCATTTTACTTGTATTTTGACGCGCTGTTTCAGAATCCGAGCATAGAAATACTTTTCAGTGCATACATTTTTTTTTAAATAACCATAAACAGCTTTAAAAAAATCACTATGTATTTAACTAAGGAGGACTACATTTTTAACCAGAAACCAGAATGTAATTTCCCGAATATTTTTGTTGCTCTGAATACAAATCTGGCCTCAGTACTGCTTTATCAGCTCAGGTTCTTGAGATATTGTAACCTAAATGTTTGGAAATCAGTTTCGAGTAATATATTTTTGGTTACGAAACAAAAGATAATTAAAATATGTAGGTTATAGAGCTTAATGGCATATGATTTATTTAAATATCGTCTTTCTTATTGAAAATTTTGCGATTAAAATTTATTAAAAACCAAAAATTGATGAAAAAAAAAATCATTATGTGGGTAACACAGGCTAACAACATTTTTAACCAGAAACCTGAAGTGATAAAGCGATTCGGAGATCAAATTAGTACTCAGCCCATTAAAAATGTCTGGAAAAATAAATTCTGGTGCGTTGTTAAAAATTAAGTTGGCCTTAGTTTCTTACATAGTAACTTTTTAAGAATTTTTTGTTTAAAACCCTTTCCGCGCCAAGATAGGCCCAAGGTGAAGGTTTGTCCAGTACGGGATACTCGCACCCAGCCTCGGGTCCCCTGTATGGGATACTTTTCCCACTCACGATCATAGTGCTTAGACTTTGAGAGATCTCCTTGTCAAATTAAAACTCATCTTTTATAATTCTGATTTTTCTTTTATTTGCTATCATTATTCATTTTTATTTATCTTTGAGTTTAATTTATTTTTAAGTTGAATAAATTTATTTAAAAGAAAGTTTTATTGTATGCGTGTAAAAAAAAGTTGTCTTGTTAACCCGTTGTCCTTTATATTATGAATAATAAACATGGTAAATTTATAATCAATAAACACACTGTTGGGAATAGACAGAGGCATAAAAACTTACAACAATTTGAGAATGATTGAGAACATAAATGGGCTGAGAGTCTAACAAGATGTTTTATGGCTAAATAGCTCACACCGCCAAAAACTTGATTGAAATACGCTCCAGTGACAGGAAGTAATACTAGAAGTATGCTACGGTAAAACTAGATAGCTCTAAAGACGAGATATGTGTTGAGAAAGATTGTGAGAAATATGAGGAGGTCTCGACTGCTGGACAAATCAACGGTGCTTGGGGCCCGTCTTTCCTCCGACTTGTACACAAGTCAACGGTACACAGGTCCCAGCCACTCTTGACTGCTGGAGCAGTCAACAATAGAAAAAGGGTTAGGAGTGATTTTTGACGTTTAAAAAAAAAAAAAATAAGAGTACTTCTGGGCTTGAATTCAAATTGAACACATCAAATACATGGAAAATGACAGGTCTAGTCTTTAGTAGAAACTACTTTTTTTTGTATGTGTGCCCGTGTAATTAATTACCAACTATTTTTGTCATGCATGTTTAAGAGATAATATTTCTTTATCCCCCCCCCATTACATTTGAAATGAAAACGTCGATACTTTTTTTAATATCCCACTTTTATAACAGTGCTCGATGTTTTGTAGGTTTTGGCACAGTGAATAACTCCCCTGCACCACCAGCAAATGCTTTTGTTAGTGACAATGCATTTAATTCAGTGTTCGGTGCTGCAGACCAAACAGCCGCACCTGCTCCTGGTGAGCCAATTTATATGTTTATTATAACAACTGTTTTAAATTCATTATTTATTTCACTTATCCTTGCACATTCACAGTATTGGTTTTTATTTTTCTCAGTCAAAATTTGTTTTATCTCTCATTTTTAAATACTTTGAATATTTGTTTTATTCATTCCTTAGAAATGACTGTTGCATGCTTTGGAGTTTTGATAAATTAGGAATTAATTAAAATATTATGACTAAAATCAATCTTAGTCAAAGAGTACAAATTTGTGGTCTAATTGAAGGAGTATTATTAATGCACCAATTATATTAGTTCCGCATGTCTAACTTCCAACATCTTTCCTATTTCCATCAATTCTTCATCAGGTCTGTAATTACAAAATTTCATGCTTTATTAACACTCTATTAAATGCTACATTTATTTGTTATCTTGAAAATATCAAATGTTTTGTCATTTGGTTTTAATATTATAAAAAAAATAGCACTTGGAGAAATCAAAGTTATTCAATTTCTGCTTATTTTGCTTGTGAGATTACGAGCAGTTAAAAAAATAAAATTAAATAAAACTGTGCCGAGAGCAAAGCAACACAACAGTTGAGAGAGTGCTGAACCAGATCTCCATTGCTAGACTGCTGTCATTTTCGAAATGACTTTTTGAAAGAATCTTTGAGGAATCTTTTTGCTCTTAGCAGGCATTTTTCCATTTAAAAAACCTATTAGGCACATCCCTAGTCATAAAGTAAATTCTCTTCACTGTCTTATGTTTTACTATTTTCATACTCAAGAAAGTTAGGTATTGAATAACACTACACCACACTATAGCCTGTTCAGATAAACCCAGGAGTTCAATTACGCATGCATGAACGTCTGGGCAGGGATTTCTCCCTGCAGTCTCGCTTCTGTTCCGCCATTAACCTTTTAACCTTCCAGTGGTCGCACCCACTGTTAGAACACGAGCGGTCGTGCTGCGCACTCAGTGTGCCATCGTGTTTATTTTTGTGTTATTGTGTTTTAAACGTCTATTTATTTATGTTTTTCTTTACTATTATATTATGTATTTATACATAATATAATAGTAAAGAAAGTTAAGTCATTATTTTAGACAGATATATAAATTGTAATGTAAATAAGCTCATTTATCTATTAAAACAAATATATTGCATATAACTTCTTTTATTTTTAAAAAAATTGTTTACTTTACAATAAGACGGAAAATTGTAATGCGTATAAACATTTATGTCTGGAACAAAATTAAAAAAAAAATTAACATTAAAAGATATTTTAATAAAAATAGAAATATACATGGCAATTAAATGCGAAGAATGTAATTCTTACGATCTATTCAGACAAAACAGTGTCTGTCACTTTTACTGCATTTAATGCAAATTATTTCAAGTTTTATATGTTTTTTTAAATGTAAATTTATTGCATGTTATTTTGGTGTTAATATTCTTTGTTGTCCACAAGCATGACATCACTCTCTCTTTTTCTTCGGAGGTGGTTTTTCCATTGTTGCTTCTTGAGTCCTTGCGAATTTTCTTTAAAGAAATTGTTTTTATCGGAAGGAAGTGACGGAATGCTTGCTCTGGACTACAAATTTTCATTCATGACCTGAAATGCAATATTCTTGCATTGGTCGCACGGAGCACTGCGTAAATGGCTTTGCAAATGGCCGACCTGAAGAAATAATTTGCCTCCCAAAAGTTCGTGCTAATGTAATTGAACTATTCCGTCTATCGGAACAGGCTAAAGTTGGGCAACTAAACTTTATTTTTTAAAATAAAGTTTTTTTTTCTCTCTATCTCTTTCTATTTTTATCCTCTTTGATTATTATTTTGATGAGAATCAAAATGAGGATTTGATGTGATGATAAATCATTTACTATATTCTTAGTCAAACAAAACAAAAAATAAAAAATTGGCCTGTTCATCTCTGTTGTCATAATTACTTTCATTTTCATTTTCTAGTTTCAGAAGCAACTGGTAATCAAACTTCTTAATTATTGATTATTATCGTTTATTGTAGTAAGCTTTTTTATTCCTCATATTCTCTTAATCATTTCATAACTTCAATTTTTTCTCTTGTATTTATTGTATCTGCTTCCCCATATACCTTACTTATTTGTGCTTCATGACATTTTAACTGTTATTATTTTTCCCTACCATTATCCTTAAACTTAAGGGATTATGCCACCTTGTAATTTAAAAAAAAAAAAATTTCTGACTGCTGTCAGAAACAAAAATCACACCGATCAAAAGTTAAAAAAAGAATAACTTATGAACTTGCCACCCAATTAATGAAATTCTACATCTCATCATTGACAATATAGTAAAGAATGTGTATTGTAAATGATAACGAAGTCCTTTGATATCTTTTACACCTATTTGAAAAAAAATAGTTTTGTCGATAATATTCAAAAACAGGGGGTCTCCCGTGGTCTAGTGGCTAGCGCACTAGATTCATAAGCGGGAGATGGTGGGTTCGATCCCCACCGGCGCCAGAAATTTTCTCATCTCAGGGCTCGCTGAGAAAATTCCTGGCTGCACCCTGGATGTCAGCGCTAATAGCCAAGATAAAAAAAAACAAAACAAAAAAAAACATTTTTTTTTCAAAAATAACATCAAACAATATTCAAAATTGTTTTAAAAAGGACAGCCAATTCTTATAGCCAAAAATGAAAACAAATACAATTTTTTGAAAATCTCTAGGCAGTATAACCCCTTTAATAACTGTTAATAGTAATTGTTCTTTACATTGTTGCTTTTTAGTCAGATTAATAAGTATTATTTCAAAAATCTGAATGATTCTTTAAATTTTATGAAAATGTTATCTTAAAAATGCCAGTTAAATACTCTTTATATTGGATTATCGATTTAAACAGGAATTTGGTTGAATAAATTCTAGAGTATAGGTCACGTGTTACTGTTAAATATGATCTACTGTGAAAAATGTTTATATTCAACGAAGCTTTCTTCTTTCTTTGGAGATTTGCGAAGGTTGTAAAGTAATTTGAGTTCAATATAGTGACTATTTTTTTCTCAAATTAGCCATCGTAAGAGTTTTTTATTTATTTTTAGTGCCAAACTAAATGTAGTTGGAAAATATTTTATTTTATAATTTAAAGAGTTCAGCAATCAGTTAAAACGCCATAATGCTCACAATTAATCTTGGGAAGGATAATTCCAGAAGAAAATACGTGCTTGTTATATATTCGTTAACTTGCAAATTTGTACATGTCATTATGTGTGTAACCCTTTTTTATCAATAACTTATTTTCAAAATGGCAGAAGGTCATATCGCTGTTCCGGAAGAACAGTGGCATAAATGCAAAACCTTTAATTTTACAGGAGAGTAAAAAAAAAAAAAAAAAAACTATTTGCAGTTGTATAAAAGGCATAATTGAAAAGGGTGTAAGTGTATATTGAGTGTATATATACTTATATATATTTACTTTACTTTCATTTACCAGTGATTAGGATCAGTCTAATTTCAACCCTTAAGTGCAGTTAAATCAGTATTTCTTTAAATATTGTTTGTTGTTCTAGAAGACAAATTTTCTGTTTGTTGTTCTGTTGAATTTTCTCTTGCGATCTTGAATGAAACTATGTCTATGGGATGTGTTTCTGATAATTTTTATGGACCTATTTGCATTTGACACATTTTGTAGTTACGTCATTATTCTTCCGGAATTACGATATATTAAAAACAATTTTACACTCTGTTAAATTATTTTATTAGTTACTTTATATGTTTTACACCCCTTCAGGAGCTATTTTTGAATATATATAAAGCATTTGTGCTTCATCCATTAATGACCTTCCACAGATAGAGTCATATCAAGTGTAATAATATGTGTATGGTTTCTACAATCTCTAATACTTTATTTCACTAACATATATTACTTAATCTGTAAGTCTAATTGCACACTTTGTTGACATTGATATTCTAGTAAAAGTGTAAATTTATTGATTTGGTCACATTCTTATTAGAGCCTTTATTAGTTCTCCTGATATTAAGAAACAATTATAAACTATTTAGAATATTGAAGTAACTCGCCAGAGATGCTCCCCTAAATGGTTTAAAACTATAACTTATATTTGTGACGTTAATCATTTCTTAAACAATTTTGAGGAGCAACTCGTGCCAGTTACTTCAAGAATCCATTGATACTTACCCACCCTTACCTTCAACTTACATATTTAGAATATGTTATACGTATTACATTCATTCACTTGATGGGGATTGATGTTTATGTGCAAGCTGCCGCCGGTGAAGTGAATCCTTTTGCTGGGGAAGGTAAAGCCCCTCCTCGGCCACCCCCTCCTCGTCCTTCCTCTCCGCCTAAGTCTGCCCTAGACGACTTGAGCGATGGAATCAGGGCTGCGATGGGCCAGCCTCAAACCTTCCAGCAACCACCTCCTGTCCCGGGGTTCCCTACTCAACCGCCTAACGCACAAACTTTTCAACAACCTCCTCCGACTCAATCTTTCCAACAAGGCGCTCCCCAACCTTTCCCGCCTCCAGGCATCCCGCCTCAACCTTATCCACAACCTGGAGCCCCACAACAACCTTTTCCACCTGCTTCATTCCAGCAACCGGCTCCCACTCAACCTGTAATGTATACTTCCACCTCGTCCCCAGCAAAGGTTCCTATGGCTGCTATGCAAGGTAAGGTTTTATAACAGAACTATTAAAATTTGTATGACATCGACTGAAGGAAATTGTTATACAGACAGTATACACCGCCATTGGCTTAATTTTCAAATTATTATTCTTCTGAGAGGAAGGCTGGGATTTGAACCCAGAATCTCCCTGTTTTATGCTCTGATAAGTTGCTAATTACACTACCAGGCTTCATATCACTGAATGGCAAGGTACTTCATCCATTGAATACAAAGCTTTATTTCTTCTAAAATATAAAAAATTGAAAAAAAAAAAAAAAAAAAAAGAGAGGGAAATTTTGTTAATAAGAGTACAACTAATAGTCCTCTCTCCTTGCCTAAATAACTGTTACAGGCATTCTATACTATCAAGTTGAGAGCAGTATTTGATTTCCCACTCAGAATTAATTTACCTGCCTGCAGATAACGCAATTTTTCTGTATTGTTATTTTTTAAATTTTAATTGAGGAGGTCATACTTTTTTTATTTATTGTTATTGACATATTTTCACAATTTCCTTCGGTCACAGGGTTATGAATATTTTGTTTTAAGAGCACTGTCTTCTTTTGCATGATTTTATACATGCACCTCTTTCCGCTTGTTATGGTTTTTACATTTTTTAAAAGTATTTAGTGTGAAATAGGACGGCCTTCGTATATTAATATTGATTAAAAAAAAAATAGATTGGAAATGAATAGTCATCTTAAGTTATAGGATTCTGCTGCTTGCAACTAGGAAGACAATCGCCTGTTTTAATGAATTTGGTAAACCCTTAAATGCATGATATAGCATAATGGTGCCTTCTGTAAGTTTATTGGTTCAGAGAAGATCCTAGGTATTTCCCAACAAAAGCAACAAATGTTTATACTAGGAGGGCATCTATCAGTTGGGAAAGACAGGAAATTGTTCAGAAATGAAATGAATATATCGGGAGGAGTGGGGTTAATCGAGGTAATCTAGGTATTTTGCTATATGTCGGGGAAACTAACAAAACGATACTTTACGTTGCTAGTGGATTTGATTGGATGAAGGGTTTTTTACCTTTTAGGGACAATCTAATACGCACGTATTGCTTGCCTGGCAGCCTGAGAGTCCAGGGCGGCTGACTGTCCAGTGGCCTGAATGCTTTTTAGCTGTACTCACTGAACCGTACCGCTTCTACTCCACTTCATTCTTTTCGGATCGCAATCCTCGTCTTCATCACTACTATCTCTTGAAGAAGCAATATTTTGCGTAATGTTCATACCTGAAGTCGGAAATTACGATTTCAGTAATTGTAGTATGAAATCAATTGAAATTATTTAAATTTGGTTTTTATTTTCCAATATATATTTTTAAGAAATGATGTATAATTGAAGTAACTTTCAAAATGACATACAGATATACTTGGAACATTGTTTTTATGCTATACGCAAGTTCACTGAATTATGCTCAACATTTTTGGTAGTTATATTGTTAATTCTTCAGGTGTTCCGCAGGTTATCCACAGTTGTACTGATATTTTCATAATTTAATAACACTGATTGAAAAAAGTAGTCTTTAATTTTAAGAGTAGTTGTAGTTTCATTTAATTTATTTTTATATCAGTAGTTTTAATGTCAGACAACATAATCAATATAATTAAAATGTGAAATACTTTGGATATTAATATTAATAAAAATTAATTGTAAGCTATATGGTAAATTATTATTATTGACTAAAGCCTCTTATTTATCAATAATAGAGAAATCAATTAGCTTTTTCTTATTTGAAATATAAGGATTTTGTAGTGAATATTTTTTAAATTAAGGTGATGATATGGCTTATCATTTATTGATCCTAATATATGTACATACATAAATTATATTTATTTAAGAATTAAATGTAATGCTTCATACAGAAATTAAAATCTGAGACCATTTTCAAAAGATCTTCGAAGAGTCTATTTAATTAAGTTTTATTCAAGCGCTTAAAAAGGTACTGCAAAATTAAAGGATGTGCTTTTTTTTTATTTGATGTGAATAAGATGTTTATAAAATTATTTCCTAGCTATTTTTTATTATTTTTTTTCAAGCCATGACTCTAGGGAAAGAAGTATGTTTTATTGTTATACGTTTTGATGCAGACCGTCATCACTGGCAGAACACTACCTCAACAGTGTATGATGTACTTATGTCAAAAGCTCTCGTCCACATTGCTCCAACCATTGCCAGTGAAGACGGTCTCAAACCAATTGTATGACAACTGTATATTTAGTGGCAGAACTATCCCCTTAGATTATTTACCTATGAATATTTTACATTTCTTTTTAAATGAACTTTTTTTATAAGTTTTATTACATATTTAATTTAATACATTTTTTCCAGCTGGCAGTGAAACTCAGTCTGGCAAAGTTTTAACCGGGGATTTGGACACAAGTCTTGCTTTACTGGCAGAAAACTTAACTATTAACAAAGGAAATCAACAAACTGCTAAGTAATTTTGTTAACATTTTTAGTTAAATTAAACTCAAATTGTGTGCTCATTTTATTTTAAATGTTTATGGTATTGTTTGCATTAGCTTTTTGAATTATTTTTCCTTATCTTAGAGTTTAGTTTGAATTAAAAAGTGACATAAATTATTGAAAGACTGCTGAAGTAGCTCAGTTAGCAACATCACAAATGACTTGTTTTTATTTAATTTAAAATATATTTCATAGTTCATAAATTTGAAAATGTATACCATTTTTTTTATAACTTATTTTGAATTGAAATTCATAAAATTTCTTTAAAAATATGGAACCAATTCTATAAAAAAAAAAAAAAAAAAAAAAAAAAAAAAAAAAAAAAAAAAAAAAAAAAAAAGAAAAAAAAAAAAAAGATTTTGAAGTTATAGTTAAATCTTAGCCCAAAATAGGCAAAGAATGAGTAAAAGAAAAAGTCCTTTTTACTCAAACTAACCCACACTTGTAAATTGTCATGCCCAGGTTTGTGGCGATAAACCAAATAATTAGTTCTACAGATTTGAATAATTTACTACTTTATTAGTACATTTACTTATAAAATAAATTCTTCCTGGGAGGTTTTGAGTTATATTATATCTGGATTAAAATTTATTTTCATCATGGCTTTTTTTATTAAAATAATGCTGGAAGTAATTATTTTTGTTTCATTAAGAAAGTGTAGAGTAAGCTTTATTTATATTTCCTGAAATTCGTATCCATATAATAGACAGTAAATCTAAACGGTATTTTAATATGAATTTGTTGTTCTATTTGAGTGGTTCAGTTTTTTACTGTTTTTTTTTTTTATCGGTACAGTTATCGTTAAATTATGAATTTTTGTTCGGTTATTTGGCATGAAAATAATAAAATATGTTTTGTGTAAATGTTCTAATATGTAGTTTGGAAACTTTATTGATAGTTAATACAGGAAAGGATTGAGGAACATAGCAGAAATCCAAATTCTAGAAGTTAAATCTTGAACTTTTTTATAATATATTATCCCAGGATTTGAATGTGCATTATGATTTTTCTATTTTGATTAAAGAAAAATGTAATACATTTTTTTCTTCAAATTGGCTCAATAAAAATACATGTTAAACACATTTTAATTATTTTGCTTATTTGATTTTAGTTAGATTCTGTATGAAAATTAACCTAATTAAACAAAAATATAGTGCTACTGAGCTTGAACACTTTTCAGCACTACTTTTGCCTACTTTTTGGCTGTATTAAAGTGATAGAACCTATCCTTGTGATTTAGTTATACAATTTTTTTTGTATTTATTTTATTTTCACCACTAATTTTAGAAGTATGCAGTGGAATTCTCCTAAAAACGCTGCGAAACCAGGAGCAACTGGTTGGACTCCTCAGCCAATGGCTGCAACAACAGGTGCCAACTATAGGCCCATGGTAAATCTCGTACTCTTTTTATCTTTCACTTATTATTGGTATATTCATTTTTTTAAAAAAGGTAGGCATGCTTACTAAGCTTTTTATTTATTCCTGTTAATATATCATTGTTTATCATGATTTAAACTAATGATATTTTTTGAAGCATTTTATCCTTCTTCAGCATAAGAAAAAAATATAGAGTTTTGGCTGAAATTATTTTATTTGGAAGGAGGAACTATTTAAATTACCTGTGATTTGTAATTGGAATGATCCCTTTCCGTACACGTAGTCTGTATATTTGTACAAATTGTATATAGCACTTGTTGATTTTTGTAAATTACACATTTTTTATTAGAAGCATGCAATGAATTCAGCTATACTTGCATGGCAGATTGAAAAATCCCTAAGAATTTAAAACGATATCGTATCTTTATATGTTTATTCAATGGATTTTATTATTTTTTTTAAAAATTAGCGTTTGTTTTGTTTTTCTTGCAAGTGACAATTGAACTAATTTCTCACTCTATTAATAAAAGTTTGCTAAAAGAATGCAGTGTAGTTTTAAATTTTTATTTCTCATACTGTTTATTGAGCACGAAACCCAGAAGAAAAAATTGTGCAAAAAGTTTCCATGAACAGTACCAGATTAAAATTTTTTTATTGCTCAGGGTTTTTTATTTTACTCCGTCTCAGAGCTTATCAATTTAATCTAATAACGAACCATCGAAGTTAGTTATATTTAGTACTCATTTTTTTTTTTAAGTTGAGCCTCTGTTCAATGGAATATGTATGTGAGCATCCACTTTTGTCAATGCCCAGGATTTTCTCTGATTGTTTAAATCTTTGTAAAATCTGTTTTTTTTTGTTTGTAATGATGTTTGGCACAAAAATACTTTTCCAGTGACTAAATATTGTTTCTTTTGAAACTTCTAAAGTTAAATATGAAGAAGACTTTTTTCCATCTATGAAGTCTTCGTCACATATTCTGAAGGAATGTCGCTTATTGATGTTGTACTCATAACAAAATTTTTGAAAAATTTCTTCAGATCTTTGTTGTTTTGAATCTCAATTAGTTCTTTTGCCCTGGAACTTAACAAACACCTTTCTCATATCAAAAGATTGGACGAGTTCATGAACCAGCAAAGTCGTTCCATTAGGAGTGGGGGGTTTACCTGATAAAGATATCTGAAAGAATAATAGTGTGCTATCAGCTAAAACAAATTAAAAAACTTTTTATATTTCTTGCCGTGGTTGGCTTGCTTGCAGAATTAGCTCATTCTCTGCAGCTCCTGTGGGATCGACTTTTAATTCAGTGGAAGATCATTAAATTGTGGGGAAAAATATTTTTTTTTTTTAATTTTAGATAATTATTTACAAGAATTCTAGCAAGTCTGAATAATTCTATGACCACAATTTAAAGTAATGTCTTTTGTAGTCTTGACAAAAGTATTGTAGGGACTTCTAGAGGAGAGAATTATCCTCCATTTTCAGCTCAAGAATTATTTGTGCTATTGAAAAATATGTAATATGTAATTAACCACACCACCAGTAGAACACCGATTATTAAAATTAATTGGGACCAGGGGTGCTTCAGATAATCCGAAATTCGGATAATTGGTCATGTAATTGCAATAAAAAAGAAACAATGATATTATATTGTAAAATATTATTTATTAATGTTCCAAAGTACTTTCAACAAAAATTAATTTATGCATTACTGAAACAATTTATACAAACTAAAAAACAATTTACTTAGCTTTGCCCCTAGGTCAGTTATAAAAACGAATTATGGTACATGTTTTATCTTAGCTCAACAGCAAAAATGCTGTTATGACGTAGACCACTATAAAAAAAAGTTATCAATGTTCCCGAGGGAATTAATTTTGTTTAGAGCCTGCTGCTCAAATTCAGGTCCACCCGACAAACCTATGTAATCACATAGGCTCGTACATGGCCACCGCACATGCGCGAACGCCAGTGGACACTTTTTTGTATTGCTTTTTTATCAGTTTAGTCATCGCTAAAGCAAGTTTATGCTAAGCTCAAAGACCTACAAACTTAAACTGAAAAAGCTTTTGGGATGTTGATTCGGATAATTGGCAATTCAGATAATCAGTGTTCTACTGAATTATTATTAAATTGATAATAAATGTAATTTATGTCATTGTTAAGAAGCCTTTTTGTGCCTTCCTCGACTCTTTTAAAAAAAAAGTGAGAAATGACATTTCTCCTGTGAGTATTACTCTTTTTCCTGTAACATTTAACTTTTTTGTTTTTGGTATTGAGGGAGTGTATTAAGTATTGTTTTTGTTTTAAACAAACAGTTTTTTTATTATATTGCATTATGCTTCAAGATTATAGTAGTGTACATTGCTTTATTTGAAGAATGAAATATTACCATTCAATTTTGAATTTTAAAATACTTTTCCACGACAGTATGGCGAAAATGTGGAAAATTATAATTATTTCTGGATTGGCTGTCCACCCCCTGATGTTGATTTAGTGCTTGGCATAGCGTGCACGATTGCAGACATTGTTTATTTTCAGGGTCAGGGCATGATGAGCACTCCAGCATTCAACAGCATGCACCACTTGGTAAGTGATCTGATGCGTAAGTCCCTTGCATACCTCGCTTCTACAGTCTTCTTGCTTTTTTACTTTTTCAGGCTAGCTTTTATTAATTTCATTCTCAAACTCCCTTTTCTGCATTATTAATTTTTATAACTATAAATTGTTCTGTTGCACAAACATATTACTTGCACACTTATTACTACGTCATTTTTATTATTTGAGTTAATCTCAAAATGCTTCATGAACTTGTCTATTTAAAGATATACCCCATGTTAAAGTTTTTATTTTCCTTGAGCATTTTTATTGACAGTTACTCTGGCTTACATCGTGTGTTTTCGTTGTAGTAGGAGTTTAGGATTGTCTGCAAGGGAGATTGTATTTGTTGTTATGATAAAAAATTGCTGATATAACCACGAATAAATCATCATATCAGTGTTATTATTTGGTTGTTAAATTTCTCTTTGGCTGCCCTTGATAAATTGTTTCTTTTTCAAATGAGGTAATGAGTTAGTGTTCACGCCTTTATGCTTACAGCAATTGGGCCTTAACATTGATAAAATTCTTTGTTTGTTACTGTGAATTATTGCTATAGTGAAGTGTTTTCATGTCTATCCTTTAGAATTGTCTCTGTGATGGCTATTTAAAATATTTGTTCTTGATAACAATTCGATCTCCATCTTTACATTGCTAAGCCTATGATGGCAAATATTACAGTCCTCGGCTATTGACCGTGTCACCATCTTCTTCACTCACCGTTTCACTACCGTTTCGCTAGCTTCCTCAGAGTAATTTCTGAAAATCCTTCTCAGATTTGAGCCTGAGTAAGCTAGCAGCTTGACAAGCGAAATATCGGTGAAGAATATAGTGACACAGTTGAAACCCGAAGACTATAATATTTGTGATGACTTAACGATCTAGGACTAGGAAGTGTTTGAGTTTAATTGAGTTAGCGATTGTTATTCTGAGTTATCTCTTTGGAAAATGTGCATTTATTTTTATCTTTGAGAATTGCCCAGTGCTTGCTATTGAAAACAACAGCCATTGTAATTAGTGTTGTGTTTTAGCTCTACGAAGAATTGTCCTCATGGTTACCCATGAGAATTGTCCCAGTGTTTTCTTTCAAGAAAATGAATTATTCTTACTATTACGAGTTACCTCTATAAAGAATTGTCTTCATGATCACCCATAATTGTCCCAGTGATTCTTATTGAAAATAGCCATTGTGAATTGTTTCTCTAATTCTAAAGGTGCTATGTGTCTGTCTTTCTAACTAACTGTGACTCTCTGTTTGTCTGTACCATTATTTCTGTTCAAAAATTTACTCTTACTAATGATTTTTTCAATTGTTTTTGTCTGTTTACCTTGTGTATTTATGTTTGTGTAACAATTTCCTTTTATGTAAATATGTTGTAATCATATAATGTATAAATAGTTTCAATAGCAAGGACGGAATGGAGGCGAATATCTCTTTAAATAATATTTTCTAAACTATAAACTATTTTCTTCAATTTCTTCCTTTCAATTCTTTTCACTTATTGATTTTACCCACTATAATTGTATTTAAAACTATCCATTTATGTAATTAATATTACCTAAAGCTTGTAATAGTTTCTGATCATATTTTCCCTCCATTCTTTCTTGAAAACTCACTTTTGCTTTTCTTTCATTCTACTACTTAAGTGAATTCAATTTTTAATTGGTGATTTTGACGAGCTTGCTATTCTGTATGAATTAAAATCAGCGTTATTTTATTGAGTGACCCTTAATAATGCTTTATTAATATATTAATCATTATTTTAAAATATCTAACCCAAAACATAAACATTTTAAATTAGAATGTGTTTGCCTCATAACTTTTAGACCAAAATGTTATTAAAAATAATTTAACTGTGCTGCAGTCCTAATTTTTTGTTGTGATAATCAAATTGACACTACGTGCTGGATTCCATCATCCTTGGCCTCGGATTCTAAAGGTATTTTCACTATATATGTTTAAAAATAAATAAACCTGATGCAAATGATTTATTTCAATTTTGGAAATACTCTCTTTGGCCACCCTTAGGGCATATATTATCATAAATATTTTATGCTTTTAATATTGTTAGGAGTTCTTGTAAAAAATATATTATAGCTTAAGTTGAGTTTACGTTTGTTTCCGTCTAAGAAGAGTTTACCTTACCTATGGTGGTGGGGGAAGTTCATGGAAGATTCTCCTCCTCCATATCTCAACTATAGTCTCCCTGCTAACAAAAGAACAAGGTAGTGCGCAAGCACTGCACCCAGCCCATGTGTGGGAAGGCCCAGCTCCCCTCCAGCCACGCCCCTTCTCATTCTTTTGTTTGCAGGCGGACTATAGTCTATTAGTACCAATCTGATACAGCAAGAAATCTTATTCTTGTTTATTATTACAAATTCTCAACTTCTCTAAATGATTTTTTAAATCATTTTAGACTATCCTGCAAAGAGAAAAACTAGTTAATGGTGAAGTAACTAACAGGAGTTGCTTCCCAAAATTGTTTAATCAATTAAGTTATAATTGCAATGTTCCAAACCTGTTTAGGTTCATCTTCAGGCATCATAAAAAAAACAAAAAACAACTCATTATTAACTGTGCTGCAGTCCTAATTTTTTGTTGTGATAATTAAATTGACACTACGTGTTGGAATCCATCATCCTTGGACTCGGCTTCTAAAGGTATTTTCACTATATATGTTTAAAAATAAATAAACCTGATGCAAATGATTTATTTCAATTTTGGAAATACTCTCTTTGGCCATCCATAGAGCATATATTATCATAAATGATTTATGCTTTTAATATTGTTAGGAGTTCTTGTAAAAAATATATTATAGCTTAAGTTAGAATAAGGAGAAAACTACTCCTGTCACTATACGTTTTTTTTTTTGTTTTTTAATGACACACCAACTTCTGGGCCATTAGCACTGACCTATCACTATACTAATACAAATACAATATATAAGGTAAATAATACTAATACAAAATATAAGGTACCTTAAATTAAGTATTGATAAGATTTTCAAATTTCAAAATTTTGGATTCGACAACATTATGATTAGCTTAATAGTAGATCTTATCATGACTTAATTTAAGGTACCATGTATTTTATATTAGTAATATATAAGTTTTATATTGTATTTGTATTAGTATAGTGACATAGGAGTACTTTTCTCCTTATTCTTGCTTTTTTTTTACATTTTATGCCTGAAGATGAACCTAAACAGGTTCGAAACCTCGGAATTAATAACTCAATTGAGTGAACAATTTTGGGGGAAGTCCTGCTTGTTACTTGAAGAATCACTTGATCCTTCCCCACCCTCACCTTCACCTTCAATTCAACTTACTAGTTTATATTGTTGACCCGATAATGTAATCCTGAAGCACTGAGAAGAAATGTTGACATTTCATAACTCTCAGATCATGCGATACCGATCATTCAAACTTGTGTTTGTGTGTGCGTACAACACGATAATTGGAACATTATAAAAACTGATTATGTCTCGTTTAAGACTATGGAAGGTTTTGAGATGTCACACAAGGGAAATAGTGTCTAATATTTATCCATTCTTAGCCAAAGCGAAGACTATAAACGTTTTAAACCTCCTAGTGATAAGGTTATAACAGAGGGAATTTTTACCGCCAATATCTTGCATGGGGAATATAGGCCACGCCCTTTTCCCTCCACCTAAACATGTCTAAGGCTATAGCTTAAATTGTTTTTAGCCTTAGTTTTGGCTATGTATTGATAAATATTAAACACTATCTCTCTTGCCTGATCTCTCAAAGCCTTCCCTGCTCCTAAACGAGACATATTCAGTTTTTATTGAGTTTAAAGTAGCGTGTTGTTCATTGTAATGGAAATGCAAATGGCGGAACCGTCGGGAATATTTCCCTCAGATTTCACACATTCAGGATTAGAACTATTCCATCTAACAGAACGGGCTATAATTTTCCCTTACATTTTAGTTAAAATCCATTTCCTATTCTTTTACTTCTTTCAACCATGCTCTTCTCGGAGGCCAAAAAAAAACCCAAAAAAAACAAATATAAAGAACATTAAATCATTTAAGGAAAAATTCAGAAAATCTTTAAATTTGCAATATAAACCCTGTTTTTAAGTGAATGAAGATAAAGTAATGAAAACTCCTTATGAGGTCTTGTAAAAACAGAAGGAAACAGTCGAAGGACAACAGCTAGCAAGCTTGACAGATCACCTATCTTGTAAATAAAACTTCTTGGAATGATATTGGTGATATGGTTGGTGTAGGGAATGATTGGCTCACCGAGGCAAGTCCCCCCACCTGCACAGCAGCAGCAAGAGCTCGATCCTTTTGGGGCACTTTGAACAGGTATTAGACCTATCAATCTAAATTTATCATCAACAACTGTTTTCATTTTATTCATTTTTTTCATACGTTTGAACAAAACTAGAAATTTATCTAAAATTTTCAGAGTTCCTGCTGTTAAAAAATCTATATATTAGACCAAAATTTAATTATAATTTTGTAAGGAATTGATGTGTAGACATATCTCATGAATGGTGACTTTTAGAAGGCTCCCTAACATTGAATTCTTACCTCATATGGGGAGGGGCAGAGTATTTTATCATTGAAACTTTTATTTAACACGCATATTGGCTGAAAAATAGATATTTTGGCTGTCAATTTTTTATATAGAGGCCTTAATATGCAACAACTTTTTCTGAGTTAAAAATGAAACCTCTTAAGCCGGTTTCCCCCCTTTAGGCAGGAGTGTGTGCGCCGCAGAAGGTGGAAACGGCAGAGGGGTTGTGCCTAACATTTTATAGTCCTAAAACAGGCTCCTCGCCTATAACCACCCTCCCTAAGGCAAACACGGTGAGGATATCCCCACAAGCCCCCGGGGTTTTGCAAGACTTTGGGGCTCGGGAGGGGGGATACTTGCTATGCACAGGTTCAGCCTTAGAGTAGAGTGCTATTAGTCTCGCTCAGTTCAGAACCCCTAGACGTTCTTGACACTCAACTGTAGTGCTTCCAACCATATGACCACTACGTTGGCCGTGTTTTCGCTAGATAACCACACCTCCTTTAGGCAGAGAGAAACATACTAAATCTAACTCAACAGGAAAGGTTAACGACGCTAAGGCTTGGTTGGGATTATGTTGTTGCAAAGAAGGACAGCCACTTTCCAATTGAATAATGCTGGGCTGAAATGTCACATTTTTTGGCCTAACTCACATTTTTCATCCGGGTGAACTATCACACTTTTCAGCTGTGATGGTTTCACCCAGATGAAGGAAGCTGTAGTTAATGCTTCTTGAAAATGACAACTTGACAGTGACCATAATTTTGCCAGGGTTTTTCCCTTGTGTCTTAGGTAACATAAGGAAATGTGTATTGTAAATTTTAACAAATCTGAGTTGATCTTGATCTATTTCACACAGCAGTTTGAAAAAAGTAGTGTTCGAGAATATATGTTTAAAAAATTCCTAACCCTGGCCGCAAGTGGTGACGGGGTATTGGACAGCCTGCCCCTTCCGACCCCTCTGTGCTGACCTAATTACGACACGCTGGGTGCTTTTACACTTTCTATAAAACCGTGTTGTGAAAATAAGTGATTAATAATAATTGCAATTTGTAAATAATACTGTTTGATAGATTTATAAAATTATTTTGTGGTCACTAAAATATTCCCTGCTTTTTTTTTATTAAATATTTAAAAAAATTGCATCTAACTGAATAATGATATAATAATACAACTAAAAATGCAATTAGTACACAGAGGATATGTCTGCTTTGAAAGGCTGCTAGACACTAACCGAAGTAATTCCTTTGTATGAGATAAAAGTCTCCTATAAAATGTTATGAAAGAGCCAAGGAAGAATGAGAAAAGGGGCAACAACCCTGCTAAGAGCTGGCCAGCTATCCAAAACAATATTCCAGCGCCATATATTGGATTCTAGAGTAAGTACTGGTTATAGAAATCACAAACAGATAGATGGAACTCAGTGCTACTCCATTGGACTTCAGCAGTGAAGTGGCAGAAAAACAAAGCCATCATTGTGGCTTTTAGTAGCGTATAGGTTAAACTTATCGTCCCTACCATGTCAAACTGTCGAATATGAAATTCAACACTTTTCAAGAAAGCAAGATAAAGCTTTAATACTGATTCCAAAATCATTGCCTTTACAAAAGGACAATTTTTCATATTTTTTTTTATGTATATTATTATTATTTAAATTTTAACGTCCATTTATTATTAACTACGAATTTTAGGTCGGGTAATCTACAAGTTACCACCCTTTTCTAGCCAGAATAGGGCTGATGACTTTTCTTTATTCTAAAGAAAAGCCACCACCCCTAGTGGGAATTGGACCCACGACCCTTGGCTCGGAGTGTTAAGTGCCCATGCCTTAACCCTCATGGCCATTGGGCCTCCCTATGTATATTATTAATCATTTTAAGGTGAAATTACGAACAAACTTTTTACTGTTTTTTAATTACCTACCCATATTTGTGAGTTTGCATCTTGGTGATATTAAGTGATTTTTCTTGGATCACCGTTTCAATTTGTCGAATGTGGTATTCTCGATAATTTGCTGATTCCGATAGACTAAGGGTATAAATATTTACACTTTCAAACTAACGAATGTGACACATTCAACATTATGCATTGTACTAATTCTATAGTATTAGTGATATCTACAAATCAAAGTAATGAATATACCATTTTCATTAGTTTGCCAAGTCAGTTTTTGGTCTCAAAAGTAAGACGATTAGGAGCAAACTAGCGAACGAACATATTCGATACATTGACAAAGTAATATATTGAAAAATGGTCTCATTCGATACTTTATTTCCGGGAATTCTAAAGAGGCTAGAGTTTCGACAATTTGCCACAAGCTGTATCATCCGCAATGCAGGAGTAAAGTAACAAATTTGAAAAATGAGATTTTTTGTATTCGATAGTTTGACATGGTAGGGACAAAATTACTAGTTCATCTAGCTAAAAAATAAATGGATTTTTTGAAAAATCTTAAGGTGTAGTAAAGTCTTAAAGAAAATGCATATTTATTTTTATCCACTAATCAAGATGTTTTTTTTTTTTTTTTTTTTTTCAGGAATTCAAGTGGACGTAAGGCAAATTGTAAATACAAGTGCATAAATTTTAACTCTTTGCACACAATCTCATTAATGCCTTGTTACCACCAACAAGAGGCTAAAACATAAAATGTAATATACTATATAGTAGTTAGCCTACAATGTGAAAATAAAACCCCCTGTTTTGAGTGTAAACCCCAAAGTAAAGCGGCATGGTTACTTCATTTAGCTTCTTTGTATTCATTTGGTACTGTGTACTGTCTCGGTGTCTTCTTATTTATTATTCATGTAGCTATAAATTGTCTTGACAGAAGACATTAGCCAAGAGGTTAAATGCAAGATAACACTTAGTTATGGATGTAATGTATTCAATCAGGAATTAAAATATTTTCTTAGGAATATATTAGCTGTTAAATGTTGCGGGAGACAATTGTGTCAAGTGTTAATTAATTTCCAACGAAATTTATTTTTAGTTTCGTTTAAAAGATTCATGAGTGTTTTTGTATGTTCTCATCTTGTATATTTCCATTTTTTTTTTTAATATATGTTATCATATGTAAATATTCAGAGGTGGATTTAATTATTCACGTATATAAATTGATAACTTTATTTTAAGATGGCCCAAACGAAAGGTATAGATGCTGTGACAAAGAAGTTAACAAGGAACAGAATTATCACAGCAGTGCAGTAGCCTGTCAGGATGTTGATAATGGCATACTTTTTCAAAATCTATCTGCATTCTTTGTCCCCTTGTGTCTTTCGGGACCAGAATTATCGCTTGGGTGTATTATAGAACTATTCTTCCCATTCCGGTAAAGCTTTACGAACAAAATTTCATTCAAAACCTCGATGAGGAGACAAAGTAAATTCAAATGACCAAACAACCTCTAGCACTTCTCTTCATTCGCCCTTTGAGCACTTCAATGCTTGATAAATGAATACTTTGTTAAACAAATATTCAAAAAGACGAATTGGAAAAACACAATATTTTTGGGAAGTCTCAAGATAAACTGTGTTGGTGAATAGAGCTCTGCATTGCTGATTTGATTCTTTGCCTTGTACGCTTCTTTGTCAGCATATTTATTTCAGAATCTGTTATATTTTGTAATTGTTGAGAAATTGTATTATATTATGCTGAAAGATTAGTCATAAAGTATTATTTAATTAATAGAGGATCATATAGAAATATATTATATATAAATATTCTATACATGTAAAATCATGTATACTTATTACATGTATAACACACGGTGTATAAATAGCATGTGTATAATAAAAATTTAATTAATCATTAATCACACAAGTGACAATATTATTTTTAAGTGTGCTAAGAAATTGTATAATCTGTATCATGGCTGAGAAATTAAAAAGTTTACAAATATATACTTAGTTTAACATATTGTTGTATGTTATTTATTATTACACAATGCAATGGGATTAAGTGACTCACAATATTTAAACAAAAGAGGTTCATTCTAAATTTCTTAAATGCGTTTGTGTAGTATGCCTAATTAGAGAAAAACATGTATTTCTTTGTGAAGAATCTGACCGCATAATGTATTTAAATGTTAGCTATGATTGTTTATCGCTTATTATAGTGTATATATCGAAAATATTCTGAGTGTTTGATGTAAATTTTATTTTGTTGCATAAATTATTTTTCGATTCACTCACAGTCTCTTCCATGAATGAAAGATTGTTGTCATTAAAGCAGATTCATACTGACCAATAGATAGTGAATGAACGATTCGAATGATGGAATGTACTGGTATGAATGCTAATGCGACGTTGCTTTTATCACCCGATTAGGCTCTTTAGTTTAATCACCTTCAGATATTTTATTAAGGCATGTGATATGTGTACACAGGTATTTATTCTGGCAGATCTGTAGACTATATTACAATCCTGTGTACTTTATAAGTTATATATTATATGAATTAAATATATTTAAATAAATATATGGTAAAAAAAAAAGAAGAGAATAATCAGATGGGAAGATAAGAGATTGATTCGATAGGCCTTCAAAAATCAGCAGTATGATTACAAAATTCTTTACATTAAGCAATTTGTGCTTATCAGAAATTGTAAAACAGTGAGTAATTGGACATATTAATTTTTTGTTGTCCCTTAAATGATAATTTTGCAGTTTTTTGGGGGGGGGGGCAAATAGTATTAAGTTCTCCTGTTTAATAACTCCGTTTTTTAATAATTCCAAAACTATATTTTTCATTAAGATAAGTTTATAAGCAAAAAAATGTCTATGATCACTCATTGTGCATACTCAAGTTTTCCTATTAGAAGGTGTTTTTTTCTGGGGATGTTACAATTTTTTTAGACTCCTATTTTTTTTATCTTCGGTTTGGAGGTAAAAGTCACTAAGCCAAAAATTTATAATTTTTACTTTACATGTGATTTAAAACAAAATATGTAGATGATCAATGATACAATAACTTTATCTTCAAAGAAATTTTGAAAGATTTGGATCATGATGAAAATTTTACTGATTTCTCCAAAAACGTACTTAGTGATTTTTATCTTTAAACAGATGATATTAAAGGAGCATAGAATAGAAATACGTTGTTACTCACACATTTACCCATACCTGCACTGTGCATGTCTTACCCGCAGTCACAGTTTTATATATATATTTTCTTTACTCATTTATTAGGAGACTGACATTTTGAGACTGTTTAAACGATATAATGTTTTTGATGAGAAATTATCTTTCTCTTCTATCTTCCCATTTAATACCTATTAGATTATTAAAACCACTCTGTGGTTTCCTGTTATGTGGATATTATGTAGATTTCCAGCACGTTATTTTTTCATTTTTATGAAAAGTGCTTGTTATGTTTTAAACGTTCTGTGTTTTAATTATTAAAATGTTAATATTTCTGAAAACACATTCCTCTCTTTGTTTTCATGAAACTGTATAACATTTTTCTTAAGTTTATTAAATTATTTTTTCACCTAAGTGTTGTAAGAGTCATTTAAAATATTACTGTTGAAATGAAAGCTTATTGTTCACCTATTGTTTAAAAGTTATGTTTGGACACTTAGATTAATATATTTGTATTTATTTCGTGAAATGAAACAGAAGTATTACAAGAATTGTTTTAATTTATGTACCTTTTCCTATTCCTGTTATATCCGTATTGAATATTTAGCTACAGTCTTGCTACAAAATTTTCTTGGATCAGATTATTTTTCTTATTATACATCGACTAACAAGGTTTTGTTTGTTATCCCTTCTGAACATTCTGATCATCTTGCAGGAAGAGGTTAAACATCCATATTTTCATAGAATATCCAAAGTCTGGATCATAATTTCTTACGAAATAGAATTAAGATTTTAATATTTTAAACGTGCAAAGCATATGTAATGGATAGATCCTTGCAATCTACCTTGATAGGGACTGCAGCTATTGTGGCTCAGGAGTAGCCATGTGCAAAGTTGTTAATAGGGCTTTGTTTTTCATTTATTTGTGGAAAGAAACGATAATGGCTCGGTCGGAGGGCATTTGCTGAAAGTTGTAGTTACAGGGTTCCCACCAACTTTTTTATATATATATATAAAAAGGGAACTTGCTTGCGTTGTAGGTATATATTTTTCCAATTCTTCTTCACTTTCTACCACTGTCTTATTTGGAATATTTTGGTCTCTTAACTTGAGATCTGTTGGGTTCCCAGCATTATTTGACGTACCAGTATTTTACCACGAATGGTTTGTTTTCTTTAAATAAATAAAAAAATGTTTAACTGTTGGTTATCTCAAAAAAAGAAAAAAAAAAAGGAGAACAAAGGAGGTCATCAATAAAAAAATATCTTTAAGATGAGGATGGATTTGGCTATTAGGGCAAGAGCAAAACATGTTTCACCTCTAGTGTTCTCTTTTCTTCCTAACCACCCAGCAAAAACACATATTATGTGTCTAGTCAAATATTACCTGCAAGTTTTCCACAACCGTTGGTCATTTTAAACAAACTGAAAAATACTGAGTTTTTGTATTGTACATCCTAATTATCTGGGAAGTCAGGGAATTTCATTTCTAAAACTCTGTATGAACCCTGTAGTTAACTCTGAATCACATCATCTGTATGTGACATACTTCGCTGATGGTAGGATCGCTAGACGAGCCGACTCCAAAGATCCCACTACAATTTATATTCAAATTCAACAATAAAAAGTCCGTCACGCAGGAGCTGCATAACTAAGCACTTTCCTCAGAATTTGGGTAGTGTAGACTGCTTTCCAGAACAATTTGCTTAAAATATCCTACATAAATAAAATAGAAACATGAATAGTTCTCTTTTAATTTTGTAATGAGTAACTGATCAATTATTAATTTGCTTCCAGAGTTATGTTTACACATGGTGCCTACTACACTACGTAATAAATACAAAAAACCTCATATTATCGTATTTTGATCTAATGCAGGAACAGGATGCAGTCCCTCTAGTGGTAGAAAGCGCTCCTTGCGGCGGCTTTGTGAACCTACGTCTGGCGGGCTTTTCTATTGAAATATATTATAAAGTAAACCCCCCCTTTCCGATTGACCGATTCAGCTCATTTTTACAACACTTCTTTCCCATGAGTTACCCACGACGCATACCGCGTTTCGTTACAATACAGCAGAAATTACGACCGGTATGAGTATATTAGTAATTTGGGTCCGGAGTAAACCCCCCCCCCTCCTAATGAACCGATTTAGATTATTTTTACAACACATATTTACCTGTAGATTACCACTACGAATACCGAGTTTCGTCAAAATATACTAAAAATCACGGCTGGCTGTGGCAAATTGGTATTGTGGGTCTGGAGTAAACCCCCCTCCTAATGAACCGATTTAGTTTATTTTTACAAGACATATTTACTTGTGGATTACCACTACGAATACCGACTTTTGTCGAACTATACCAAAAATCACGGCTGGTAGTGGCGAATTGGTATTGTGGGTATGGAGTAAACCCCCCCTTCCGGTGGACCGACTTTGGTGGTTAACGAACTCGTTTAATCGTTTGCTAATTGAATGCTATATACCAAGTTTCATGACAAAAAAACAAAAACTCTGGTCGCTATCGTGTTAACAGACACACACATATATATATATATATATATATATATATATATATATATATAGATATATATATATATATATATATATATATATATATATATATATATATATATATATATAGATATATATAAATTTTAACGGGGGTCATTTTCGGTGTCTACTAGGTAGGATCGATAAAGATTTGAAGAAATTTTTCAAAAATTCCGTCATGAGTCCAACCTCAATAGCTACTTTCCTTCGGAGGAAAGTGCTAAAACAAAGTTCTCTCAGTTCGTTTCCGTTCTTATCTCTAGTGTCATTTGGAAATCTTAGTATAAAAACGGCTAATGTTTTGTCTTAATCTTTTTTGGGCGATTCACCTTCATTGCGGGTGCTCACAAATAAATAAAATAAAAACAAAATAATCATTCATGAGAAATGTTTACTCATGTAAAATGAAATTCACAGCTCCATTGACTCCATTGAGTCATTCATTTCTCCGAATGAGATCGATCAATCTAAAATCACATAAGAACCGAATATCTTTTAAATTTAATTAGCTTTGGAATAGATACTTTACATTCACCATAATTTGCCCATTTGTTTTGAGATATATATTAAATAATATATAAGAAAATTTCAAGAAAATGTAGTTTTTACCATGTTCCTCAACTAGGCTTATAGATATGGCCTTGGAAATAGTTTCATTAGATCCCCCACATCCAACTACTTATAAAATGTGTACTTTTTACCTCAAAATCACCGAACGGATATTTCTTTTGTTTCAACAAATTTATGATCTAATTACTTAAACCAATTATAATAAAACAACTTAATTCACAATTAAATGGTGTCTAAATCCACATGTAAATCTGGGAAAGTACAAAGTGTGAGAACAACTAGAATAATTTAGCTATTCTTAAAAAAGTAATTATTAGGAATATCATGCACTCAAAGCATGATAACTCAATAGTCTTTCCAAAGATTAAAAACTTTTTAAAGTCGTGTTTTTGTTAATAATAAAAAAAATATTCACTCCGTTTAAGTAAACCTGAGCACATTTATCAAGAAGGGGCCTCCCCGTGGTCTAGTGGCTAACGCCTTTGTTTCTCATACGGGAGATGGTGGGTTCGAGTCTCACTGGCGCCAGGAATTTTCTCATCTCACGGCTCATTGAGAAAATTCCTCGCTGCACTAGGGATGTCGGGCACTAATGGCCCAGAAGTCGATTTGCCGTTAAAAAAAAAAAAAAAAAAAAAAAAAAAAAAAAAAAAAAAAAAAAAAAAAATGAAGAAGATGGGACCATGTTCCTGCACTGGGCCACTGGCCATTGGCCTTATTAAAATGTTAGTAGAGAACTTCCTTTGCAAGTTTATAGATCTGGAGACTAGTCATATGACAACTCATCTACACCTTTCAATATAACCTCAAGTCTTCAGTTTGAATTAAATTTCTAAGCTAGAATTTTATGACTACGTGCTACTAAAAAAATAAATGAAATCATGCATCATTGAAAATTCACTTCTGGTCGTCCTTGCATATTTTAAAGATATATAAATATAATATATAATTTCCAGCAAAAATTAAAAGAACTTTGTGGTAAAAATAATACAAATTATGATTGTATGGTTTTCAATGGTTCAGGAATAAAGTTTACTTGGAAACAGTAAGGCTAAGTTCCTTGGGATTCAAGGTTTTTTTTTTTAAGTTCACTTTTTTTTTCTTTTTTTTTTTTTTATACAATTTTTGTATTAGCTCTGATTATGGTTGCCAAATATAGGCCGAATTCAAGGACCTATATTTTCTACATCTAGAGAACCTAAGAAGTAGACCATGCTAAGAAGGAAACTACTGGATTAGAGCAAAAATGATAAAGGTTTTGAAAATTCGTTTTGTTGTTAGTGCTTGCCAAGTAAACAAAGATAATCCAATGTATAATTAGTGGATTGTAAACAATGGTCAGTAATGTTGTTTTCCCTCGTAGATTAGTTTAGTTTGTGTTACATTCTCTGTGAGTAAGGACCTCTGAAATTCATCAACAATGTTCGTCATAGTCGAAGTGCGGCTCAAACCGCGCGTAACGTCAATGTTGATAGCAGGGATGGTTCCAAAAATGTCGTCTTGGAGATTTTGACCTCTTAGACAAGTAAGGTCACGGTAGGCTTTCTGTTGATCACGACCAACTAAGGGCTTTAGTTGAAGACGCCCCCGTAAAACTACGCGGGGTATTACGAAAGAAGTTGGTGTTGACCACTCAACAGTTGTTCGCCGTCTGGAACGAATATGCCATATACAAATCTGGGGTCTTTTTGCGAAGACCACATCCAGTTACTTTTGAAGTAGCAGTAGTGATTTATAACAGTTACTCGTACTCGCTGATAAGCTTACTGATTAGCTTATAGGTTCTTTGCTGGTTATCTAAAACTTCTTGACTCGTTATCTACGGTTATAATTCATATTAGACAATGGCAAGCAATATTTATTAATAAAAAGGTTAATACGATCAAAATCAATTCTCTCAACTATGAAATAAGTTATTAAGCATTAAGGTTGACTGTTTTGCAGGTTATGTAGGATAACAAACTACGTTATTTGTAAACAAACATATTTTATTCCTTTTCTCTCTCTCTTTTTTGGATATTTTACAATTATTAGGCATTACATGCTATGCGTTTCCGCTCGCTACGCTACGCTAACTGGATGTGGAAAGTAACTGGATGTGGTCTACGCCAGCAAGAAGGAATGTTATTGGTCATCGGAATCCTCCAATAGGAAGGCAAAGGAGTTATGCGCATACGCTAAATCACTGATACAATCACTACTGCTACTTCAAAAGTAACTGGATGTGATCTTCGCAAAAATACCCCAAATCTGCATTATTTTTGGACCAATCTAATATTTGGTCATAGTTTTTATTAATCAGGCAATATCGAGTCCAAAGTTCCACCCGCATATACGTGACATTGTCTCAGACTCGTTAAAATTCTTCTGTTTCGCCCAGACTGATAAGGTAAATGCTAGCGATTTACGAGCCTATAAGGAAAATTTGTGAACAAATCATGAGAAAGACATGTCTGAGACATCCCTTTCTTGTGTTTGCTGTCAGGAGCAAACAGAGACAATCTTTCCCAATTCCAGGCACGGCAGCACAAATATTTGCAGAAAACATGGAGCATTTCAAGCACTACAAGAATTAAGTAATTCGCTATTGATATTTGCTCGTTGAGGTGTACAATTTTCTTTTATTATGGTATTCGTAAGTAGTATATTAAATTATACATGAAGAAAATTAAAATATAAATCTATTTATAAATATCTATTGACTAAATTGGTAAGAATAAAATGTAAAAAGTAAATCTGACGGGGGTCTACTAGAAAATTTTGGACATGCATTAGCTGATCATTTTTAGCATATTTCTGTTTGCCCATTTCAGCACATTCCGAAGCTATTGAGGTTGCATTCATGAAAGAATTTTTGAAAAATGTCTTCAAATCATCATCGATCCTACCTACTAAATACCGAAAATGTCCCCCGTTATAATGTATATATGTGCGTTTGTGTGTCATCCCATAAGTAATGTCAGGTTTTAATATTCCGTCTTTTTATGTTTATATTACTAATCCATCCTTTTCAATTTGTTTCTGTTTAGATATTTTGTTTATTATAGCATTAAATATACTTCTATTTATCATGTTTTGGTTGGTGAAACTTATTTATTCTGTGCGGAAATTTCGTTTGAAATGTATCTCCCAAGACAAAACTTACGTCATGTTATGCTTTGGGAATTTGATAAAGGATAAAATGATACTTCAACTTTTAGAAATGTATGGAGAAAATGTCATTAGTGAGCGACAAGTTTAGCAGTGGTTTGAATGATTTTTTGCGGGAAACCGCAAGCTTGAAGACGAGCCTCCTACAGGTGGACCAACAGAGCTTGACGACCAACTCCTGCGGGCTACTGTAGAAGAAAATCCTGTTTTAACAGTCTAACAGCTAGTTTTTCATTGATTTTCTCCCACCTTAGGGTGCGTTTACACTAGGATAGTTATTGCAGGATATTAATATCAGAGAGAAATTCTGACTAATGGAAACCGTGTAAATTGTATGTCTGACATAAATTGCTCACGGTTTACATTAGTCAGAATTTCTCTCTGATATAAATATCCTGCAATAACTATCCTAGTGTAAACGCACACTTATAGCATGATATAGAAAACCGACGTTACTTATGGGATGATCTTATACATACACATACAAATTTGAACTAATGTTTTTTTGTTAACGATCTATGGTTTACGAAACGTCGACATTTCTTTTCCGCACTTCCGGCTTGCGTCATATACGAGTTTAATTACCTATAGGATAAGTGGAAAAATTCTGAACCACTTTGAGAAACTTGAGCGAGCTAATGGATACATAATTCTGAAAGTATGTTTGATAGAACAAACTTCCCCTCAAGTCTCGCTCGAAGAGTGAAACTTCCAAAGTTCTCACGCTGTTTAACCAATTAAACTTTTTGGACGCTGAAACATTGAACGGGCTCGCCTAAGCGGAATATCTTCAACTCAAACAGCAGGGATTATAAATTATATTTACAAAATTTTCAGCTTTCTAGAATCTGTCCATTATTTTTATTTTATTTTAGTTTTTTCACCATTTGGTGACAAAACCACGTCTTTGTTCTTAGATACAAAATTCAATATTGATACAAAAGTATCCGTCTGTTGATTACCCTATGTATTGTTAAATGTTCTGTCTGTTTTGTTACATTAATCCAACAAAAAGAGAATATCTTTTTGTTGGATTATTTCCCAAAAATCCAATTCATCAAATGGCTGTTGTTATTTTTAGTTTTTCAAATGTTGTTGTATAAATGTGTATGCATAAGGTATATCATAATTTCAACAATGTACTGGCTATTATCGGAAAGTAAGTCAGTCACATTAGGAAATAGAGTAAGTCTATCCATTAGGAAATAGAGGTTACATAAAAAAGAATCTATAAACAGAATGGCTTCAGTTATTAGAGCCATTCAGTTCTAACAATGATCAATAAAGGTTTCGAAATAGTGAAAACGTCTTATGCTGGTTTCAAACATTTCAGGGATCTGAAATTTTATTGTAAAGGTACTTAATAAGAGAACGTATGCCGTTATGATTGCCAAGATGGAGTTGCAGGGGTACGGTCAAAGTAGTCATGGGAGATTGTCGAATATGAATTGATCTTTTGAATCGATTCGAATCGAAATGAAAAGATAGGCGAATTCAGATCGATATTCTAGGCTCAGAAGATCGTTCTACGATATTGACCGACCTTCGATATGGATCGATTTCACGATTACTTACAATTACCTACGAAATTCGTATTTCATTTCGATTCTCATTCGAGAATCGCAGATCACTGCTCTGAATCGACCTAAATAAGTCGATTTGAATACTTGAAAATATGAAAAACATATCTGTAACCTAAAATTAGAAACATTTAAAACTATTTTTCATCAAAAATAATACAGAATGAACTACTACTGTTACATTATATTAAAATGTAAGAGTATTATTACTTATATATGTTCATCAAATGAAAAAATTAATATAATAATAATGGAGAAAAATAGTTTCACAAATGAAAAGACAGTGTAGCGGCTGCTACGGAGGAGAGAGAGTAGGAGGTATCGGGAGCAGGTACCCGGGCGAGTACTGTGGCCCGTAAAGGGCGCTTCCTCGAGCCTGGGGCGAAGGGGACTGGGTGCTAAGCCTTAGGGTACGTTCATAGTGAGGATTCATTCTGCGATGTTACGATAGCTACTCCGATGAGCGCTGCCCCGTTGTAAAACAAACACATGTATTAAGGTGGGAGTGTTCATAGTGAGGATCCTTACTCCCGATGCTATTCTCGCACCCGCGCAGTGACCGCGGGGAAGAACAAATATTTTGTTTTCTCCTCGCAGTGAGGAGGGAAGCCGCGATGTGGGCCTGACTGTGATTGGTTCCTTCAAAAGGACTCTAGTGCGCAGGTCACCTACCCTCTCTCATTACTTCATCTTGTGTGGTTATTTCGTTGTCGAGATGAAAGAAAATTGGGTCTTTTTGCGAAGACTACATCCAGTTACTTTTGAAGTAGCAGTAGTGATTTATAACAGTTACTCGTACTCAATGATAAGCTTACTGATTAGCTTACAGGTTCTTTGCTGGTTATCTTTTACTACTTGACTCGTTATCTACGGTTATAATTCATATTAGATAATGGCAAATAATATTTATTAATAAAAAGGTTAATATGATCAAAATCAATTCTCTCAACTATGAAAAAAGTTATTAAGCATTAAAGTTGACTGTTTTGCAGGTTATGAAGGATAACAAACAACGATATTTGTAAACAAACATATTTTATTCCTTTTCTCTCTCTCTCACTCTTTTTTGAATCTTTTACATTTATTAAGCATTACATGATATGCGTTTCCGCTCGCTACGCTACGCTCCACTCGCTCAAGAAGATATAAGAAAACTCTAGCCAATCCAACTCGCAATTAATAGAATTATATTAATTTAAGCGACTCTAGTCTATCCAACTCGCTAAAATTAATAGGATTCCATTAATTTTTCTGAGTAAAAAACCAATCCCTTTTTCTTTGTCAGGAACATCGCGAACTAATTGTAAAGGCTCATTTTTTCTCTCTAACATAAGCAGAGCTTTTTCACAAACAAAAGCTAATTCACTGTTGAAGGTTACTTTACTCACAGCAAGAACCAATGCAATGGTGAGTCAGCATGAACACCCTCCATCGATGTAGAATACATCGGGGCAGCGCTCATAGGAGTAGCTATCGTAGCATCGCTGAATCAATCCTCACCATGAACGTACCCTTAGCCGTTCCGTCGAGTCAGGGAGAGGATGCTCAGTACTAGGCCGGAGCCGTTCCTCAAAGCGGTACCTGGGGTAATGGTGAAATGATAAGTCATGGGTATTGAATAGAAGTTGAGGAGCAGACGTGGGGAGTGACTAGAGATGGGTCTTCCAGATCCTGAGAAGGTAGCGCATGGTTAGCTCGCTGCGCTCGAGAGTCCTGGGCTGGCTGGTCCGTCCTGACCCCCAGGGCTGGACTGTGCTTGATAGGTCTGGCTGGCTGGCTTGTCCTTAGAGCCCTAGGTCCTTCCTGGTGAGAGCGCTGGAGTCGAATGCTCTTGCCTCCAGGGGTGCCCCTATGTAGGCCGGCTCCAGGGGGAAGGCCCGCTCCTATTGGCTGGAACTGTCTCTAGGTCACTGTCTCTCCACAACAGTTAAAAACCACATTTTTATTTTATTATCTTCTTCCCTTTAGTTGTAGAAACGGAAGGTATTGAGTCGTTGTATAATGTTATTGTTGTAGTAAAAGTCTGTTAATGGAGATAGGACACTATTATATACATTCTTTCTTCCGGTAAACAAGAAATTATATTGAGAACGTGAGGTGATATTAAGTATTTGAATATTTGAAAAAAAAGAAACACTTTGTTTTACGGTATTCTAGATAGATTGATTCTTTAAAAGATCGGCCCTTGAAGATAGATTCAATAAAATATCGGCCCTTCGACATCGATTCATTAAAAAGATCGGCCCTTAGAGATCGATTCTTTGAAAAGAATGGCTCTTAGAGATCGATTCTTTAAAAAGATACGCCCTTAGACATCGATTCATTAAAAAGATCGGCCCTTGAAGATAGATTCAATAAAATATCGGCCCTTAGACATCGATTCATTAAAAAGATCGGCCCTTAGAGATCGATTCTTTGAAAAGATCGGCCCTTAGAGATAGATTCTTTGAAAAGATCGGCCTTTAGAGATCGATTCTTTAAAAAGATCGGCCCTTAAACATCGATTCATTAAAAAGATCGGCCCTTGAAGATTGATTCAATAAAATATCGGCCCTTAGACATCGATTCATTAAAAAGATCGGCCCTTAGAGATCGATTCTTTGAAAAGATCGGCCCTTAGAGATAGATTCTTTAAAAAGATCGGCCCTTAGACATCGATTCATTAAAAAGATCGGCCTTTAGAGATGGATTTCTTAAAAAGATCGGCCCTTAGAGATCGATTCTTTGAAAAGATCGGCCCATAGAGATAGATTCTTTAAAAAGATCGGCCCATAGAGATAGATTCTTTAAAAAGATCGGCCCTTGAAGATCGATTCTTTGAAAAGATCGGCCCATAGAGATAGATTCTTTAAAAAGATCGGCCCATAGAGATAGATTCTTTAAAAAGATCGGCCCTTGAAGATCGATTCAAAATGTCGATATATCGTGTTAAAAAGATCGATCTTTTAAAAGCCCATCTCTTGGTCACAGAGTTAATGGAATTACAAAATTTTCTTGATCTTTGGGTTCTGAAAGATGAAATTTTCTAGTCGGTACTTTCGGATTGTATCAATAGGCCAACCTCATAAGCGGGTTTCCTCCCTATGGCGGGAGTAAGAAAACGCGCTAAATGAGCTGCTGATATAAAACGTCCGATTCGCAGGAACTGCGTCATCTTAGAACCTGTCATTTAGAGAGTTTGGATTAGGAACAGTTAATATTTAGTTCTGGTACCTTCTTCGGATTTACCTCCGAAGAAGATAACCAATTTTTGTATTTTTCTCTAAAGGAGGATGTTTGGCCCAGATAAATACAATACACACATCGAAGTTTATTCAGAGCTTGGTCCTATTTGGTGCAAATATCTCTGATATAAAACGAGAGTTGGGTAATAGACTGCCAGAATCCCTACCCTGGATATATACTGGGAAACGGCACAATATTTTATTGTGTTCTGTTTTACTTCCTCTCAGAAATATATTTCCTTCAGGAACCTCCGCGAAGTCTGGGTACAAATTTATAGGATCCAAACACTATACTACTTCACATTCGTTAGCTCGAGTGCGAGATCCCAGTATTATAATCAAAGAGAAGTGCTTCTCGCAAAATATATTCTGTAAAACAAAAATCCGTGACGCAGGAGCTGCAAACTGAACAAATTCCTCAGGAAGTAGTTCACCGCATTCCTGAAGAATTTGTTTATAGTTACCTACATAAACGAAAATAATTTCGCTACAGCTTTCTAATGAACAACTGACTCAATTTTTTACTTTATTTTATTCTATGTATTTGATCGTTGCAGAAGGTTCAAAACGATCTGTTACTTTTTTCTGGCACAATTAGACCCTTAACCTTAGAGAACCTTCTGTAAGCAGGGCCAAATCTAGCAGAAAATCTTTTAACAGAATTCTTATATATTCTTTTATATTCTGGGGATTTGAAAATGTTCTTAGCAGTAACGAGCTTGCTGCGGCAATAACTTATCTTGTAAAATAGGTTTTACTGGGTATATTATTTATTTATTCGTTGATGATAATCCGCATCTTAGAAGAATAGCCTTTAATTCATTTATAGAAAGCTGATGCAGGCGCTGCGTTTAACGACAAAATATTTGAGGAATGAATAGTCAATAAAACAAAAACTACATAAATAAATTAATCAATTTTTTAGTCAGTCCCTTATGTGTATGTTTTGCAGTGGGGATCTCCCTTATGTGTATGTTTTGCAGTGGGGATCTCCCTTATGTGTATGTTTTGCAGTGGGGATCTCCCTTATGTGTATGTTTTGCAGTTGGGATCTCCCTTATGTGTATGTTTTGCAGTTGGCATCGCCCTTTTCTAATAACGGAGGTGACAACTACTGATCGTGTAATAGTTGATGTTTTTAATAATCTTCAATCATCGTTTACTAAACACTTGAATTGAATCTTAAAAATGAAAAAAAAATGGGATAAAGTAAAAAAAAAAAAAAGTCTCTTTATTTATGGGAGGATAAATAATCTCCGCCCCTAGGAGCGAATTGCAATAATGGGGCTATAAATATTTATTGAATTCGTCGCCCTTTTCCAATATTTTAATAAAGACCGCGATATTTTCTCATTTATAAAAATCTATTAATAATCCCGATAAATCTCGCTCAGCTTTATCCTTTAAATTTTATTGTGAGAGGAAAATTATTAGCCAAAAGAATTTTTCTTAATTTTCGACCTGGAGGAACATCATTCTTGAGAGTCGACTTTATATATATATATATATATATATATATATATATATATATATATATATATATACTCGTATATATATATATATATATATATATATATATACTCGTATATATATATTTCAGTATTACGCCTGACTCAAGCTAGACAACACGACGAGAGGACTTCCTGATAAGGAAAGCCCCTGAAGAGGTGCGAAAAGGCACGAAACATGTCGGGCGAAACATACAAAATAAAGTAGTTAAAGGAAAAAGTGTGTACTACTTTATTGACCCCCTGCCAGAAAAAGAAACAAGAAAAAATGAAAAAATATATATCGGGTCATCATTCACCAGAATTTATATATATATATATATATATATATATATATATATATATATATATATATATATATATATATAGGCGCACGGTAGAACGTAAGGCAACGTTGCGGCCTACGCACACTGTGTTACAGGAAGTATTTGAGCCGATTTCTATCCCCTCACAACTTTGAACTAGTTAAAGATACATTTTACTCAGGTATTATACTAATAGATACGAGTAAAATTGGAATGTTTCATAATTCTACATAGAAGCGTTTCTGAAAAAAAAAAAAGTGATGGAATGTTGGAATTTACACGCCTTACTGACTCACTCATCAAAATTATTAGGCAGTTCCCGAAACGGTAGAGACTTGACATTTTGCAGTATGGTAGACATTAGGGTGTTATTAAAGGAAAACATCGAAAAATCCGTAAAAAAAGTTGTGATTGGCCCGCTCCCGGGGGGGGGGAGGGAGTGCCCGTTTTGTACTGGCCGTTTTGTTACTCGTGATATCATAAATTTCATAGGCAAACTATTTGTGGGAGTAGCCTTTTTTTTAAACATTAGTTTTTTTTTATGGAGTAAACCACAAAAAAAACTGTCGTGATTTTTGGTGGCAAATGAAAAGTACTCCATTCCCTTTCCTGATATTTAAATTATTGCCTTCAATTATAACTCAACTAATAGTCAACTCCTGCGATTTTTCGAAGCTAAGTGCTCTCTCTCTCTCTCTCTCTCTCTCTCTCTCTATATATATATATATATATATATATATATATATATATATGTGTGTGGAGTAAGAAATAAAAGATGTGGAGCTGAATTAATTCTGTCTTTTTTATTATTTATCTTCTGTTAACGTATAAGGGGAGGCCCGATGGCCGTGAGGGTTAAGGCGTGAGCACTTAACACTCCGAGCCAAGGGTCGTGGGTTCGATTTCCACTAGGGGTGGTGGCTTTTCTTTAGAAAAAAGAAAATGCATCAGCCCTATCCTGGCTAGATAAGGGTGGTAACCTATAGATAACCCGTCCAAAAATTCTTATTAATAATAAATGGACGTTAAAATTTAAATAAATAAATAACGTATATGGAATAACCAAAACTGATATGTATTAATGTAATAACTATATATACAGGGTGTCCCGTAAAGTCATATTAATAATATAATGTCATACATAGTAATAATGTGTTCAAATGCGTGATCTAGGTAAAAATAATAATTTTTGAGGTTAATGTATGGTTGGGGTTCATTAATGGCCACCTCCTGGACCCATTATTAGTTACTGCAATTAACAAATTCAAAATATATGTGTATTTTATTTATTTACATTTTTAGGATATTTTTTATATCCTTATATTTTTATATGTAAACGCTTTATATTTTTATATGTAAACATTTATAAAAATAAATTTTTCTCTTCAACTTTTTGAATAAACTGAAGAGAAAAATATAATTTTCTTTTCACAGATCCATGCTTTTTTTCAAACTTTTGTTCCTAAACCGTTCACATACTACAATAGTACAGGGTTGTGATACATGAATGGAAAGCTGGTTAAATGAGGAAGTTTTTCTGAAACCCGGAAATCTCAGATCTTGCCCATTGAGGAGTAACGCTGGAAAGAAATATCAATAAAATGTCAGGAAATTTAGAATAGCTTTTTTTTGGTAAGGTATACATACTTACATTCATTCATTTTTACGTTTACTCCCAACTAGTCTTATAGTAAATTTACTCAACTTTCGATTGGTTTCACTTCCTTTCTAGTAGTACCACCTGGGACGGAGTTACAACGCTTATTCTTCTAAAAACCACGTTTGTCTCGAAAAAACAATAAAACGACGTTTTCTCCCTTATGGGCGAGAATTCGGGAAATCGCCATAGAACATTTTTTGTTCCCCTAAAGGTCCTCTATCACCCCTCACAATATGACTAGACATTTACGGGACACCCTGTATATATATATATATATTTATATATATATATATATATATATATATATATATATATATATATATATATTATATTATATATATATATATAAATAATTAGTAGACTGTTTGGTGAAGATTTAAAGCAATTTTCCAAAAATTCTTCATTTCAGAGAAATTCTTCAGAAGGCTAGAAAGCTCTCTGTAAATAAATCCCTTATAATTTTCTTGATTAAAAGAGCTTTTCATAATTTGACGTGCTTTTTGGAAGCAATTATATTCTTCCGCTTTCTGGGATGCCTTTTTCCTCTTAGTAATTTTTTATAAGAATAAAATCTCATCTTAATTGCCGTCTAGCTAATTAATACAGCAATTAAGGAAATCAAGCGTATTTAATCTAGCACACTTTATACCGTGTCAATATTGTTGCGCTTAAAAATGTATAATATTTCGTAATCTTGAATAATGAAAGCTGCACCAGAGTTGAATAAGGAAATATTTAAGACTCCATTCTCATTTCTAGAGCTAACAAACTAATATTTTTCCTGCCGATTATTTTTTCTCAAGATGCTGGCCACAGTTTTATCATTATTATCAATGTTATAATGTGTTACACGTTGTGAATTTAACAAAGAAATTTTAATGGTTTAAGGCATATCTGTTATCGACTAAAGTGTATAACACCGTAAACCGATTTATTTAGGTTCTTTTTCTGAAAGAATGAAACAAGTCTAGGTACAATGAAATCTTGACAAAACAGCTTTAAATGGACTTTCTGTGATCCTACTGGGCCCACAAGTGAATGATAAGAATAAATAGTCGTCTCTGGTTACTCCAAATTAATGGATTGTAATGAATAATAATAATAATAATAAAAACATATGTTATTATTAATTTCTAAAATATGTATCCAGGTAATACATATCAGTTTTGGTTATTCCATATACGTTATTTTTTTAAATTTTAACGCCCATTTATTATAATTACGAATTTTAGGACGGGTTATCTATAGGTTACCACCCTTATCTAGCCAGGATAGGACGGATGCCTTTTCTTTTTTCTAAAGAAAAGCCACCACCCCTAGTGGGAATCGAACCCACGACCCTTGGCTCGGAGTGTTAAGTGCTCACGCCTTAACCCTCACGGCCATCGGGCCTCCCCTTATACGTTAACAGAAGATTAATAATAAAAAATACAGAATTAATTCAGCTCGACATCTTTTATTTCTTTTTTTTTTTTTTTTTTTTTTTATTTATTTATGAGCATCCATGCGCATCTAAGGCGTTTCGCTCCAAACAGTTATTGCATATATACATCTAAAAACAAATGGTATACATCCAAATATATATACACATACATTATACATCTATAAACAAATTATATGTAGAAATGACATTATATTCACATCTAAAAACGAATAATATATACAAATGACAATATATACACATCTAAACATCTAAAGACAAATGGTACACATATATACATTTAAAAACAAACAATACGTATATATATATATATATAAACAAATGGTATTATTTATATACATCTGGTTGATCAATCGGATTACACAATTAGACATAGTTACTAATTCATTAATTACATGTTATCGTTCTTTACAGTTTACCAAGTGGCGTAATATCTTCCTTAGGTTTTTTATTGCAATTGTTTGAATATAGTATTGAGATGGGGTAAAAAAAAAAAAAAAAAAAAAAAAAAAAAAAAAAAAAAAAAAAAAAAAAAAAAAAAAAAAAAAAAAAAAAAAAAAAAAAAAAAAAAAGGGGGGGGGTGAAAGTGTTAAATTTTTCCATACATATTAATAGTTTTGAGGTGTGTAAGGATTGTTGGTATGTGTGGACTGCTGTCAGTAAGTAATTCGGTCATGTCATACGGTAAGTCTAGATTTTGACGTTGTCGGCATTCTGTTAGTATGTGTTTTACGGTTAGTTCGGTGTTACAGATTTTACATGTAGGCTTTTCTTTTTTAGTCATTAAGTACTCGTGTGTTATTCGTGTATGTCCAATTCTGAGTCTAGTTAATACTACTTCTTCTCTTCTGTTTTGTCTGTGACTGGAAGGCCATTCCGCGCATTTTATTTCTTACTCCACATATTTTACGGCATTCCGAGGCCTATTCAGAAGCTTATAAGGTAAATGTGAAGACGAGAGTTCTAGGCTGCGATTATTTTGAAATTTTGCACTATTTCGTATTTTGATGCACTAAACACGAATCCGTTAAAAAAAAAAGCTCCCTCGAGAAAAGGAATACACTATAATGTAGCGTATCTGATAGAGAACATGTTGTTTGTCGCGGTCTCACTAATAAACAAATAAACATTAAATATTGATAGAGAACAGAATTAACCTGTATATTACATATGTTTAGAATAGAAACACTGGCCTCCCGTTAATGAACAAGTACCAATTTTTGTTATGTATGGACTAGTTAACGAATTATCCAAAATAATGAAATTATTAAACAGGCATTTTGTTATATTTTGCTAAATATCTTGGATACGGATAGGAAATTGTAGCAAGTGGAATACAAACAGTAAAGAGCTTTCTAAATTCTCAACTAATTTTTGATGAGATGATTTCAACCGGTTAAAAATTTCGAAAGTGTTGGTTTTGTTCATTTGAACCGATTTATTTAGTTGTTTTTGTAAAAATGCAGTTTCACGCCCTCCAAACCGATTTCTTTCAAATTTTGTACAATAACGTATTTTGATGCACTAAACACGAATACGATAAAAAAAAAAACCGTCGGATTTAACTAGGAAAGAAGTTATTAAGCACTAAAGTTCACTGTTATGCAGGTTATGAGAGCTATTAATTATAGCGAGTTGGATTGACTGGGGTTTTGTTATCTTCTTGAGCGAGCGTAGCGAGCGGAAACGCATAGCACGTATGCCCTTAAGCGACTGGTGAGGATGCCCTTAAAATTAACAATATTTTCGAATAAATGGTTTCTGAACATTTCAAATGAGAGTTCTCTGTTTCCCAATGTTACATATCTGCGCATGCGCGTGTTTACAAATACGCCGATGACGCCTAGTTTTATAACCTTCCTAACTTTAGTGCTTAATATTATATTCTATTAATTTTAGCGAGTTGGATTGACTGGGGTTTTGTTATCTTCTTGAGCGAGCGTAGCGAGCGGAAACGCATAGCATTTATGCTTTAAAGTCGTCATTTATGCCTTACAGTCGTCACAAATTTAGTTGTTTACATTAGCTCTCATAACCTGCATAACAGTGAACTTAAGTGCTTAATAACTTCTTTCCTAGTTAAATCCGACGTTTCTTTTATCGTATTCGTGTTTAGTGCATCAAAATACGTTATTGTGCAAAATTTGAAAGAAATCGGTTTGGAGGGTGTGAAATTGCATTTTTACCGTTGTTTTTTTCTGAAAGAATGAAACAAGTGCAGACTTTCTGTGATCCTACTGGGCCCAGAAGTGAATGACAAGAATAAATAAAAATTATACTGAGGGCCCATTTTTGTGTGATTCGAAAATCGCATAGGCGTATATAAGGGCGGCAGCCCCCAAATTTTGTTTTATTGAGAACATTTCATGTAAAAAAAAAAGCCTACAACAACGAAAAATGTCTTCTACATTTACCCTGGTCTACTAGGTGTCCAGAGGAACTTAAAACTCGCCATTTTACACTAAAATATTTAAAATTTTCCCTACACCCCAAATGCCTAGATGCTCCAAGCCGCCCCGCCCCCGAAATTATTTTCTATATACGCAGTGGAAAATCGTATGTCTGGTCAGAATGTCATTTTCAAATAAACAAATCCTGTAGTACATTATATGATAGAAGATACAATTGTTCTGGGGGATATAAATTCACAGGAAGCGGTGTGGGAAAAGGAAGGGCCAGCCAGGGAAGTTGGAATGGAACTTCCGACAATAAAGTAAAAACCCCTGTATCTCTGGGCTAACTTTCTCGGCTCCAGAAGTAGAGGAGGGGAGAAGGGAGTTACCTACAGCATTTTCTACACTCACTTCTATTCTTTTAATTCAATTTTCCCTTTAAAAATAAAGACCCGCAGGGTAAACTGAGGTATTTTCCCAGCAAAGAAGCTCTTAGAACTGATTAAAAAAAAATTGTTTGTGAATATTGTTTTTACATATTATTTTATGTTTTTATTTTAAATCAAGCTCAAACACTCTTCTGCCAGAATAAAACGTGGTTCGAAGTGTAGGGTTATACCTTGACAGCCAACTTACATGGAACCCTCACACGAGACTTAAACGACTCCTTGACCC
This sequence comes from Gonocerus acuteangulatus, assembly GCA_946811695.1. Lineage (NCBI taxonomy): Eukaryota > Metazoa > Arthropoda > Insecta > Hemiptera > Coreidae > Gonocerus > Gonocerus acuteangulatus. Next base: position 75,186,159 of record OX328127.1, on the reverse strand, counting down.
TCATCTAAATTATTGATACAGAACAAACTAATGATATACAAAACAATCTGTTAAGTGTATAGGATTTACAACTTACAAGAATGAATTGCAGTTTTCAATTGCGAGAGAACACTTAATAATGTTTTATTTATTTTTTTAAAACATGTGTTTTTTTGGGGGGGTATCTGATAACCGCTACAGGATTCCCCTCCCAGATGACGGAGTCAGAGAAGCTGACTGTGAAACTCGTTTCACGGTTCGCCCGGAACGGGTCCTGTAGGGCTCTTGAGTTGGCGGTGGCGTTTGAGACTGCGTTTTTGGGAGAACTGGTGGTGTGTCCTGAGTCTGTTCGGATGGAAGAAACGCAGGCTTAAGCCGGTCTATCGATATGGTGGCTTGGCGGCCTGGGAGTTGCACTTCGAAGTACTTGTCGTGTCGTTAACTTCTCTTGTCGGAGAACTCTGTGTGGTCCGGAGTATGGTGGTGTCAGCGGACGTCGGGCACAGTCTTCCCTGATGAACACATGCGTGCAGTTCTGCAACTCCTGGTGTACGTAGGTCTTCTTAGTGCTCTCCTTATACTCGGCTGGTCGAAGGGTGCGAAGATGTTCCTTCAGCTCCTGCAGGAGTACGTGTGGATCTTCCGCGGTCGTGTGTTGCTCCAAGAATTCGCCTGGCAATCTTATGGGACAACCGTAGACTGCTTCAGCTATGCTCGATGAAGTATCATCTCGCAGGCTGGCTCTGAGTCCGAGGAGTACGGTTGGCAATATGCGGGTCCAGTTGTTGCTGTCAAGGTGTGCTGTAATGGCGGCTTTGAGTGTCCGGTGCCACCGTTCTATGCATCCGTTAGCTTGGGGATGATAAGCAGTTGTGCGACCTTTCTCGATTCCCAGAAGCGAAGTCAGCTGATGAAAAAGCTGGGATTCATATTGTCGGCCTTGGTCGGTGGTTATTCTTGAGGGAACGCCGAATCGGCAGATCCAACCAGTGTAGAATGCGCTTGAGACGGTTTCGGCTGTGATGTCACGTAATGGTATTCCTTCTGTCCATCTGGTTTACGGTCTATCATCGTGAGACAGTAACGGTGGCCGTCGGAGGGTGGTAGTGGGCCAATTAAATCTAAGTGGACATGCTGAAAGCGAGTGGCAGCTGGGAATGTTCCAGGAGGTGCATGGGTATGCCGGTGTATCTTACTCTTCTGGCAAGCGATACAGCACTTAGCCCAATCAGCTACTTCCTTATTCATGTTTGGCCAGAAATATCGCTCTGCTACCATTTTCCGTGTTGTCCGGACGCCAGGATGACTTAAGGTGTGCACCTTGACGAAAGCACTGTGCCTGAAGTTCTTCGGGAGATATGGCCTTGCCTTGCTTGTTGACATCTCACAGAGAAGGGTCTTGTCAGTGCCAGGAATTTCGATGGCTCTAAAGGTTAGGTTAGTTTGTTCCTGGAGTCGGCTGATCTCATGGTCTTCTTGTTGGGCTAAAGAAAGGGCGACAAAATCGTCTGGAGTTTGGATTTCAGCAATCCTTGATAGGGAATCGGCAACAATGTTTTCCCTGCCTGGACTATAGATGATTGTAGTGGTGAATTGGCTAATGTAAGTTAGCCAACGGATGCGGAAAGGTGAAGTAGATTCAGGCTTTTGAGTGAAAGCATGAGCTAATGGGCGATGATCTGTGATGATTGAGAAAACTCGGCCTTCCAGCTGAGGTTGAAGATGTTTGATGGCCTTGTATATAGCCAGAAGCTCCCTGTCGTAGACAGAGTAATTCTTCTGCGCTTTATTGAGTGCTAACGAGAAAAAGCTTAGAGGATGCCATTTGTTATCCTGTTGTTGTTGTAAGACAGCGCCTAGACCGACGTCAGATGCGTCGCATGCGAGTGAGATCTCTGCGTCTGGGTTCGGAAGGACGAGCTCAGTTGCTTCAGCAAGGTTCTTCTTGGTGTCTTCGAAAGCCTTGAGCGTTTCTTCGTTCCAATTGATTGGAGTTTTGTCATTTTTCTTGACCTGATGGAGAAGTCCGTTGAGAGGTTGTTGAATTGATGCTGCGTGGCGAAGACAAGGTCGGTAGAAATTCACCATGCCCATAAAGCGCCGAAGTTCTCGAACGTCCTTGGGAAGTGGGAATTCTAGGACAGCCTTAACTTTGTCTTCCAGAGGTGTGATGCCAGATGGTGTTAGATGGAATCCAAGGAAATCGAGCTCTGGGACACCGAAGACGCATTTCGATGGGTTCACAGCGATGCCGTTCATGTCGAGACGACGAAGTACTTCTCTGATGTGAGCTTCATGTTGTTCCTCGTTGTCCGAAGCGATCAAGAAGTCGTCAAGAAACTTGAAGAGAAAGGGTAGGTCTCGGAATTGGTTGTCGACGAAACGCTGGAAGCTTTGACCTGCGTTCTTCAGTCCAAAACTCATCCTGTTGTATTCAATAAGGCCAAATGGGGTAATAATGGCAGTTTTCTCTCGATCTTCTACTGCTATCGGTATATGATAGTAAGCCTTGCGGAGATCTATTTTGGAGAAGATCTTCTTGCCATGTATCTCCATTGTGAAGTCTCGAAGATTGGGTATTCCATATCGATCGGGAATAGTGATGGCGTTCAGGGCTCGATAGTCTCCACACAACCGGAGAGTACCATCTTTTTTCTTCACTACGTGGAGTGGACTGGACCATGGACTTCTGGAAGGTTGGCATATTCCGCTGTCGATGAGCTCCTGGATCTCCTTTTTGACTTCCTGGTAAATTCCTGGAGGCAAACGGCGGCATTTAGCCGTGACAGGTCGTCCTTTGGTCTCTATATGATGCTCCACTGTTGAATTGGATGGTCCACGGATGGGAGTGACCTGAGTGACGGTAGGGAATTCACCTAGGATGCGGGCAAATCGATTATCGGCTGGAAAGATGGAGAAGGTTGGTATTTCTGCTGAGGATATGGTACCTACAATGCTACGTCCTGAGTGCTGGTCGATCAGTCTCCTGTTTCTTAAGTCCACAGTAAGCTGATGCCAGTAGAGAAAATCAGCACCTAATATAGCCTTGGCGACGTCGGCTAAGACAAAGGTCCACTTGAGAGGTTTTCTGAGTCCTAAGTCGACATATCGAGTGATTTCACCGAAGGTTGGAATCGGGGAGTTGTTGGCTGCTATTAAGGTGAAATCAGATGGAGTCTTACGCCGTCCTTTGGGCACAGGGAGAAGAGATATGCCTGCTCCTGTGTCAATGAGGAAGGGCTGACCAGTGGTTCTGTCCGTCAGAAATAGGCGGCGGTGCTGCTGGGTTGTGAAAGTTTCCGCCGCAACTTTCACATTTCCGAGTTTAAAGCTGGCTCTTCGGATTTCCAGTTGCAAGGTTGTGTGCAGCGTCGGGCTTTCTCGCGGAATCTCTGGTGGTAATAGCAGGTATCGCGCGACTGAGATCGAGGGAGATTGTCTTGATTCCGGCTGCTGCTGGAGCTTCTTTCGCGGTTCTTCATCTTCAGAAAGCGTAGGATCTCGTCTACGTCGCGGCGTAGAGCTCCGAAATCTTCGGATGGGTGCTCGCATCAGTTCGTGACTGATGTGGTAGTTGCGGAAGACTCGTTTGGGCGAGGTTCTGACATGTCTCGAATAGCGTACGTTTCAGCTGACGGGGATACCTCCAAGATCTTGTCGGCTACTTCTGCCAGTTTTTGGATGTCAGTGTGGCCTGTGGAAAAGAGGATGGGACGAATTCGTGGGGGTAAATTCTTCATCCACAGGGTGCTAATAAATCCGTTTGATACATCGGAGCCAGCTAATTGTTGTATTTTTCGGAGGAGCTGTGAAGGAGTCTGGTCTCCGAGTGGCATTTCTTCTAACAGCTTGCTAATTCTACGTGTTTCGGATTCTCCGAACGTGTTGATGAGCCTAGCTTTAAGGTCCTCGTATGGTTGCTCAGTCGGTTGGAGGACGATATCTGAGACTTGGCTGAGAACATCCAGATCGAGATTCGGTATGACGAGCTGGAATTTTTTTAGACTCGATGTTACGCGGGATGTCGCAAATACAGCCTCGATCGTCGCGAACCATAAAGTTGGGTTCTGTTTCCAGAATGTCGGTAGTCTTGAACTCGGCCCTTGGTAGAAACTAACCTCAGGCTGGGTTTCATGGAGATCTGTATCGGACGTAGATGAGGTTTTTTTGGACATGACGAACGGCGAGAAGTGAAATCAGAAGTATTGTTCAATATCAGGGGTCACCAATGTTAAGTGTATAGGATTTACAACTTACAAGAATGAATTGCAGTTTTCAATTGCGAGAGAACACTTAATAATGTTTTATTTATTTTTTTAAAACATGTGTTTTTTGGGGGGTTATCTGATAACCGCTACAAATCATTCGACCAATATGGACATACGGAATTGAACTCTGGGGATACGCAAAACCATCCAACATCAACAGAATACAGGCATTCCAGTCAAAAGTCCTCTGTAAAATATTAAATTCCCCTTTTTACGTCTGCAACAAAACCCTTCACAATGACCTTAACATCCCATTTGTCCTTGACCCCGTTTCCATATGTTCCACTCCAAATCGTCTGTTTGTACAGATTTCAAATAAATAAATAAAAATAAGTGTCAGGCTCAATGGCCTAATCCCGTCAATAAATATTACATATACGAGGTAGGTCCATAAGTTTCCGGCCTGTCCTGCTTCCCCATCCTTCAAACGTGCCGGGACCTGCACGCCTATGCAGGTCCATGCCTGCTCACTCCATACCCATCGCCCGCACTTCATTAGTCTTGTCAGTCATTGTCCAGCCTTGAAGGAAACTCCCCATTTTTACAATGTTCAAACTCGAAAGAATGGGCAAAATTATTTAAGTTAGGCAGAGAAAGTCTAGAAGATGACCCACGTCCCGGTCACCCATTGGAAGCTGTCACTTCTGAAACAATCCAACTTGTGGAATCTGAATTGCTGTCTGACCGGCGACTAAAAACCAAGGAAATAGAAGCGAGGTTAGGGCTTTCAAAACAAGTGTTTTGATTTAGCTAATTTAAAAAATGTTGAAATTGAAATTGAAACCAACACAAGTAACGAAATAATAAACGAAATTAATAGCATCATCCTATCAGCTGCAGAAGCCACTATCCCTCACAAAAATAACTTTTCTAAACGAGTTAGCGTGCCCTGGTGGAACGGTGACTGCGAAACAGCAGTTAAAAGCAGGAAACGAGCATTAAGACGATTCCGGAAAAATCCCTCTTCTGAGAACCTACAAGCGTACATGGACGCCAGAAAAGATGCTAGGTACAAAATTAAAATAGCCAAAAGAAACTCCTGGAGAGAATTCATTTCTAAAATAAACCACCAAACACCAATCACGGAAATCTGGGACACAGTACGTAGAATCATGGGTCGCCCGAGAATGAACATTATAAATATAATGAAAACAGGAAACACGTACCTTTCAAACCCTACAGTGATCGCTAATCATATAGGCCATCATTTTCAATCTGTTTCTTCCGACTCCAATTTTTCCCCGGTTTTTCTTCGAAAGAAACATCAAACAGAATCCACACCCATTGTCGTTGAACTCGATCCATTAAACCCACTAAACCTTCCGTTCACCTTCACAGAATTCCAAGCAGGCTTAAAATCACGGAAAGATTCATCTCCCGGCCCAGATAACATTACCATCTCTATGGTCAAAAATTTATCGTACGAAAATCAAAAAATCCTTCTTTTTGCTTTCAATACAATTTTTCTAACCGGAAAATTCCCTGAGACCTGGTCTAAATCCATAGCCATACCTATATTAAAAACTGGAAAACCACGTCATGAAGCAACCAGTTATCGAATTATCTCTCTGACCTGTAGCCCTTGCAAGTTGGTAGAAAAAATGATTATGAACCGCTTACACTGGCACATGGAGAAGAATAACCTATACGAAATATGGCAAAGCGGGTTCAGGCCTGGAAGAGGTACAAGAGAGAATCTGATTCGTCTTGAAACTGATATCAGAGAAGCCTTTAGCCTAAGAGAAAAATTACTGGCCATATTTATAGATATTGAGACAGCATTCGACAAAGTGTGGCGAAGATTTATAATAGAAAGCCTAATCGAACTAGGTATTACAGGCCACATTCTACAGTTTATAATAAATTTTCTTAAAAATAGATCATTCAAAATCCGTAACGGTAGCTGTTTGTCAGACGAATATTCCCAAGAGAACGGCGTTCCTCAAGGATGTGTGTTAAGTGCGTTTCTCTTCTCCGTTGCAATAAATAAACTACTGAAGTGCATACCTGCTGCAGTCAAAGCGATGCTCTATGCTGACGATCTCGTCATCTATACCTCCAACACCTCAATAGATTTTCTCCAAAACACCATTCAAAATTCTCTGGACATTATTAGCTCTTGGCTAGCAGATCATGGTTTCTCAATTTCATCTAGTAAAACTGTTGGAGTATTATTTTCTTCAAGAAAAATAAACTCCACCATTTCTCTTACAATAAATAATCACTCTATAGATATCAGTGGAGTTTGGATTTTTTCTGTGAGGTTTGGGATATATGGGAGGCCTCTGAATCTCCAAAAATCCCTACGCGATACATTCCCCACTCTAAAACTAGGACTATCGACATAGAACAAACTGAAAAACTTACATACGACTCTTAAAGACCCTATCCCACAAAAAGACAGGACCAATGTAGTCTACAGAATCCCCTGCATCACACCCAACTGCAATAGTGCGTACATTGGACAGACTAAAAACCCAGTAAGAAAACGTATCAACAACCACAAAAATGATATACGGAATAAAGACATAAAGACAGCTTTAACTAGACATGCCATCACAGACGGACATGACTTTGGTTTTGACCAATACTTTATCCTTTCCACTGAATCCAACGAAGAAAAACGCCTCCTTTCCGAATCAATTTTTATCCACCTAGAAAATAATCCAGTTAATGACAAAATTGACAAAGAAGTCATCTCCTCTACCTACTCCAACATCTTCCATTTATTAAAAACTCCATCCTAATCCCCTATACCGCCTGCAATATAGCCCTTTATACCTGCCTCCCTTTCCATTAACACAGCATTTTATGACTTTATGACCCCTTACTGTACTTTGCCGCTCTTTCTTTCATCTTCTATGTTCTCTGTCCATTGGGTGGTCCAGAACCCCCCTCCCCCTCACCAACTCCTTTCTTCCTATATTTCCCTGTATTAACTGTCAGAAATGATCCCGCATTTGTGAGGAATAGTTCTCTATCTTCCCATCGGTAAGCCCATATTGTTATTCTTATATCTAATCTAATATGTAATCTGTTATTCTTATATCTGTTTTCCTAATAATCCAAACACTTCTAGAGCACATTGTTCTTCTATATATTATGTTCTAGTATTTTATGTTTTTGTCTTTTTCCACATATGTATGTATGTATATATGTATGTGTATTTGTGTCTGTAGGCATATGTATATAAATATATATATATATATATATATATATATATATATACATATATGTGTGTGTATATTTCAGTACTACATCCGTCCTACTTGTTTTTTACAGCCCTGATGAAGGCTTGAAGTTCAAGCCGAAACGTCGGCACAATAAAACCATTTTTATGATAAAATGTAGTTTTATTAAGTAGCAGTGACCGAACCCCGACAATCCCTACCTTGCATCATCAACGGTCAACGATCTCCTCTCAACAAAAAAAAACAAGTGTTTTGAGGATCATCAAAGAATATTTGCATATGAACAAGGTTAGTGCAAGATGGGTTCCAAAAATTATTTCAGCTGCTCAAAAACAGGAACGAGTTCACTGCTGCAATGAATTTTTACGCGAGTATAATGCCGACCCAAGGATTTTTTTGGACTCAATTGTAACTGGGGATGAGACAATGGTTCTATATTATGACCCACTCAGCAAAAGAGAGAGTCCATGGAATGGAGAAGACCAGGAGAAGCGCCTCCTTTAAAGGCAAAAGTCACGCAGTCAACAAAAAAGGTAATGGCCACAATTTTTTGGGACTGTAAAGGAATACTACTGATAGATTTTAAAGAAAGGAATACCACAATGAATGGTGAGTATTATGCAGCCCTACTTCACCGGTTACGAGACGCCATTAAAGAGAAGAGGCGAGGGAACTTCAGCAGAGGTGTCCGCCTCCTTCACGACAATGCCTCTGTCCACACAGCATTGATTTCCAAGGCCGCTGTGAAGGACTGTGGATTCCAAGAAATCTCTCATCCACCCTACAGCCCAGACTTGGCCCCTAGCGATTTCTACCTTTTCTCAAAGTTAAAATCTGACCTTCGTGGAAGGCGATTTAACACCGACGAAGAGATCCAAGCAGCAGTGGAAGAACATTTTTTTAACAAAGAAGAAAATTATTTTTTTCATGGTATAGAAATGTTGCCAAAGCGTTGTATTAAGTGTGTTGAACTTAGAGGAGAATATATTGAAAAACAGTAAAACCAGTTTTTTTCTTTCACCTTTCCTTCTATCCCAGGCCGGAAACTTAAAGACCTTACTACGTACATCGATTATCACAGGTAATTACTTGGTAATTTAAAATATCAACTTTTCTGGGCAGCGCTTTAACAGAAAATGACCAGAGCAAACACGAGATGCCAAGAAACCCACATATTAGAAGTCGGAAACTAACAAGGCTGTGAGTTAGAGATTTCTTAACACTATGCACTAGTTATAGGGGATAATTATAGTGTACTTAAATCATGTTGCCCACTTAATATTCATGTTGTCATTTTCCAACATACAACTTATTCCCTATAACAATCAAGCCATTGATGTTGCATTTATGAAAGAATTTTTGAACAATGTCTTTAAATCATCATCGATCTTACCTACTAAATACCGAAAATGGCCCCACAATACAAGCACACACTCATATGTACACAAAATATTTACAAGCCTTGTATATATATTGTATACATATAAATATAAAACACACCCTGGCAAAAACATTAGTACATGCTTACCCCTTTACATTATGCTTTGGGCGGGGTTGTCGTTATAAAGGTATAGCTGGTGTTTGGCATTGGAAAGGAATTAGGAGAGGCAGGTGTGTCTCCAGAATCAAATTACAATCAAGTTCAGCTAGGGTGGGCTGTTTCTTTTACAGCTAGGTGCTACTTAGATCAAACTTAGGAGTAAATAAAATACAGGACATCTATCATGCAAAGGCTACTATAATGTAATAATTATAATTTAATAGCGATAATAATTTTAATTTAATAATACTTATTTAATTAATTTTCTGGGTCTAATATATATATATATATATATATATATATATATATATATATAAATCAGGAGTTTGTTTGTCTGTCTGTTTGTTCCTTGTACAAATCCACACAGTTTAAACGATTTTAACCACACTTTGCATACAGGTAGGCCTTGATACGGGAAGTGTCATAGGCTAACCCAAAAACGTCTACTAGCTGTCGGTCTGTATGATTCTTCCTTATACAAATCCACAACGTTTGGCCTATTTTGACCACACCTGGCATTGAGGTAGGTCTTGATACGGGGAATGTTATAGGCTAGGTCAAAATTTTCTACCAGCTGTCTGTCTGTGGGTTTTCCCTATACAAATCCACAACGTTTTGCCGATTTTGACCAAACCTGGGATTCAGGTAGGTCTTGATACGGGGAGTGTCATAGGCCAGGTCAAAATTTTCTACCAGCTGTCTGTCTGTATGTTAGTTCCTTATGCAAATCCACAACGTTTGACCGAATTTGACCAATTCTGGCATTCAGGTAGGTCTTGATACGGAGAGTGTCATAGGCAAGGTCAAAATCGTCTACCAGCTGTCTGTATTTTTTTGTTCCTTATACAAATCCTCAACCTTTGACCGATTTCGACCAAACTTGTCACACAGGTAGATCTTTATACGGGGAGATCTTCCAGAAATTGATTCAAATTGAGAGGGCGGAACATGCCCTACTGGATTGCCTCCAATATGATGAACTGAGGAAGAGATTTATAAAAGCCCTATCACAGCATTACATGGAATAGTTTAAAGAGAAAAAAATTATAAATCTTTTTTAACATTAATGAATCAAATTGAAAAATTCATTGCTTTCTGCTTAATCTATTTAAAATGTTTACTCAATCTATAGTAATCCTAAAATAATTTAGAAGCAGCATTTTCTCATTTATCTAATTCCCAAAGCATAACAAGGCGTAAATTTTTTAAATGTTGAATCGCCTAGCCGCTACAACTTATTAAATAATAAATAAATAAATAACAAGGCGTAAGTGGTGTCTTGGGAGTTCCATTCCAAATGAAATTTCAGCACAGAATAAACATAAACAGTGGAATATTCCCTCCAGGCCATGCAATGTTTTTCCCAATATTTGTAGGAATTCTTGTGATAATAGATTTCGTACAGTTACAGATATAATACCAAAATTGGAATGTGTGTCCAGTTTTATGTTATTTATATGAAGCCAAAGGAAAGCAAGTATTGAAAAGTCATTGTTACACAACCAATGGTTTATTTATCCTCCATGCTAATGTAATCTACCATCTTACCATTCACAAAAGGGACTCTCCCCTTTAGAGAGAAAATGCTCCTGGCAATTGTTTTTGAACTCAAGTTTCCAACAAAAGCTAATAATTTTCTAGACTAGGAGGTATTGTGAAACACTAACATAAACAACTCAAACTGGAACGACAGGGTGTCTACCATTTTTGTAACAGCCAATTTCATGATTTGAAATGTGAATTCTATGCCCTTTAATAATAATAAGAAAAAAAAATTCACTTGAATTAATTTCGTTTAGAGCCTTCTGCATAAAATTGAGGAACATAAATATGCTTTAGGTCCACCCGACAAACCTACGGAATGTACTGTATAACATACAGTCTTCTTTTCCGTACATGGCCACCGCGCATGCGCGAACGCCAGCGGACAGTTTTTTGTAACGTTTTTTCCAGTTTAGTCATCGCTAAAGCATATTTGTGCTAAAATAAATTGGAAAGGAGGGATAAATAAAAACTACGGTATTTCTGTGCGTAGTATTTCATATCCTGTGTGACGGACTTTTTCGCACTTAATTATCTTGTGTTGGTTCCATTACTAGTACTAAATCCCCACTCTTGTCTAATTTGATGTTACAAAATATTAAAAAAAAAAAAAAAAAAATCAGTCCCGTAACAGGCCACAAGGGCAGATACTGTAGAGGTATCTGATTCTTGACCATACGGCACACTAGGGAGATAGTGTGGTCAATACTATGCTCCGGCCGCCTGATTTTCTCCTTGGCTGCTTCGACTGCTAGAGTCATTAGCACCCAAGGTACCCATTATTAATTAAATTAATTAAAGGCTGGGTGAGCCTAGGGACGATCTGGGACCCCCAATACAACCCTCGAACGGCAGCACTACAAGAAAAAATCTTTAGTGCGCGCTCGGGTTTTGAACCTGGTCCTCCAGTTCATTTGTCGAGTGCTCTACCACTGAGCTAACCTCGCCCCCGTTACAAAATATTATATAGCAAATATTTAAGCTGAGAATAAAAACAAATGTAATTAACCCAAGAGTTATAAATTATACTTTAATTTAAGATTTTGTTATATAAAAACGAAGGGGGTGTATACATTCTTTGAAAAAAGCAGCACTAAAAAACTGGACTGATTACAAAGCTTTCTGTAATAAATGTTTTCCGTTAAAATTAAATTTAACACCCCCTTTCGCTTTAGATTTATAGTCCTTGCTGAGTTTTCAAAGGAGTGCCCATCTAACGGGATATTAATCATTTCTTTAAAAATTTCCTTCCCTTCTTTGAATAATAATAAGTTAGGTTTTTGTTTGTATATCATTAACCTAGCTAAAGGACAACCTAGGAGAATTATTAATATTTTTGCGTTTCTCTACAACTTTATTTTTAATAAATGTATTTTTGCATCATCTAATACTGATATTGTTACCTTCTCTCTAGAGGATGCTTCACTAATTTAATAAATAAATAAATTAATAAATAAATTATTAATAAATTCATAATATTTTTTTTATTTTCATATCTGAGCTCATTCCTCAGCTGTTTAACACGTTCCCTGCCCCCTGAAAACAACCTGGCAAGTCCATATGATTTTTTACAAAAAAAGGGTTCTCTATGATATTATAAAACCATATTAACACTCTTACGTCCCGCTCATTTCTAAACTTTATGACTGTCCTATCAAATCCAAGTTTAAAAACAATAGAAATTGTATATAACAACAAGTATCTTAGCAAAAAAACAATGCGTTCACAGACATATATATATATGTATATATATATATATATATATATATATATATCCCCCGCCAATCCTCAGTCTTGCACATTCAGCCCCCCATTAAAGAAGAAGACTCAAAACATGACATTAACCATCCAATCCAAAAAAGAGATTTCCTCCTCACTCAGACTAAATTATATCAACTTAAACAATCACATGATCTGTAAAAATAATTTATTTGTATTTATATGATTTAAGAGCTAGCAACTAGGCGATTGGCTCTATAAACACGTAGTGTGCAAACAAAATAAATGGTCTAGCACATCAAAAATTAAAACATTTAAATAAAAAATTAAATAACTGAATCTATCCGGCAGCTATAGAAGCTGCCGGATAGAAGAAGTAGTCCTTACAAGACTTAGAATAGGACATACACTACTAACTCACTCTTACTTAATGACAAAACAAGACATACCACTATGTTCAGAATGCAATAAGACATTAACAGTAAAACACTTACGAAAAGACTGCAGGAAACGTGAAAACATCAACATGCCACATGATATGTACGAACTTTTGACAGATGGTAGCCCGCACATATCTATTATTTTAGACTTTTTAAAACACATAAAAATTTACGAAGGAATATAGCAAAAATGTAAAATTTGAAGTATGTTAAAATTAATTTTATAATTCAATTTTATTTGTACAAAATAAAGGGAAAACATTTAGTTTATTAAAAATAATTTATTACTTATCTGTTTTTTATTTTATAGTTGACCTTTATGTTTGGTATTTTTATTATTCTGTAAAAATAATATCTAAAGATTATTAAGAAAAAATGCATAATCATACAGATTGACAGATTGAAAACGGCTTTTAGCCCAAACGTTTCTGTAACAAAATTTAAATAACCTAGTGCGTGACATGCCGCACCATATGTAACTTGAAAATAAAATATATGAGGACTGAATAAAGCTTTTACCAACTACCTACACACACACACACACACACACATATATATATATATATATATATATATATATATATATATATATATATATATATACATATAATTGGAAAACCAAAACAAATGGCCTCCAGGACAATTATTTATTAAATTTTCAGGGCATGATTTCAGTTTCTACAGCATCATCAGGTCTTTTTCACTTTACCCACGCCAGTAACTTTTATTACTAAAACATTTATTTATCGTATCATTAAGTTAATAGTTATGAAGAACAGATGTTTAAACTAATAATTAGTTTAAAACAAAAAAAAAAAAATGAAAATACAAATGGTTGATTATTCCGGAGGCCAATAGGCTTTTATTGATTTTAATATACACAGAAATATATCTTCGTTTTCGTACCTTCTTCTGAACACGAACTCACAAAGATAGGAGTCAATGAGGGACCTTCTCGTCGTTAAACTCCATACTTTTGTAATGCTCTATACGCTACTTCTTCCGATTTCAACACAAGACTCAGTTTAATCAAATTCATTATTTGACAACTTCAACACAGCACAACAAACACAACTTCAACGTATCTTATAATCTATAACCTCTTTCATGTATAAACTTTATGTAGCCTAGCAACACCTGTTACAATATTGTAACAAAATATTATGACGTTATTCTAAAAAGTAACTGGCGTGGGTAAAGTAAAAAAGACCCGCATCATCTGCAGAGCATGTATTAGGCTATGCCATTAAGAGATTCCAACCGAAGCCTGACGACGACGAAGATTTCTTATTTGAAAATTGCTTCAGAATCTTTTTGTAGAGAATTTAGTAAACATTCGAATGGGCGCCTTCCACTTACCACGATTTCCCAATTTCGTGATTTTTACGAAAATATACGAAGATCCGAAAACTTTCCGAAGATTTTTGTACCAAATTTCATAAAAATCGAACCATTTTTGGCACAGCTAGAGAGCAAACAGACAAACATCGCGAACACAGAAATATAAAAAAAAAAATAAAAATTCGAACGACCGTTCTCTTGTGACCTTTAGGCCATTTCACGTTCAAAAAATGTATTGCGACATCCGTTCGACACCACGAGCGCGTTTCCTCCTTATATAGAGGGAGGAAACACGCTGAAACTATTCTAATTTCGCAGTATTGATGATCACGGAGACCTTAAAATAAACGTGGCCCTCCTGCCATGGTGGAGGAAAATCCACCATTTCCTTTTGTGTACTAATTCCTGACATCGTTAATTTTAATGACATTCCTTTGTGTTTCGGTAATTATTTCAAGTGAATATCTGTCTACTGCTTAGAGTATTTTCTCTTAGTAATTTATATTCTGCTAGTTTAATTATAATATATTAACCCAGTATTAATCGTTTTAATAAATGAAGATTAAAACGTTGCTCTAAATTAAGGGTATAAGAGTTCATTTAGTCTATATAATGCCATTCATAATACACCAACATAATAAAATATAATTAAAGAATATAATAAATAGGGAAAATTTATATAGAAAGACAAATATAGATCTTTAGAACATATTCATTTTTATAACTATACACAAGAAGCAATTTTTTTTATTTTTATTTTTAATATGTTTTTTTTTTTTACGGCGCATCTACATCTAGGTCATTAGCGCCGGCATCCAGAGTGAAGCGAGGAATTTTCCCAGCGAGCCCTGAGATGAGAAAATTCCTGCCGGAGGTGGGAATCGAACCCACCATCTCCCGCTTATGAATCCAAGGCGCTAGGCACTAGACCACCACGGGAGACCCCAAGAAGTAATTATCATCAAATAACATTATGCCTCTCCTTTTCAAGATATTTTATTTTATTTTATTATTATTTTATTTTAATTTTGTAAGTGATGTGGGATGAGTAAGTTCTCTAGTTTCCTGCAGTCTGTCAGTATGTGTTTTATAGTCAACTGTTCATTACACTCTGCACATATTGGCCTTTCTTTCCTCTCCATTAAGTAGGAGTGCGTAAGAAGGGAATGACCAATCCTTAGACGTGTCAGGACAACTTGTTCTCTTCTTGAAAGGTTATTCTTCTTAAGAGGCCAGGCTTTTACTGAGAGTTTTACTTCACGCAGTTTGTTTTCGGCCCTTGTCCATTCCTGTTGCCAGTCGTCCATAGAATGCGTGTGTGCAGTTGTGAAAAAAATTCATGTGAAACAGCCAAAACATTTCATGTTGTGTTTTGCTAGCAGACAGTGATATTTGTTCGTGTAAAACAAAATATTCTCTTCTTGTTATTACTTTGTATCTACCGTAAGCCGCGGATTACCGCAAAAGCACTTAGCGAAGTACATAATGTGAATATGAATTTTCTGAAAGCCTTAGTAACCCCCGGAGGAGGAAGAAGCCCTAAGTAGCTTCGGTCTACGAGATAGAATGTTGAATGAAGGGCTAATGTCCTGGAAGATGGAACGATAAATATCCAGGAGAAGGGGTTGCTCCGCTTAGCAACTTCCAGCAAGATAATCCTCTTTCGGGAGAATTCCAGCGGACGGCAGATACGAGGTGTAGGATTAGGAGAACTTTTCAAGAGGGAGGGTGAATAGTGTTTCGGATTTCCTAGGAAGGAGATACGGATTAGGAATCCTCCTTGTTAATTCCGTTCCAGTGATTAGCTCACTGATAACGTCAATAGTCACTAATCACAGTGACTACTAGCATCAGGAGCAGTTATTTTTTAAACGAAAAAGTTAAACAAAACCTTTATTTTATAAGTAAATAAATAAGTGTAATAAACAACTTTTATTTAAAAGTTTTATGAGTAAACCTTGTTTAGGAACTTCTAAAATCAGGTACCTACATGAAAATAAAAGTTAAAGTAATACCTTCAATTTTCCAATGTGAAATAAACATTTTCTGTATTATAATCAAGAATTTTACGGTTTCGTTGGTTTACAATACCTGGAATACTGGGAAGATAGAAAATACACACTTCCATACCTATATTAACTAGCACTTATCCTGCACCCCCAGCCCAGCCACTCAAGTAAGTGTTGAAAGAGTCTTTTCAACCATAAAGTATATATTAAATGATTATTGATATAATCTGAATTCAACCAAATTACAAGATAAATTATTATTGAAATTTAATCAATTCTTCAAAATATGTGAAAGGTTCTCTGTTTAAAAATGTATTTTTGTTTATTTACTGAAATATATTTGCTGATACAAAACAAAAAATAAACATTAGTAGCTTAAATTAATTCCTTAACTCTTTTTCCTATTAAGTATTTTAATATTTATTTATTGAGAGTACACAACAAAGGCTA
Source organism: Gonocerus acuteangulatus (assembly GCA_946811695.1). NCBI lineage: Eukaryota > Metazoa > Arthropoda > Insecta > Hemiptera > Coreidae > Gonocerus > Gonocerus acuteangulatus. The sequence goes on along the minus strand of OX328127.1, from coordinate 75,169,680 downwards.
TTTACTCTTAAAGTCTATGTGCGAACAAAGATAAATGTTTCTTATACTATTGAAGCTAGAAGTAAATCAAATGGAAAAAAAAGTACAAAAAGATACTATAGGAGCAGAAAAGATGCATCATTGTTTAAGAAAACAAAATAAAATAATAACAATAAAGGTAAATAAATTATAAAAAAATATATAAATAAATAAATAATTTATAGGGAGGATTTCTAAAAACGTTGGAACTTATTTTTATTTTTTAAATATTTTGGAATATCATCAATGTGTGTACTGTCCTGTTTAAGGAATTCGTGTAAGTCTGTAGGTAAGTCAATGTCTTGTCTTTCCCTGCAGTATGTAAGTATGTGTTTGATTGTTAATGGAACATTGCAAAGTGTACAAATCGGTTTGTCCTGTCTTGTCATCAAATATGAATGTGTCAAGTGTGAATGTCCAATACGTAGTCTAGTAAGCACGACTTCTTCACGCCTCGAGTTCCGTGTACTGCAACTCCAGGATCCTATTGTCGGCTTAATCTCCCGTTACTTGTTGTCTTGTAAAAGCCAGTATATAGACAAGATATACACATATTTAAAAAATACAAATATATTTAACAAACTGTGACGATACGTCACATAATAAGATCCTCTATTTACGTATCTGTCTAACATTATTACTACAAGTAATCTGAAAAGCAGATATATCTATCGTTGAGAATAACATTACACCAATCTATTTCAAGCATTAACTAAATCTGAACATAAACAATACAGACACAAACTAAACTGTTTGCTATGAACAAATTGCAGCATTAAATACATTTTAATTGGTAAATTACTGTGTAGCGAAAAACAATAACAATAAAAACAAGCAATGTAGTAATAATGTGCAATATAAGTATATGGATAATGAAAAGGAATAATGTAATAATAATAATGTGTAATATAAGTATATATATAATAATAAGGAATAAATGTAATAATAATAATAATATTAATGAATAAAATAATTATATAGATATAATAATGTACGCTATAAGTCTATAGATAATAATAATGTATAATGTAAATATAAACAATATGGATATAGTGCAATAATATATGCATATGTATATATGTGTGTGTATGTGTATGAATTCTGTAATCATGTCATCATCATTTATTGTCAAATCATCATATCTCCATTTATTGTTAAATCATCATTTATTGTAATCACTGTTATTATCATTTATGTAATCATCATTTATTTTGTAATCATGTAATCATCGTTTATTGTTATAGAGTATATCGCTAAAAACTGCGAAACTTTTAATAAATAAATAAATAAATTGTTGTCTTGTGTGTATGTCCAGTCAGTTTGCCGCTTGTTCATTATGTGTATTTTTATTACATTGTTTATGTCATGTCTAGTCATCTGTATTTTAATAAAAAATTACTTTAAAACTTTTATTTTTAAAGTTTAAAAATAACAGTAAAAAAAACTTTTTAAAAAATGTTTAAACCTAAAAAGTTATTTTCGAATTTTTACTTTTTCAAACCAAAATAAAAGTAAAAGATTGAAAAATGCTTTTTTTTACGGTGCCTCCCTCCTTTATAGGGAGGAAACCCTATGATGGAAATACTGAGGTGGTGGATCTCCTGACCCAATTCTGAAGTGTCGACTAGAAATTTCTCGTTTCAGAACCCATAGATGTATGACGAAATATATATATATATATATATATATATATATATATATATATATATATATATATATAAACTATAAATTCAAGCCCCTCTAAAAATACTTAAAAATTTGAATATCAAAAATCCTTTCATAGCTTAAGTGTTTACGTCCTAAAGGGAGTGTCCATTCAAAATTTCAAATTTTTCTGTCGAGTGATTTGGGCTGGGCGATGAAAGGCCAGTGAGTAAGTGAGTGAGTGATATTTGACAAATATATAGTAGATCGCATTTTTGAGATGATTTATTTACAGGTTACTACCCTTTCTTAGCAAGGATAGGGCAAACGCCGCTGCACAAAGTAAGAATAGAGCTGATGATCATAGAAACGGAGTGCTCACGACACCGGGCCTTCTTATGAGTAATAAATTCATGATTAATTTTCAGTCGAGACTAATAAATTTCCAATTGAATGGCTTTCCTATATCTTCCGGGTTAATTGGAGAGTAATCAATAGCCAGCCCTTGGGTAATTGAATAAGAATAAAGCGCTTTAATAGGGCGAACCTTATTGAATAGCTGGAGATAATAGGGCAATTGTCTTTAGTTCTATAGTTCAGTTAATAGCACTTTCTATGGCCAATTCATAGTCCTGTCAGAGAAACCCTACCAAGTAACCAGCTATCCCCTACTTAAGCTTGTAGCTTAAGTGTTTGCGTCGTCTATTAATAATAGACGACGCATGCTATTATAAATTCCTGATTTATTTATTTATCGCAACACAAGCTATAAAACATATAGAAATCAATACAAAATATGTATCTTTGTGGTAATACGTCCAGTAAATTTATTAAAAAAAAAAATAAAAAAAAAAATCAGTCCCGTAACAGGCCACGAGGGCCCTGAGGGGCAGATACTATAGAGGTGTCTGATTCATGACCATACGGCACACTAGGGAGATAGTGTGGTCAGTACTATGCTCCGGCCGCCTCATTTCCCCCTTGGCTGCTTCGACTGCTAGAGTCATTAGCACCCAAGGTACCCATTAATAAATTTATTAAGGCTGGGTTGGCCTAGGGACGGTCAGGGAGGCCGAATTCAACCCATGAACGAAGACACTAGAAGAAAAAATCTTTAGTGCTTGCTCGGGATTTGAACTCAGGTCCTCCAACTTATTAGTCCAGTGCTCTATCACTGAGCTAACCTCGCCCCAAGTAAATTTATTATATATTATATTATTTACACTTCAAATATTCTTATGTCAAGCTGGTTACATTGTTGTATGTTTCAATTCAAATAGCCAGATGTCAAATAGATATAAATGTTATTCATTTTGAATGATTCATCATCACCTCCGACTAGGTTGACGCCAAAAGCGAGGTTCCTCCCTAACCAGGGGGCGAGAAAACTCACTTAAACTTATTATAAAATATTTTTAAAATAATAAATGCCTCTTATTTGAAAGAGTACCTGAGTAAATATTAGAACTACTATCCTGCTTGGAGTAATTGGAGAAGCATGATATCAATCATCCGGATAGGTTTGGAGGGAAGTCATTCATGAATTTATCTCTCCATCCATCAAACCGCATCCAATAGCTTTCTGGATGATATATCTTTATTATCGTATGGCCTTTATCTTATAAAAAGCAGTTTTTTCAGGCAAATATACAATAAGGGCATTGTTCATTGGAAGATTTTAGAACTTTTCGAAGTCAGATTACAGTTGCCATCGTGAAAAATGAAAACATTTCAAGGTGTCGCACAGTGGGCCGTTTCGCAAATCTAGATGTACAAGCTCACAAGATGATTTTACATATTAGCGTAAAATGTTTCAGACTCATGTAGATCATTTTATTTAATATTTTTTTATTTATCACGGAGAAAAATAATTTAATGGGCTCTAATGTTAACCACCATAGTTTTTAAATTATTTATTAGATGCTTTTCATTAAGCAATGATGAAAATTTTGAAAAAGCTATACCACTACGTGATTGTATACGTTTATATATATATATATATATATATATATATATATATATATATATATATATATAATTACAAACTAATTAAAAATTAAAAAATAGAAAGCAGCAATTTTAAAAGAAAACTTATCTTTACTTTCTTTCATAAGTTACAAAATATATAGATTATTTTTTTTTTTTTTTTTTTTATTTGTTTGGTGCTGCTAAGGTCATTAGCACCATACAAAATTGTTGCATTTTATATAGATTATTAGAAATATTAGATTTCGCATGTCCAGATAAAGAAAGTGAACTAGGATCAGATAGATTAAATTAAGCTAACTAGGCGTTTTTATTAATATCAACTTTAATTGCGTCATGAAAAAGACACTGGTGAACATTGAATGTGCATTAGTTTTATAGAAAAAAAATGTAATTTAACGTTGAAAAAGTGTTTGTATTTTTTTTTCTACAAAAACCACGTGTATATTTTTTCTAAATAACATTTAGAACGGCATATGTCATAAATAATAAAACCGTGGGATTGGCATCTACTTGCGATACACCCTGTATATATATATATATATATATATATATATATATATATATATATATATATATAGATGTATTTATTTTAACTAAAGTTATTTTCAAAATTACTTTATTGATTTATGAAATCAATTTATGAATTTTTAAATTTAATTCATTTATTAGTTCATTCTGTTACAGCTTTTGTATAAATTAAATCTGACGTATATTAATGGATTTATCTTGATGTTTGTCAGAGGAAGCAAACCCTTCGTCCAGCCCATATTTGACATTCCCTTTAGCAAATATTTTATATTCGAGATCGGATTAAAGTGTACGATGAATTATCCTGCCGGGGTCGCTTTATTTTGGCGTTATGAGCTTTAATTAAGTCTGTTTGTCTCTTGTCAAAATGATATTTATAATTGCTTATTTATTTATGTTGGTTTTGTGGTATAACTGCTGATTCTCTCTCTCTCTCTCTCTCTCTCTCTCTCTCTCTCTCTCTCTCTCTCTCTCTCTATATATATATATATATATATATATATATATATATATATATACACACAGGTGCGTACATATGTGTTTATATATGATATTATATGATTTATGATGATTTATTACATGAACTAATTATTTAAATTCTGTTATAAGTTTAGTTAGTTACCGCCCTGTTTTGATGGTGTGAGGAAAGGTCGGTAGGCCCCAAGTTGAGCTGTTTAAAGTACAGAAACTTAAGTTACTAAGTCCTGTAGCTATTTGCCAAGTATCCTGTAGTACTTAGCAATAACAAGTTTGTACTGTTTGTAGACAATCTTGCTCGGTTGTAATTAATTCTGTAGCTTCCAATGTTTCAAAGATAAATTAATCTTAATGTCAGTTTGTGTAAGTATATAAATAAATTATATTGCCTTTTCTAAATTGTTATCTGAAATAATTGTTCAAATTAATTGACAAGAAGATTATGAATCAATTTTTACTTTATCCCAATAATTAATTGAGTACATAAGATTAAATGTATGATTACTTAAGAGATGGAGTATTATAGTGTAATTTTTATAATACCATAGAATAGTCTGATTTAGAAAGTTTGATTGTGGGAGCTTTTCTTTCCAAAAAATGAAAGGAATCATATTTATCTGGACAAGAAATGGTTGCTAACCCTTAAACGGACTGTCGAAAAATTGTAGTTATTATTGAAAGGACGTTTGACAATAAATTGAATTAATTACAACAACAAGAAAAACAATATTTATTTGAACATTGTTCGAACAAATATGGAAGGGGCAAATATACATTTTAAAATAGTAAAGCAAAAGTACCCTTTTTTAAAAGTAGTATTTTAGTAAAAGAAATATTAGTATTTTAGTAAAATAGGGCAAGAAAATGAGAAACTTATTAGCAAGAGTGGTTTCCTAGAGCGAACGTTGATATGGCGGGCGAGTAATTTCCGCTTAGGTTACTGTCAGTTTCCTGTTGTGGTACCTTAATGCTCTTCCTCTAAGATTTAATTTATATTTTGAACGAAAGATCCAACGCTACCAATAACTGATTCTATTTCTTTGCTAATAGCACTGGGGATATGAACGGAACCGCGCTAAGATGTCGCAGTTTCTACGATTCGGACTTTTTTAATATAAATGGTTCTACCCTGGAGATGTTGCGAAAATCTCTTTTCTACACCACCTTTTCTAGATAGATGCAAAAGGCGTTTATTTCTGAGATGTTTGGGGTAGTAAAGGAGTGTTATTTTAATGAATTGTTGTTGTTTTCTTCCGTTAGGGTGCCCATTAGGGTGGGCCGACAAACTCATTTTTTTTATTTCGAAGTTGTAATAGTGCGGGAAAGTTGCGAATTATATAGAGAAATAAAAGGAAACAAAAATTATCAAAATCGGTTGACATCTTCCGTTCGCGCATTGGCTTTGAAATTTTACAAAACATGAAAAATCTTGCTTTTTGCAACTATTTTTTAAATGTTTGAATTTGATGATTTTGTAATATAATAGTTTTTAACGTCTTCGAATAGAGCCTAAAAACATTGTGTTTCAATTTGGTTTAGATCAGTTGATATCTTTCAGTCATGCATAGGGCTCAACATTTGCCCAAATATTGAAAATTTCACGTTTTTAAGAGTTATTTTATGTATCTTTAGTTCTTTATCATTAGTTTTATGTTTAACATAAAAACATTGTGTTTTATTATAAATAAATTAACAAATTTCGGCCGCAAAATGACGCCAATGCTACAGAAAAACTACCTTTTTTGAGGTCCAGTTTTTCTGTAGCATTGGCGTCATTTTGCGGCCGAAATTTGTTAAATTATTTACACCATAATAAAACGCAATGTTTTTATGTTAAAAAATAGATACACTGTAACTATTACGTTAAAAAAGGTATACTAAAGATACATAAAATAACTCTTAAAAATGTGAAATTTTCATTATTTGGGCAAATTTTGAGCCCTATGCATGACTGAAAGGTATCAACTGATCAAAACCAAATTAAAACACAATGTTTTTAGGCTCTATTCGAAGACGTTAAAAACTATTATATTACGAAATCATCGAATTCAAACATTTAAAAAACTAGCTGAATACCCGTGCTTCGTCACGGCAGATAAGTAGTTATTTTATTGCGTTAAATAATGTTTCATTAAAATTACGTTACTATAAAATTCTGTGCAGTTTATTACAGCACGGTTCCCGTCATACTATATTTTATTCAATGGGCGTTAAAATTTAAAAGTTTATGTTTCCAAGAACTCATATGGTAACACCCAATATATTTACGAGTATTACCAAGGTTATAGGCGAGGAGACTGTGCAAGGGTTCCGGATATTATTACCTCGCCTGGAAAACCTAAGGATATGCCATACATCACGGTTTGACCGGGACTGTCCCGGTATTTTGCAATTGTTTCGGTGTCCCGCCCAGTTTTATCAATGTCCCGGAAAAGGCTGTAAGATGTAAAAAGTAATGAATTCATGTTTATAAGAATCTTATTTAAATCGGTTACTTTTCTACAATCAACATTTTTACTACTGCTCACAGTGTCAAAGATATGAGAAGCAATCTAACTGTAAAACGCTGGAACTACCTGCACAGCGCTGCCAGCTGCTAGACACTGCTGCTTTTTGGCTGAGAGATTGTTTTAAGAAAATCAAGTAGCAAAAAAAGTTCCGTTCTTATTTTTAAGGTTTGGGTAGACTAACAGTTTAGGATTCCCCTTCCCGTTAGTTGCTAGGCTTAAAACTCACCAACCATTTTGCTTATAATTTGTACTCTTTTTATCCCCCCCGCCTGGTATGCCCATCCCATATTAATGTGTCTCGGTTTAACTCTCCAAAAATATGGCAAGCCTATCTGACGGGGACAGGCAGAAAAGAAACGCAATTAAAACTCTATGAGGGACAGTTAATTTCTAGTAATTCAAGGTCTGCCATCATAGTTGAAATTAACCTCAATTTGAAATAAAACTATGAGATAAGATAATGTACTGTAACAGCTGTTCTTTATCGTCCTAGCAACGCAGGCTGCCTAGGCTTGCCTTCTCTAACCAACTCAAACTTTAAACCCCCCTAAAAATGCTTAAAAATACGAATATCAAAAAATCCTTTCTTAGCGAGCGCCTACGTTATATAGGGAGTGTCCATGCAAAATTTCAAAATTTTCTGCCGAGCGGTTTGGGCTGGGCGTTGATAGATGAGTGAGTGAGTGAGTGAGTGAGTGGTATTTGACAAATATATAGTAGATAGTCGCGAAAAGCAAGATTTTTCATATTTTGTAAAATTTCAAAGCCATTGCGCGAACGGAAGATGTCAACCGATTTTGATCATTTTTGTTTCCTTTTATTTCTCTATATAATTCGCAACTTTCCCGCACTATTACAACTTCGAAATAAAAAAATGATTTTTTTCGGCCATCCCTAGTGCCCATACACGGAGAGGAACATCTGAAGATTTGGACTGCGCTGTCCAAATCTTGAGATATTCCTACCGTGTAAGGGCCATGTACATCCTTGAGGCCAGAGTTGGACTGTAAAGTCCATCGAAGTAGATTGAAAACACCAATAGATTAACTGTACAAACCAATGAGGCCAGGCCTGATGTTTGTGGACAAAATGATAATTACATCACATGCAGTGGGTCTACTATAATTGGACTGTGCAATATTTGCTTTGGGATTTGAACTGAACGTGAATTTTACACTTTATTTGTAACTGTTGATGGCTTTTCTTCAGAAATGTAAGAGCATTTCCCTTTTGTTGCGGTGCTCCATTAAATAACTAAATAAATAAAACAGTGTATTTCTTGGGTTGAAATACTCAACGTCACAGGTCTAGGTCTTGCTCCTCCAGTCCACAGGTTGAAATACTCAACGTCACAGGTCTAGGTCTTGCTCCTCCAGTCCACAGGTTGAAATACTCAACGTCACAGGTCTAGGTCTTGCTCCTCCAGTCCACAGGTTGAAATATTCAACGTCACAGGTCTAGGTCTTGCTCCTCCAGTCCACAGGTTGAAATACTCAACGTCACAGGTCTAGGTCTTGCTCCTCCAGTCCACAGGTTGAAATACTCAACGTCACAGGTCTAGGTCTTGCTCCTCCAGTCCACAGGTTGAAATACTCAACGTCACAGGTCTAGGTCTTGCTCCTCCAGTCCACAGGTTGAAATATTCAACGTCACAGGTCTAGGTCTTGCTCCTCCAGTCCACAGGTTGAAATACTCAACGTCACAGGTCTAGGTCTTGCTCCTCCAGTCCACAGGTTGAAATACTCAACGTCACAGGTCTAGGTCTTGCTCCTCCAGTCCACAGGTTGATATACTCAACGTCACAGGTCTAGGTCTTGCTCCTCCAGTCCACAGGTTGAAATACTCAACGTCACAGGTCTAGGTCTTGCTCCTCCAGTCCACAGGTTGAAATACTCAACGTCACAGGTCTAGGTCTTGCTCCTCCAGTCCACAGGTTGAAATACTCAACGTCACAGGTCTAGGTCTTGCTCCTCCAGTCCACAGGTTGAAATACTCACTCAACGTCACAGGTCTAGGTCTTGCTCCTCCAGTCCACAGGTTGAAATACTCAACGTCACAGGTCTAGGTCTTGCTCCTCCAGTCCACAGGTTGAAATACTCAACGTCACAGGTCTAGGTCTTGCTCCTCCAGTCCACAGGTTGAAATATTCAACGTCACAGGTCTAGGTCTTGCTCCTCCAGTCCACAGGTTGAAATACTCAACGTCACAGGTCTAGGTCTTGCTCCTCCAGTCCACAGGTTGAAATATTCAACGTCACAGGTCTAGGTCTTGCTCCTCCAGTCCACAGGTTGAAATACTCAACGTCACAGGTCTAGGTCTTGCTCCTCCAGTCCACAGGTTGAAATACTCAACGTCACAGGTCTAGGTCTTGCTCCTCCAGTCCACAGGTTGAAATACTCAACGTCACAGGTCTAGGTCTTGCTCCTCCAGTCCACAGGTTGAAATACTCAACGTCACAGGTCTAGGTCTTGCTCCTCCAGTCCACAGGTTGAAATATTCAACGTCACAGGTCTAGGTCTTGCTCCTCCAGTCCACAGGTTGTACATACTTTGGTCATTTATATTTTGTATCTTTTTTGGCGTATACTGAGGTTTTGGATCATTTTACTTGCTATTCATAATTTACTTATGTATCTGTCTCTATTTATGTCCATCTTTCTATGAAGGTACCTATTATACGTAGTGATCTGTATATTGTTCTGTTGGGTGTTGATGTGGTCAAAATCTTCGCTGATCAGCTTTGATTTTATTTTTGTGGCTTTTCCTTGGTGTAATTTGAAATTTGAGGTTTAAACTGCTTATTGTTCCATTATATCTTAATTTCGTACTGTATATGTCATTATACAAAAACACGCTATTTGACGCAGTTTTAGCGAGTCGGACGTTTTTAATAAATGCTATCGTACTTACGATAGGATTGAAATATTATAAATTTTCAATATTTGTATATATATATATATATATATATATATATATATATATATATATATAATTAGAGAGTAGGACCCTCGTAATTTGATAGAGGCGTTAAAGCCGACTCATCAAGAACCCTAAGGGTGCGTTACGCCATTTTGGAAGAGAGTCAAAATCCTCTTCCTTTAAAAATGGTGTCAAGCAAGGAGACAGCTTCAACCCTCTTCTCTTTATAACATTAGGAATAAAATATTTAAGATCTGCGAGACAAAATCTCCGGAGAATAAATACATTACAAAAAAAGTCATCACAGCGCGTTTCTCTAGGGTCATTTGGAAAGGTTGTAATAGCAACAGTTAATATTCGTTTTGATGTTTTGCAAAAAAAAAAAAACATGATATTTAATTCAATAACATCTTGAAGAAAAGTGAGACTTCATGCGACATTATACACTCAAAAACTCACAGTAGCGGAAATTCACACGGTATATTCTACTTCCGCTAGAATTTTTTTATTACAAACAACAACAAATTATTTCACATTTCACGCATCCTATTTTACTAAAAGTTTCATTTTACTCCTATGAGCAATTAAAAAAAAAAGGTAAAAACAGACAAATAGAAGAGTTTTAGCGAACGAGACCATCACTTATGAAGATTTAAGTATTTATTTCTCCGACTGAGAGTTCCATTCCTCAAAAAAACTAACGTTGAACAAAAAGGCCAAGTCCCAGACCCCTCCCAAAAACAGTTAGCCTATGAAAGCTATGACAATATAGTAGTGGGCCAAGGTTGAGGCTCTTAATATCTCCTCAAGAACCTAATAAAACCCTCTCACTTATTTGTGCAATTCAAAGTTGTGTCAAAAATCGGCTCTAATTCGGCATGTAATATATGCACATAGTGCTTAGGCCGGAGCTTGGCCTGGCGCACTAGCGTGCGCCTAGATCCACTTTTCTTATAAATGGTTACATATATAGCCTAGAAATTCGGTTAATTCTTTTCCCTACTTTACAAAACCTATAAAAAAAGTACATGGAAGCATAATAACTCAAAAACGTAAGCGTTACTATTTTTATCGTGCGAATGTCGCCCCGAAAACCATGTTCCGGTGGGTGGATTCTGCTGGTTAACGAACTAGACCTTTAAAATTAAACGAAATACTTTTGTAATAAATTTCATAAAAATTGGACTATTTTTGAGCCTTTGAGAGAGTGAACAGACAAATATATATATACTAACGTGAAATTTTCTAGTTGACACTTCCGGATCGCATCACAAGGTCAACCTCATAAGCGGGTTTCCTCCCTATTGAGGGAGGAGGAATCGCGCTAAAAGCTTAGTTTTGTTTGAAAATATTTTATGTGAATTTATGTGTTTGTTATAAAAATATTTATATGAGATTCAGTTGAACGTATTTTAATAAAATGATATTTATTTCATTTAATAGTATAACTTTCTTCTTATTAGTATAGCTATGCACTTATTATTATTATTATTATTATTAAAACGGATGTCCACATAGAGGGAACTGCACCGAGGCCAAAAGGCCTATTGTGCCACCCGACAAGCCAGCCTGTTACACCAACAGCGCCGTATCCGAGATGAACCTTAATAGAGTTCGAAGGTTCAATTCAGGTAGCCTTCTAGGGTCATCTATGAAGTCTGCACCAAAATACAGGTATCTCTTTGCTACAAGAGCTGGACATCTGCATATGATGTGGTACGGCGTCTCGTCGTCTTCAAAGCATAGTCTGCACCATGAAGTCCTGGTCAGCCCCATAGAATAGAGGTGCCGGTGCATTCTACAGTGACCTGTAAGAAGAGCTGTTACTAGTCTTACCTTGGACCTGCACAGATTAAGGAGAGTCTCCGTCCTTTTCTTTTCCACAAAGGAAAGGAACAGCTTCGCCTGTATCTGGGTGGAGCTGCTGCACCACTTCCTCCTATGCTCAGCTTCCGCCCACCTTCTAATGCTTAATCTGGCCACAGCTGGTGCAATCCCACATTGAGGTTCTGGTGATAGGGGGATTGTCGCTGCACCAATATTGGCCAACTCGTCAGCTCTTTCATTACCCTGGATACCAGAGTGGCCTGGGACCCACTCCAGTCTGACCTTGTTACGTCGTCCAAGTAAGTTTAAGCTGTCTTTGCATTGCTGTACAACCTTTGACCTGATCCTATTCGTGGATAGAGCTCTTATGGCCGCTTGGCTATCGGAGAAAATAGTGAAGCGCCTGTCTAATGGAGAGCCGCTATTCATAAGGCCTGCGCAAGCGCCGATGGCGGGGACTTCAGCTTGGAACACCGTAGCATACCTCCCCAGAGGCAAGGCAACATTGTGTGTGGACCCCTGAATCCACACGCCAGCTCCTGTGCCAGATTCGGTTTTTGAGCCGTCTGTGTAACAAGAACCGATCCACCCGGCTTGGTGTTAATTTGTGCTCCAGCGCTACTTCCCTCGGCTTGATCAGCTATGCACTTGAGGTTCTTAACAATTATTATCTTTAACAATCAAATATAAGAGAGGGCAGCAGTTATTGAAGGTCCCATATCCATATTTTGATTAAAATAAATACATTAATTTATAAATATTGAGAGGAGATCGTACGTGCTACGAAGGTAGGAATTGTCTGGGCTCGGTCGCTCGGTTTTAAAAAAACTATATTTTACTTGTAAAAATGGGTTTTATTGTTTGCCGACGTTTCGGCTTGAAATTCAAGCCTTCATCGGGGCTGCAGGACAGAGTTAATACTAGAATAAGAAGAAAACTTAATTAACAAAAGTATAAAGCGAGCTGCCCAACATTATCGGGTTGCTGGCCAAACAGCATGCTTATATACCTGTTCTGGTATGCTCGGGTACAAAATGAACGAAAACAATGAACAATAGCGGAATGATTACGCATCCGTGAGGCATAGTTCTCCGTCTTCTCATCGGTAAGCCTATTTTCATAATTTACTTGTTAAGTTTGTACCCGGATCCATGTTACCATCTAGTTCTTAAACCAGTAATGATCTATCTCTAGCTATAGCACACTTACTGTATAATGTTTTATATTTTTTGAAACTTTCTGTTTGTTTGTTTTTGCCTCTTGAAGGCTTGAATTTCAAGCCGAAACGTCGGCAAACAATAAAACCCATTTTCACATATAAAATGTAGTTTTATTAAGAAACAACGACCGAACCCTGCCAATTCCTACCTTCGAATTTATAAATATACTGTCCAAGTCCTATTTTATACATATCATCAACTAGACTGTACTAAATCACCCCTAAATTCGCCAAATGTTAATGACAGCTGTCAAGAAGGGATTTGCGAAAACTTGTTGCACAAGGGCGCATGCTCTCCCCTACACCCAGCCAGTCTTCTCTCAGCTTCTGGACCTCAAACACCGCGTCCTCGTCTTCTTCCTGTATACGTCTTCTTCAGGGACACGGTATTATTATATTATATAAAGCATTCATAAGATTGATTTTATTAGATTTTTATTTATTAATATTTTATTGTTTTGTTGTTATTTTTATGCACAAATAATTTTATAGATTTTATTTAATTTAAAAAAATTATATTTCCTGTCATATTTTTGTAAAACCTTTTAAAACATCTGGTAATACAAACAAATTCTGACAAGGACTCAGTCCTGCATTACAGAATCAGACTCAAAACATAATATTAACCATGCTATCCAAAAATGAGTTTCCTCCAAAAATATCTGTATTTATTATGTTTACAATAATTATAATTATTTCCAATATGTTCTTCTGACACCTTTCACACTTGATTTCAAAGTGTCCTCCGACCCTTAATCAGAGCAAAAAGTGTGTTTATCAAGTTTGGGAAGGATAGGACATCACCATTATCGTGTGAAATTAAATAATAAATTTAAGATTGGTTTCTTCGTGCTGAAGCAAATTTATAGGTTTTGACTTAGAAATCAGAAAAAATTGGACTCAAATACATTTTTTTTCTTAAACAACGAGTTACCATTTAAAAGCGTATTAAATAAGGCAACTTTTAAGGCGGAGGCAAACCTCTAAGTCTTCAAAGATCTTCTGATTAAGAAAATATTGAATAAGTTAAGAAAACACAAATAAAAAAAAATCACATCTACATGGCTTTTAGTATAGCTTTTAATTTTCGTGAGTACATTTCAATGACTGCTGCTTCTTATTGAAAATTTAATGTGGATTCTAAAAATATTGTCGTTATTTGCGATACATTAACCAAAAATCCGGAAAACACAATTTTCATCAATAAAACCAATATTTTTGAAAATAGACAATAGCTCTGCTACATGTTGGGATAGGACGCTCACTTCTGCAACTACAAATGAAGTGCAGACTAAACTCCTAAAGTTATGACATCTCAATGCGGGACGTGTGTATATATATATATATATATATATATATATATATATGTGTGTGTGTGTGTGTGTAGATCCTGAGTTGAAAACTAAGATGTTGTAGATAGTTGGTAACAGCTTATTTAGTCTTCATTTATTTTATATTAAATTTTTGTTGTTGTAGAAACGTTTCGGCTATAAGCCATTTTCAATCTAATTATCTATAGTGCTTGTAAAGTTGATGTTATTTAGTTTGAGGAGGAAATTTCATTTTTTTAAAAATTGTATGGTTCTTGTCTCTATTATTACATGGATGATATTGTACCTCAATTATTACATTTTATTTCATATATTTGAGTTTGCTTCTGTAAAGGAGGACTACTCAGTCTTGCACATCTAGTCCTCCTTTACAGAAGCAGACCCAAATATATGAAATAAAATGTAATAATTGAGGTACAATATCATCCATGTAATAATAGAGACAAGAACCATACAATTTAAAAAAAAATGAAATTTCCTCTTCAAACTAAATAACATCAACTTTACAAGCACATGATCTGAAGATTATAATGTATAAAAAATAATGCAAAATCATACAGATAATTGGATTGAAAATGGCTTATAGCCGAAACGTTTCTACAAAATTTAATATAAAATATAAAATAAATGATGAAGATTCGATAGTTAGCCGTCGAGGTGATAAGTAAAGATGGAATAGTTGGGATTCGGCTAAAGAAACCTCAATACGATTTTTGTAAAAAAATCTATATCTAGGACGTTTCGGCTACTCTTTGGTAGCCTTCGTCAGCTAAAATGACAAGACAACAGAAATTAATACAGAAAAAAAGTTTATGATTGAGATAAGTAACAGAACTATAAATACAATTAACTTATTATAAAAGAACAATTTGGTCTTAAATTCTAAGAATGAGAATCAATAGAAACATAACAAAAAAAGAAGAAAAAAGGCTATTTTATTAAAGTTTATATGAGTAAATAGGTGCTAATAATAATATTAATTAATTTCAACAAAGAAATAAGATACTACATATCTTATTTCTTTATTGATGACAGGAAAGGAGAAAAGGTGTTAAAGGAAGGATACAGAAGGGGCATGGGAAAATACTAGGTGGGAGGTCGGGAGAGTTTTTGAAAAATATTAGCGTAAATAGGAGAAATGCCTTGTTTGTCAGTTTTGTAGTTTATATTGTTTTTGTTTAGGTTAATGTGTACACATTCAGAGATCTGTAGTCTTTTTTTGTTTCGTTTTGTAGAATGAATTTGCGTGTCGTCGAAGTTAAAAGTGTGTTTTTGCGTGTGTCATGTTTCTATTGATTTTCATTCTACTCATTCTAAGAATTTAAGACCAAATTGTTCTTTTATAATAAGTTAATTGTATTTATAGTTCTGTTACTTATCTCAATTATAAACTTTTTTTCTGTATTAATTTCTGTTTTTCTTATCATTTTAGCTGACGAAGGCTACCAATGAGTAGCCGAAACGTCCTAAATATAGATTTTTTTAAACAAAAATAGTATCGAGGTTTTTTTAGCCGAATCCCAACTATTCCATGTTTACTTAAAATAAATGAAGACTGAATAAGCTGTTACCAACTACCATCTTAGTTTTCAACTTTAGCAGCATTATCATGTTTCAATTGGATACTGTTGTATTATGAAGTGTTGTGAGAGGAAGAGGAACTGATGAGCAAGAATGTTTTCAGAGAATCCATTAGTAAATAGAATATTTTTATAAATGAGTTTTCCGAATAATTTTGACATTACAGGTTGCAGACCTTTAGGTCGATAAGAAGGAGAGGCTTTTGAAAGGTCTAAAAGGTTTTGTATTCAGAGCAGAGTTGGGCAAACGTTAGCGCACGCTAAAAGCTGATACCTCTCCGCTAATTTAGCGAAACTGTAGAAAGCCAGCGCTAATAATTAGCGGTTAGCGGCGGCAGTGCGCTAACCGCTAATCTATTTATGAAATATCGTAATTGCTAATAGCTTAAGCTATAGTTACAACATTTTGTAACTGTACAAAATGTAACTATAGCTTAAGCTATTAGCAATTACGATATTTCATAAATAGATTAGCGGTTAGCGCACTGCCGCCGCTAACCGCTAATTATTAGCGCTGGCTTTCTACAGTTTCGCTAAATTAGCGGAGAGGTATCAGCTTTTAGCGCGCGCTAATGTTTGCCCAACTCTGATTCAGAGTGATGATTGAAATTTTCCATTTAGGAT